>CM024761.1:44095625-44367715 GCA_014218235.1 Colocasia esculenta | reverse complement strand
AAATAAATTTGTGATATTTGCACCAACATGTAATCTGATTTGCGGAAAGATTCTTTTAATTAATGAGATCTATAGATCCATCACTTGTATATAATGAAATTATTATGATAACATAAATTTTCACTATTTAAAAGAGACATTTAACACTACTTAGAAGTATTTGTAAATATTTTGAGAAAATGATATTATTGGGTTTAAGAATTTCTCGTCTTGAATCCATGTTTCACTTATCATAAATGATTGTGAAATCTAGACTTGTCATCACAAACTTTTATTAATATCAACGAAAACTGTGATTCATTATTTTCAGGTTATTGGAAATATTCTAACATTGTGGTTATCTTCTAATTGAAAGCCAAACTCGAGATTATTATAATCTTACAAAGGTATGTGATCCAGCGGGTCTGGGTGGTGGCTCACTTTATAATTAAATTTGATATATGTGATCCAGGGGGCCTGGGCAGTGGCTTATTTCATAATTAAATTTGATATATGTGATGCAGAGGGCCTGGGTGGTGGCTCACTTCATTATTATATTTTATATATGTGATCCAGTGAGCCTGGGTGGTGGCTCACTTGATTATTATATTTTATATATGTGATCCAACGAGCCTGGGTGGTGGCTCACTTCATTGTTAAATTTGATATATATGATCCAGCGAGCCTGGGTGGTGGCTCACTTCATTATTAAATTTTGTATATGTGATCTAGCGAGCCTGGGTGGTGGCTCACTTCATTATTAAATTTGATATATATGATCCAACGAGCCTGGGTGGTGGCTCACTTCATTATTAAATTTGATATATATGATCCAGCGAGGCTAGGCTGGGTGGTGGCTCACTTCATTATTAAATTTGATATATATGATCCAGTGAGCCTGGGTGGTAGCTCAAAGAAAAAATGTGGTAAGCTAGCACATGACTGTCCAAATACACATGAGATGAGAGAAGAATTGTTTCTATGAAAAGTAAAATGGTTGAGATGGAAACAAATTATGCAACTTTACAGGAATAGTTGCAAATTGTGATCAATGGAGGAAATGAACATGTATGTATTTTTGTATATATATTTTACAATTTTTTCATAGATTTATTCTGTTTGCATTTTGATGTTATATTAAATTACAAAAAAAATTGTCTTTGGAGCTTTAGGTTGTTACTGGAAATAATGGTGCCTTAAATGGAAGATCCAATAGAGAAAATTATGTCAATCATTCTGCAACAACTGAGTCTTCAACTGGCAGTTATGTGGTTCCTTTACCGGTAAGTATTTTTTGAAATTATGAAATATGACTTAAGTTGATATTATATATTGATTATCTAGAGTTGGTTTCAACTTGAGTAAATGATGATCTTCTTATATTTGCAGTCTAGTCAACCAAATGACATCAATAATGTTGCACAAGATGAATCAGTGTGTTGTATATATTTTTTAGAATCTATGCTCAAATAAATGTGTGTTTGATTATTTAATTCTTTATATCTTTTAGAAAAAGAACACATGCTATCTACTTTGATTTACTTTTGATCGTATGGAGAAAGGAAAAATAATTAGCAAGGATCTAAGAAAAGAAGTGGATGGACAACTTTTGGGTGATGAATATTATGAAGTTTATGTGACTAAAGTCTTACATCCTAATATGAGATTGCCATCAAACTTGCGAAAAACATTGAGACAATGTGAAGGAAAATCTATTCTATGGATAAAAAATCTTGTAAGTTCTAAATTTCTTTGTTTACAAAACTTACCTCTAATTATATGTTCTATATTATTTTTATGATTTTGTCATAATGAAATTTTATTTCAGCTGGTTGACGGGAATGCTAAATAAAGTTAGATATGTTGTATAATTACATGATCTCTTATGCCATTGTAAGTATTTATATTTTTTATGAAATAATTCTATTTCTTAGTAAGTTTTGTACTTCCTTAATTTATTAACAAAATTTGGTTAATCTTTTTTTAGGTACTTTCAAGAGAAGATGATGATGGATGCTTACAAAGTTATGAAGATCATCATGTGGTTCTCATATTTGGATAGTTGTGGACGGTCTTTTTTTTTTTACATTTCTAAATAGAGTTGTATATCTCAAATGCACTTTGAGTGCATATTATCATAACAATATGGATGTTATACTTTCACTCACGACTTTGTATCTTTTTGTCATTTGATATCATATATTTGTAATCTTCTATTGTCAAAAACTATTTTCATTGTATATTTAACATAAATTTGTGTTTGTCAATAAATTTTATTTTTGAGAAAAGTATTTAAGAGGATTTTCCATTAAATGTTTTGTAGGTTATATAGGGAACAAGAATCCTTTGAAAAGATAATATTTTATATATGATGTTAGTATAGAAGACAAAGATTTTTCCTTCTTGTAATATATTTTGACAGCTTAGAAGGCAAAATCTTCTACCATTTAAAAGGAATAGATGACAAAAATATTTGCCTTCTACGTAGATCTTAAAAGGAAAAAAATATAGCCTTCTAAAAAAATAGACAACACAAACATCCGTCATCTAATAGGTGCTATAATTGCCTTCTATCACGAGTTTATAAGGCGCAAAAAAATTTACCTTCTATAATTATCATTTCTACCTTATGAAATTTTCGCCGTCTAAAATACATTTTCCGCCTTCTATTTGAATAGAAGACAGTCCAAAAGAAGACAGAACATAATTCGCCCTCTTTCCGCCTTCTAATAGAACATAAGGCAGATTTCTACACTTCAAAAGGCAGAAAAAGACTGCCTTCTATCTTCATTTTTCTACTAGTGAGTGTAATTTAATTTCCTGTTGTGCCCAAGGGTATGCCCTAGACCTGTGTACTGAGTTTGACTATTTGTTGAAATTTGGCTATGTAAATCCTTTGTAAATATGTGTGGGATGATAAATCTGATATATATATATATATATATATATATATATATATATATATATATATATATATATATATATATATAGTGTGTTCTTTTGTGTTTCCGCGGACATGTGTGTGATATCCCTGGCGAGGCTTCGGCCTGTTTGCGAAAGACGGAGTCGAGTCGAGCTGAGCTCGTTATTAGGTAAACGGGTTTGAACGACATGGTTCGTCGTAGTCGGCGTGCATGCAGACGACGACCGCCTCTAAGCAGCAAGCAAAACGCGACCACCAGGGCTATCGCGTTCAGAACGCAATGCCCAAGCCGGTCGCGTTCACAGATAGTGAACCAACTACTGCCTTAGGCCCAACCTGCCGGCCCACATTGCCCCGAAAACCTACGTAAAACACCTATACACACGTCATTGGCCACACACTGGCCTCCACAACCACTATACAAGGATCCGGAAGGATCTAAAAAATGCGTGACGTTACATTTTTTTTGGATCCTTCCAGATCCTTGTATAGCAGTTTTGGTGGCCAGTGTCTGGCCCATTAGTTTGTGTTTTTGGTGTTTTCGTAGGTTCTGAGGCTTTGTTGGCTGGCAGGTTGAGCCCAAAGTGCTCACAGGTTCTCTGTCTGCGAACGCGACAGGGCCTGGCGTCGCGTTCTGAACGCGATAGTCCTGAGTGTCGCATTCTGGTTGCCACCGCTTGAGTGTCTTTGTCTGCATGTCTTCCGCGTGTCGCGCGCTGGGCGGCTTGCTGATGTCGGCAGTGGGAAGGCGACGGCCCTCTCTGTCGCGTTCAGGTCGTGACGGTAGGCTACGCATTCCCAACTATGATGCATTTTTAGTTGAGGTCGGCCGAATAGAGCTCAGGAAGCTCTGCGGTTTTGCGGTGGATTTTGGGGCGATCCGACGTTTTGGGGTCGTTTTCGGCGTGGTCTCGCCGCAAGGATGTCGCACGGAGCGAAGGAAACGTCGGGGCATCACCATTCTTCGCGTTCTTCGTGAAGGTAGGGAGATTCTGCCCGTCTTCATGTTGTGAATTGCATGTAATGCATGTATGGCTTGTTAATAACTTAAAGAACATTAGATATCATACTAGGGCATTGAGTAAAGCATGAAAAATGGATTTAAATGAGGTTTGCATGATTTGTTGGGGTGATTCAGGGAGAGCATTCCGGATTAGGGTTCCTGCATGTTTAGGTGACGGAACCCCCTGTCGTGTTCTGAACGCGACAGGCCAACCATCGCGTTCAAGTTATGAACGCGACATATCAGGGTGTCGCGTTCATAAGGCGACATTTCCCTTTGTCGCGATCACAACCGAGAGAACTTGTTGTGTATTATTTAATGGTATGATTATTCGATTATCGTTAAAATGATGTGCATGGCAATGGTAGTGGTGCATTGGCACCGCTAGCGCTCGAGGAGCATGTCATTCACATGGTATTTACATGGTTTGAGTGTCGTGCATGTGGTTTGTGTTTGCATGGCAAGTAGTTCGACGTTTATGATTGTCAGGATTGAATTACTGTGGTTAGTTTGTGGTGGTTGGGCAATGAGGTTCTAGTGTGAACCTAGCCTTAGTCCTTTGATATCTTTTATAGGTTATTTATTTATGTTGCTTTAATTAGTAAAGCATGTGTAGGGTTAAGAGATAGTGTATGGTATTTAAGTGGTTATTATATATTGTGTTTAATATGGCAATGAAGGTCATGAGATGACCAATGACAGGCCAGATTATTAATGGTTAATATAGTTCATGTATGCGTCTGTGTAGGCTAGCTTGTAGGTCACATAGTGACCGGGGGCAAGCTATTCCTAACACTTGTACCATGGTTTGCAATAAATATTATATACGTATGTATCATGGTTTGTGCTAGCCTAGTTTGGTGGTCCGGCGCCTATTCTGGAATACCTCTTCAAATGGGTACCTCAGGTTTTGTGTGAGCCAGGCACGTTATGCTCGGAGTTTGTCCCGGTAGTGCGTATACCGTCAAGGTCTGTGTCGTCTTCTTGGACACCCTCACTCTTGTGTTTGAGTTGTACGTCCAGCTAAGGGAAAGATGACTGAGGGCAGCGACTTATGTTTGTGGGTGTGCAGTCGCTTGTAGCGCATTCGTTGTTGGGGGGACGGACACCAGTAGACGTACTGGTCCCCAGCTAGTCCTGTATTTCCAGTGCCTCACTTTAGGAAACTCAGGCCGAAGTCCCTAAAGGTGTCAGGCATGGGCCTATAGTAGTGTGGTCTATAGGTGTGGTGTTGGTTGGTCTCCACTGTTCTTTGGCTTGTGCTTGTGGAGCGGCAGTTGGACCTTTCATTCATGACTGCGAGACTGAGAGGTGGTTCTTGTGTTGTGTTGTACGGGTTGGATACTGGCATCATGAACCACTAGTCCATTCCCGTGTGGTGGCATCATTCTTTCCGACTCATGCTTTGCCACTGGTTGTGGCCTGTGTGTAGTGACTTGCTGGTTGAGGTTTGCCCTGGTGTTGGCACAATTGTGATTGTGATTCCGTGGTGGTACCTCGTGGTTGTAGGTACATGTACCCTTCATGGGTAGCTTTGTGTTGTGGTACGTTGTGCACCAGCCTTTTCAGGTGTTGAAGTGGTCTTGTGTTCCATGAAGGTCAAGTGGTATTACCTTTCACACGTTGTGTTTTACCCTTCTTTGGGTAAGCTTTCAATTATGGTTTAAGTGTGTTGTTGATTGGCTTGTTGTTGTCAGTCCTGTTACCCTTCGTGGGTAGGTTGCTTATGAAACTTGTAGCTTAGGCAACCAATTATTGTAATGGTTTGCCTGTGAGGCTTGTGGCCTAGGCATTTCAGTTGTTGGGCGGACTAGTGGTGTTGTGCTAGTCGTGTTGTCCTCTTCCTTTCCGAGATCTGTATTAGTTGATGAATTTATATTTAGTTGTTGTTAATCATGTTTTGTTATGAGCATGATATAGTTTGGATATCGGTGTTACCAGTGAGACCCTCTGGGGTTGAGGTCTCTTTAGTTTCGTGTGTTGTTTCTGGGTGGTCCTTACTGAGCCTGTGACTTGTTGAGGCTCACTTCCCTACAGTACCTTTCAGGGATTGCTGTTTGTGTGGCTTGCAGTGGCGTTGTGGAAGACATGTACCACCAACAGTAGAGTTAGTTGTGTTGTGTGAACTTGTGCTCCCTCGGGGTATGCCCCAGGTAGTTGTACTCTTTTATTGGACATGTAATAATGTATTGGGACAGTTGTAAATTGTTATATGCAGATATGAGCACATGTACTTTCTTGTGTCTTATACTGTTGTTGTTGTCTTTTATATTCATACTGGACACGTGTATGAGCTATCCCTTATGAGTCTTCGGTCCGATCGCAGGAGGCGGACTTGGATATGGAGCCTTATTGGGCATAAATATCTAGGGCCGTCACAGTTGGGAGTGGGGGAAACGCCGGGTGTTTGCCGTTCTTCGCATTCATCGCGAAGGTAGGGAGATTTTTCCCGTTTTCCATCGTGAAATCGCGTGTGATGCATGTACAGGTTGTTATTTCCTTTAAAAACAGTAGATATCATGCTAGGGCATTCATTAAAACATGAAAAATGAAAATTAAACGTGGTTTACATGGTTTGTGGGGGTGATCCAGGGAGAGCCTCCTGGATTAGGGTTCCTGCCTGTGAGGGCGACGGAGCCCCCTATCGTGTTCATAATGTGACAGGCGTACCCGTCTTGTTCTAGTTATGAACGTGACATATCGTGGTGTCGCGACCTGAAGGCGACAATTTCTTATGTCTCGACCTCATCCGAGAGGAGTTGTTGTGCATGTTTTAAATGGTATGATAATCCGATTATCGGTATTTTATGTACATGGCTAGTATGAGCAGTGCAATGGCACCTGTAGTGCACCACGAGTGTGGTGTACAAGTGGTTAGTGTGTTGTCCACGTGGTGGACGTGGTGTTCACGTGGTTTACGCATTGTGCACGTGGTTTGTGTGTGCGTGGCGAGTGGTACGATGCCTACCATGGTTACCTCTTCAGTTGGGTGCCCCAGGTTCTGTGTGAGCCAGGCACGTGAGTGCCCGGGGCTTATCCCGGTACTTCTTTACCACTAGGGTCTGTGTCGTCTTCCTGGACACCCTCACTTCATAGTTTGACTAGTACGTCTAGCTGAGGGAAAGACGACAATGGGATAGCGGCTTGTGTGTTGTGGGTGTACTTAGTCGCTTGTAGCGCGCTCTTGGTTGGGGGATGGACACCGGTAGATGTACTAGTCCCCAGCTAGTCCTTGTTTCCAGTGCCTTACTTTAGGGTGCTCGGGCTAGAGACCTTAAGGGTGCTAGGCATGGAGCTGTAGCCGTGTGAGTTACAGTTGTGGTGTGTGTTTGTCTCCATAATTTGTTGGTTTTGTAGTGTGGAGCGGTAGCTGGACCTTTCGTCATTGGCTACAAGGCTGAGATGTAGACCTGTGTGGTTTGTCTGGGTCAGTTGCTGGTGTCGCGAACCAAGCTTCGTGGCCCGAGTTTGGCGTTTTCCTACTTTAGCACGTACACGTGGTTGTGGTTTGCTGTTTATTTATTAAAGCTGATTTTGCTAGCAACATGTGGTAAGTGGTGTTTACAGCTTTAATATCTTGTTAGTTAGTTCTATAAATTGCTAGCATAGCTTCCTGCTTTTGTCACTTGTCAGTTCGGTTTGCTCAGTTTCTAGAGGAGTTTCCCCACTGAGCCAGTGACTCGTGAGGCTCACTCCTTACTGCTTACAAGTGAGGGAGAGCAGGAGGTTTCACGCCCGTCTTCTAGTCCGGAGCCACATCGTAGTGGTGTTGGGTTCACGCCTCCAGCAGTGTAATTTACTTTCCTATTGTGCCCAGGGGTATGCCTTAGGCCTGTGTACTTGAGTTTGACTTTTTGTTGAAATTTGGCAATGTAAATCCTTTGTAAATATGTGTGGGATGATAAATCTTATATATATATATTCCAGTGTGTTCTTTTGTGTTTCCACGAACATGTGTGTGATATCCATGGCTAGGCTTCGGCCTGTTCGCAGAAGATAAAGTCGGGTCGAGCTCATTATTAGGTTAACGGGTTTGAACGATGTGGTCCATCGCAGCTTAGCTAGGAGTGTGACTAGGTCTTGATAAGGCTTGATTTTAGGGTTACGAGTGCGGGAAGTAGAAAGGACCGGCTAGAAGAGCTTCATACTTGGAGATGCTGTTGGTGGCAGGGAACTGGAGTTGATATGCCAAAGCAATGGTGATTCCTTCTAGGGCGAGCAGAAGAACACCTATGCCATGTCCCCTAGAATTCAGAGCTCCATTGAAATGTAGTGACTAGAAGGAATTGCGAGAGATGAGTGACAGGTTTTCATCAGGAAAGTCTTCTTGGACCCTGTCACTATGAGGAAGATGAAGGTGAGCAAGGTACTCGGTAATAGCATACCCCTTAATAGCCTTCTAGACCACAAAGGTGATGTTGAACTGAGATAGGAAGCTTTGCCAATGTGCCAATCTGTTGGGGAGGATGAGCTTTTCTAGGAGGTATCTGATGGGATCCATCTTACAAATCAAACTCACTCGATAAGCTAGGAAGTAGTGCTTCAGTTTATGCACTACCCACACTAGCACTGCACATGTTTTCTCCATAGTGGTAAGCTTGAGCTCAGTAGGATTGAAAAGCCTAGACAAATAATAAACTTCTCTTTCTTTGCTAGTTTCATCATGTAGCGCAAGGACAGCTCCTAGGGAGTCCTCAATAGTTGACAGATACAGGATCAGGTGTTTTCCTGGGATAGGTGTCTGTAGCACAGGTGGATTCATTAGATAGCTCTTGAGTTCATCGAAGGCTACTTGGCATTTTGCATTCCATTCGAATTTCACACCTCCTTTTAATAGTTCATAGAAAGGACAACACCTTTGAGAATGTTGAGATATAAATCCTCTTATGAACTGTAGTCAACTGATCAATCCTCGAAGTTCGGATATATTATTCGGACGAGGCATCTCACCTATTGCCTTGGCCTTTTTCAGGTCTATTTGAATCCCCCACTTGCTAACTATAAACCCTAACATCTTGCCTTAGGAAACCCCGAATACACACTTCTTCGGATTCATCTTTAACTGATATTCGCTGCATGCTGAAACACTTTGGCAAGTACGGAGGAGTGTTCTTTTCTAGTCCGAGATTTCACCACAATATCATCCACGTAAACCTCAACATGAATGTGAATCATATCATGTAAGATTGCTAACATTGCCCTTTGATAAGTGGCGCCCACATTCTTCAATCCAAATGGCATAACCACATAGCAATAAGTTCTCTAGGCCGTGGTGAAGGAAGTTTTCTCTTAGTCCTCCAGGGCTAGATGGATCTGATTATAACCTGAATAACCATCCATAAACGAAAGAGTCTCGAACCTAGCGATGTTCTCAATTAAGACATCCAAATGGGGTAATGGGAAATCATCTTTAGGACATGCTCGATTTAAGTTCCGAAAGTCAATGCAAATCCGACGGGGACTTAGCATTGTGTAGTTTGTCAATCTCCTCTTTCATTTTCAGCGCAATATGAGGGTGGAATCGTCTCAACTTATGCTTAATGCTCGTTGCCCCTGGCTTCAGGATTAACCTTTCTTCCACCAATGCAGAGTCAATGCCGGGCATGTCATCATATAACCAGGCAAACGAGTCTTTGTACTCCCTCAGCATCCCTATAAGCTCTTCTTCTTCCTCAGGGGGGAGATTGGAAGCTATGGTTAGAAGCCTGGGCTCTTCGTCTGTCCCAATGTTTACCTCCTTGGTAGGTTCATCCACTGCCGATGTAGGCTCATCAAATCTCCTCATGCCACTAGCATACATTTCGGCAACATCCTTGTAACAACCTGGATTTTTTGAAAAATAAAAATTCAATAATATTAAAAATTAAGTCAATTGGAAAATCAAAGAAAAGAGAATTAATTAAAACCCATTAAATGAAAAGAAGTAATGTGCTTTGTTAAATGGACCCTCTAAAATTTATTAGGCCAAAATAGGAATTTTTAAAAAAGGAATAATAGGAAAATATTCTAAATTCGTAACTTAAATATTACGTTAATAGAAAAGGGGTATTAAAACATTAAAATATGTAATTTGAGTTGGAATTGGACTCCTAACCCTACCCTAATAGGTTGGCCACGAATTTGCATCCCAACCTAACCCAATTAGGAGTTGGAAAGCTTGGAAGGAGGATAGAAATAGGAAATCTCGGAATTAAATAGGAGTTAGAGTTCTATTAGGAAATAGAAACCCAAGTAGCTTAAATACTCTCTAAACCCTCTAAGGCCGGCCCTAACACATTGCCGGGGTTTGCTGGACGAGGAGAGGAGGCCAAGGAGCAGAGGAATTCGTGGGGAGAAGGCTGGACCAAACTTCAACCCGAGTTCTTCAAATTCTAACACTAGAAGATCAAACGAGTCAAAGGTAGGTATTCTCAGAAGCAAAACCTAATTAATTTCGTCTATAGATTGTTCCATCCATCAGGAACAAAACCCCTCTTGTTTCATAATATTCCATCGAGCCAATCTTTTCTTCTTGAGTTTTGAAGTTCTACAAACATCATGACCCCGAACCCTCAACTTAAATCTAGATCTCCATGTATACTTGACCCCATACCATGAGATTTTAACTGCAGATACTGATGGGCATTAGGCATCTTTTGCCCGTGAAAGCCCTAATTTCCATCCAGTATGTTGCTCGAATTAAATCTTTTACATGCACTGTACCATGTTTTGTGTTACTCTTGCTTGATCTTGTTCAAAACCAGTCAAAACCATAATTGTTTCCAAATTCCTATTTACTGTAAGTACCCTCACAAGTCTAGATCAGTTTTCAAGTGATTTTGTGATTTTTCATCCACTATACAATTAGTTCTTAATTCTCAAACGAACCTGTGTCAAAATAGGGCAACCTGAACTGCAATCCAAGGTGATGTCCTTTTCCCGCTCGGACTCAGGTGCAGGACCTGAGAACGCGACGGCCCGATTGGTCACGTTCTTAGGGCCCATCACAACACAGTACCTGTCGCATTCTGAACGCGATAGGCCACCCCATCGCGATCTAGCTCTCTGACCTGACCGCCCTGTCGCGATCTTTAAATGGCCCTGTCGCATTCTGATTAGACCCTATCGCGACCCTTACAGGGGTACGTCGCGATCTGGGGTTTTTGCCTGAAAACCCATGATTTGTGATACTCTAACTATCCACATTTCATATACCCTTGTTAACAGTAATACATGCAGTAAATATACCTGTTATAAATTGAATGGATATTGAGTGATTTAAAAGACATGCACATGACCTCTTTCTATCTATGATTTCTTATACTCATGCACACACTTGAACCATCCATTATTGCTTAACTTGGCATGAAAATATCTCATAATACATCTGATAATTTATATCAATTATATAATTAAATTGCCACATTTTTAAATGAACTTGTCTTTGTTTTCTAGCGATGTTTTGGGAATACCGTTGCCGACGCTCCAGTGTTCTAGAATTCCTCTAGAATGTCAAGCACTTGTTTCTATGTACACACTTTCTCTTGACTTGGACGAGCTCTCCGTCGGATACTCCTTCTGCCGGACTAGTGAATCCTTGTTCAAGGCCTCTGTAAGTCTCCTCTGTCTATAGATTCCCACATGGTCGATGAGCTAGTTGTACCCTAACACCTATGATACCCTTTAGGGATCAATATGATCCAAGCGGCTATTAGAAGTTCTCTCTTATCTTGAATCACGCCGGACCTCTGGACCTATACAATACTTGGCCAATGGAAGGGTAGTGAATTCCACCTGACTGCCAACACCATGTGCGCGTGTTGTGCAACTGTTACTATCGCCCGTTTACTTGACGTTTATATGCATTGACCTATAGTTCTCATCTATACTCGACTCGCTTATCTATTCACAGTCTTTCTACTATCTCATCTATTCAACTAATACTCTCGTCTATTTCTTGGTACTCTCTATTGGCCATTGACTGATTGTCTAAAGATTAACAATATAACTAATGCCTGGCAATATATAAAGGGCCCGATCTAGTCATGGGATGTGCGCCCAAAAGTGTTATTTGCCTGTGGGAGTTAAATGACTAGAGTGTTTGGCATTACACTCGAGTGCTATCTATCTCAACTATCTAAATGACAATTAAAAGTGCTATGCTATATATTCTCGTTGTCTATTGACAACAAAGTGCTATACTATACACGCTGTGCTATTTATGCTATGGTCATCCTGCTATTTGTGCTATACTCAACGCTTGTACTATATTTGGAAACTCGTGCTATTTCAATCACATGCTATCGTGCTATCTCTTACATTACTTGACTCTCTCGCTCTATCATTAGTTACTCTATCTTTTTAATATATTAATCATTTAAACATGCTTGATCCTGAGATTTAAGTCCTACTGGGCATTATTGCTCACCCTGCATTTTTGGTTATGTGTTCTCAGGTGAGACCGAGGAAGAGACTTACACTCAAGAGGATGGGAACGACCAAGAGTAAAGTCAAGCGTATCCTAGCATCTTAGTAGTTGTTAGAGTTTCAGTTTAGACTTTTGCTTTATTTCAATGTAATTGGGCCTATAGAATGGCTCTGATATTAGTGGTTGTAACTAGACATTTGAAATTATTAATGAGATGCAATTGCTTTAGTATTTATTCTTGTCCAATGGTTTGATGTCTAGTACTCGCTCTGTACCCATTTACTTGCAACTGCCTCACGTTCCAATATTCTGCGTCGGGGCGTGACAGTCCTCTACCTCAATGTCCTCATCATCTGCTGGTTCCTCATCATTCAAGATTTCATAAATCCCGAATCCGTCATCTAGCTTCTTCTCTTCATGTTGAGCTTCTATGTTTAGAATGACTACTTCTTGGATGAACTCTTGGACAGCTAGAAGAGTGCCACACCTTTGAGCTAGATCTAGCAGATACCTATGGGGGATGATACTACCCTTGCTCTTCCTAGATGGGGATGGGGACTTACTAGATTCTACCTTTGAACCTAAGCTAGGATTAAAACCACGGGGGCACTCTGAAGGAGAGTCTAGAGGCTTATTGGAAGGGAAAGGAAGGGATGCGGCACAGCCGCAGGGGTCCTCTAATGGGTTTGGAGGTGGAAGCAGGCCACCCGAGCTCAGGGTGCCTATAGCGAAGTCGTGGTGCAGGGGAACAGAAGGCCCCTCACCAAGTGAGTCCATTGTGATCAGCACGCATCGGAGATTTGGGATCGCCGCTCCAACTAGAAGTGAAGGGGGAGTGAAAAAAGGCGGTGATCGCCGCCGAGGAAGGAGAGACGAAGGGGTGATGGGGATCACCATCAGAAGTGGGAAGAGTGGAGACGGGGATCACCGTCAGGGAGTTGAATGCAGAGAGGTGACGGGGATCACTGTTAAAGGGAAAGGGGAAAAGGACGGGGATTGTCGTTGTAGAGGTGAATGCTGCAAGGCGACGAGGATTGCCGTCAAAATGAGTGTGGGGACCACCGTCAGAGAGAGAAGGTGTGAAAATCACTATCTAATGCAAGGGAAAGGGAAGACAGGGATCGACGTCCAAGGAAGGAGAAGGGAAAGACGGGGATCACCATCCGAAGAAGGAGAGGGAAAGAGAGAAATCACTGTCTGATCATTGGGGGAGTGAGGAAACAGTGGAAAGTCTTTTTTTTTAATAAATAAAGCATAATAACCTTAAAAAGAAGAAAAACTACCCTACATTTGAGTGCATTGGGAGAAAGAGAAAACCGTACCATTGAAAGAAAGGACGAAGTGGGGTAAGGCAGCGGTTAACGCCTTGAGAGCATCGTATAAGAGTTGAAGGATGAGGTGAGGTGAATGAGGAATAAAGGAGAACTTAGAAACAAGGATTGCAAATATGTAATGTTTTGGGGGCTAGGAATACCTTGGCCAGAGCTTATCTTCAGTGTTGTTATCTTTATATAACTGATCCGATTCTCCAATATCTTCACCGTTCCCAAGCAACTATCGCTTGAAGGTGATTGCTGATGGAGGATCCACCAATTTTGTCACTACTGAGAGCTAGATGAGATCGCCATCCTAGAACAGGCGAATGAATACTATCGTGATGTCTTCCATATCAAACCATCTGTACCATTCTACCTCTGGATCATCAGTCTTCCTTCTTTTATCAGGCTGCACGGCCTCCAAGGCCTGATATGTGAGCATCAGTGTCATGTGGAGGGAAAAATGACATCTATGGACATTGTAATTAGTGAGGTCTGTGCCTACCACAATAGTGTCATACCCGGGCTGTACAGGTCCTCTGACAAAGTGACAATATAATGACCAGGTGAGGGGTTGTCGGTCTGGCTTCAAAGTGGAGGAGAAGGTAGTCCATGGCCAGATTTCTTCTTTGTACCCAAGGCTATGTCTTATGATTTGTTTGGAGCTGGTGACAACCTGGGTCCTCCCTTGGAGATGAGCTCTGAGCCCCTTTCTTGGCTGGTAGCTGATTTTGAACATAATATTCTACCCCTTTGTGTCTGATGGTGTGGCCCTTTTGGCAGCAGCCACTGATGGAGACATTATTTAGCGACTAGAAGAGAAAGTATATGCCCATGGGTAATTTACATCAAGTACAAGGATAATAGGCTTGTTAGAGGGCCAAACTATCGGCATAATTTGTTCAATGGCTTCAACTGTGTGCGTGGTAGCTGCACTCTTGACTTTAACAATCTATCCCTAGAATGGGAATTTCCAACATTGATGTGTTGCGGAGGGGACTGCCCCCAGTGCCTCAATCCATGGGCGGCCCAGAACAGCCTTAAAGGTCGGGTCAATATTAAGCACATAAAAGTCTACGGTCATTATAAGCGGGCCGAATTATGCCTGCACAGAGATTACACCATGGCAGGCTTGCTACGAATTATCATAAGCCATGATAGTGGTATGCGTTGGCTGCAAGCGGCGCTCAGATATTGCATGATCGGAGAGTGCTGAGAGGGCACACATTTATTGATGCTCCATTGTCAACTAGGGCGGCGTCAACGGCCACTTTGTTTATTGCCAATGTTATGCACAAAGGCATTTTCCTTGCCTCGGGAGGAGCTAACTCACTCTCTACAAAAGAAATTGTCGGCCCCCTTGTAACAATTGATAGGACCGATGGAAATGTCTCGGGGTTCATGTCCTCACTGAACCATGACCCTTTGCAAAAAAAGTCCTCAAAGTGTCCTGATGGGTCTGAGACCTCTTAATCAATTCAAGGATGGAGATTTTGGCAGGAGTCTGATCCAAATGCTTCAGAATATCATATTGGGTGCCTGGGACCGGGTCTGCCTCTTTGGCGTCCTGTTGTTGTGGGTTGTTGAGGTTGGAGTTGTGAGTCGGTTGACCCGGCATAGACACGGATGCATTGGGATACATCCAGTGAAACATTCGCCCGCTCCAGAGGGCGAGGTTGTGTTGTAGTGGAGGTGGTGTGGTGCTAATGATGGATGGGTTGGCTATTATTGGCATTGGTGTGGAGGAAATGGGAATGTTGATGGGTGATGGAATGATGGGCGTTATGATGGGAGTCTTGTATAAGGATGAGGTGATGGTGGCAATGGTGGGTGTGGTGGTGTGGGAAATAGTCAACAATTGGCCTACTTCATGCTCATCATCGTAGGCCCAAGCGGCGGCTGGTGATGGATGGTGGATGACAGGGTTAACTTGAGCGGGTGGTGAAGGTGGTGGAGCAGGCTGTGGGATTGGAGCGGGCTGATGTTGCGGCATGGGATTTTGGACTATGGCGAGATCATGGGTTGGTTGTTGTGGCCGCTGTGGTTGTTGTGGTTGCTGGAATTACTGCTGCTAGAACTGCTACTACTTTGGTGGTGGCTACTGTCACCTCTGCTGCTGTTGTCTCATCCTTGTTGATCCCTCAAGGTCTGAATCAACGTCTTCATCTATGCCCAGTCAATTTCCTGCTACTCATGGAGATTATATATCATGTCCCTGAATTGAATGCAGTCTGATACATTGTGCCCTGGATGGCTGTGATATACGCAATACTTGGTTTGATCTGCTGCCATGTTTTAGTTGGCCTTTTCCGGAGGGAGTCTAAGGGCATTGAGAGACATGAGGGCTGCAAATATATCGGACAGACTCTAGGGGAGAGGAGGGTACTGAGCTCTCTTAGGACCATTGGGATTTCTAGAAGCATAGCCATTCTGAGGTGGAGGAACTTGGTTATACTGACATTGCTCCTGCTAAGAGTTTTGAGTTTGAGGAGGTGATGGCATGTTGTTCCATGGTTGCTGAGGAGGTTGGTTGTAGGGTTGCCTACCTACCTGGCCTTGAGGGTTGTCGACTGCACCAACTTGTTCATTGGTTAGTACCCCTTTGGTGATAGGACCCTATGGTTTCTTGGGGTAGCGAGGCTTTGGAGTTTTGAACATGGAGTGGATAGGCGAGTCCTTGAGTTAGGTTTGAATGAAACGGCCTCGGCTATAGAGTTGGTGCATGGTGGTGTTATCGTTCATGGCCAAGATGGAATGCTAGGTAGGTGTGGCATTGGCAATCAATAGCTTGACCTTCTCCTCCTCTAGCATGGGGCAGCAGACCTTTGCAGCTAGAGCACGCCACCAGTCATCATATACTGCAAATTCTTCATCGGCCTTCATCCTTTCGGCCACCAGATCTACAAAACAGTGTTCGGGTCTGACCCGATCTTGGAACTGTTGCAGAAACCTCTCTTGTACAATTTTAAAATCTTCAGCTTCCTCGGTGGTAAAGAGTAGAACCATTTGAGGGCCGAACCCTCTAATGATTTCCTGAACAAGTATGCCATGAGCTGGCGGTCATACTTGTGTGGAGCAGATTCATATACAAAGTCCTTGAGATGTACGTAAGGGTCGCCCACCCCAAAGTATCGCCTGTAGATGGGGAGCTTTGATTGGGGCAAAAGCTAGAGATGCTGGAAAGATGGGAGAGGAATATGGGCAACTTTCCGGGGGTCCAGTTGCCTTCGAAGATCATGCAGCTCCCTTTTCATTCATGTCCATTTCTCAATGAAGTCGGAAGGGGATGAGATGTGGTGAGTGGGTACAAGGGCGCGCGACCGCTCCAAAGAATATAACCTCTCACGGGGAAGAGCATTGTGTTCGACCTGATAGTATGAAGAAAGTGGGGGAGATTTGGGTCGAACCTCCCATGCCGGAATGTAGCTGGGCTCAGAGAAGTGAATGGCATGTGGATGAAGGGGAGTGGGATCAGCCACTATAGAGGGGACATGCGGCGCAAAAGTGACAGGCGTAGAGGAAGCCGCTTGTTGGGCAGAGACATGAGAGGGTGAGGAGAGGGGGCGCCTGCCTTTGGCAGCTGCCAGGAATTCCCAAATGTGGGCTGGGCTCAAATAGGGAAGAAGTTGACTGAATTGAGCATACGGGTCATCCACCCCAGAAGGGGAAGGGGGGCGAGACTGATCATCAACAGCTTTGGGGGGCTGGATTTGCCCTGTGAGGGTGGCAGCAGAAGGCTGGGCCACGTCCTCAAGAAGCCCAATGGGTAGAGAATCACCGGTAAGGATGCGGAAATGGTCCATACCGAAAAGAGCATTATGATATAATACAATGGTTTGGGGAGACTGACTCGATAAACCTAAACAATGATGCATAGACTACCCCTAAATAATTAGGGGAGATAAAAAAACCACAAACAAGACGTAGACTCTAACACACAAGAATGGACGGTGAGATAAGAGGGAGTATATCAAATAAGCACCCAAGTTGACATGATTATCGTTTAAGCTTTGAGGGTTTACACTTAGCCTTTAGTGGATTAATTGAAGAAATTGCACTCGGCTAAATAGGAACCCTAGTAGGCGTGTACTTGAGTACTCCGTGTAACTAAGGTGGAAATACACAACTTACATGCAGACGACCTGAACTAAGGGGCGACGGGTACAACCAGCCCAGCAACTGCAATGTGCGTACAGTCAGGGTGACTTACGGAGGCCCTTGGTAGCAGGCCCTGGTCAGCCCACGAGTGCTCGCAGGTGAGAGGGTCGCCACTACCAAGGAGGAGTCCTATCTATAGGAAAATAGTGCATGCATGATCCTATGTACACCAGGGTGCATGCAAATTCTATCCTAAACTAACAAACAGTAACTGATAGGTCTCTACTAATGTCGCGACGACCGGGTCCGACGTGACCTTAAAGCGACCGAGGGCTCAGTCGCGACAATCTCGGGTTGCAGAAACCCACAACCACATGCAAACAGTAAGCAAACAAACTAACCTAAAGCGCAATATAGCATGGAAGAAAGTAAACAAAAGATGAAGACTCCCTAGACAAGCAGAAACTGATGCATGGCATGGAAAATAGTAACAAACAATGTGTACCTGTTGTCGCATCCTCCTCCTCTCGTACGAAAGTGTCATGTCAGCTCGATATGTCGCGATAGCACAAGAAAACGAAATGGATTAAAAAATGGTTTAGCATGGCAGAATGATCAAAGGTAGTGATTTATGGTAAAAGGTTTTAAGTAAGAGAAATGGAATAAAAAGGAATGTTGCAAACACCGCCAGAAAAATTTAGAAACAAGTTGAGTCCAAGGAGATAAAGCAACGAAGATAAGATGGAATTGCTTAAGTTGTATGGTAAAAGAAAAACAGATTGAATTACATAGGGCAAAAAAATTGTAAAGTGGACTAAAGGGAAAGGAAAGCAGAACAAGCAAGGAAATGAACAGAATGGGGTAGTTAAAGCATAATGATTTGAAAGGCAAGTGCAGAAAAAAATGTATCCTTTCTTGTTTTGTGAGTAACTTTATTTCTTTTTAGGTGATAGTACAGCTTGCCGTCGTCTCATTCTAATGTTGAGGATGACAATTCTTTTTAGGTGATAGTAATGTAACGTCATGGCCGTTCGGATCCGTGTTTAATGGTTTTGGTGTGGTGCTCTTGGCCAATGTGGGGTCATTGAGCCTTGGTTGTGGTTCCTAGGTATGGTGTGGGTGTTGTGGGCTAGAAATCTAGACCCATATAACCCACAGCTTTTCTGGTGAAGGTGATAGAGTAGGTC
The DNA here is from genome assembly GCA_014218235.1 of Colocasia esculenta. Classification (NCBI taxonomy): domain Eukaryota; kingdom Viridiplantae; phylum Streptophyta; class Magnoliopsida; order Alismatales; family Araceae; genus Colocasia; species Colocasia esculenta. The sequence continues at coordinate 44,348,802 of CM024761.1, read as the reverse complement.
GTCACATTTTGCACACGACGGCTTCCCACGCCGCGTTCTTCGAACCACCTTTTTGACGCAGGGTTCCGATTTGCGATGGTGCGGTCTGTCATGTTTAACCTATTATGAACACGATGGCTGCCTACGTCGCGATTTGGTCTTCGGTTTTAACGGGGTGGCTTTGGTCCAGACAAAGTAGAGGAAGCTCTGCCTAGCTGAGGAGAGGTTTGCTACGATGGTTTCTGGCGATTTCGGCTTGAGAGATGTTCGTTTGGTGCGGTTTCCACGCAAGGAGGGCGTCCGGAGCATGGACATGCCGACGGTGTGGTGTTCTTCAAGTTGGTAGGGAGACTTCCCCTTTAATTTACTCTGATTGAATGGTTTGGGGCTAGTAAGTCATGCTATAGTGTTGTGCTATAGGTTACTTTTCATTTTAGAAGTTCAAGCTTTAGTTTAATTGGCTTGATGAATGGATTTCGGGAGAAGGAGGGGTTCAACATCGGGCTATGTCTTCCGCTTGACTTGAAGGCGTCGGGCTATCTCATCGCGTTCATGTGTTATGCTAATCAATTGTTTGGAAGACGTCGGGTGATGCCGTCGTGTTATGAGTCTGGGAAATCGATTGATCGCGTGGCATCGTATCATGCTGTCGTGTTTTGAACATGACAACTTACTCTATCACGTTCCCCTCGTGAATGCATCGTTCTTGTCTGTCACTGTAGATGCGCCCTTTTCTCTTTTATTTCGGTAGGTCACCGTCCCGCGGAGGAGAAAGGGCGGGCTTTGAAAAGAAAGGGTTTTTGGTGTGTTTGTTGTGGTTTGAAAGGGTGAAAAAGCAGAAAAAGAATAAGATGATGCGTAAAGGAAAGAAAGAAAGGTGATCGCTAGGTGTGCGAGGGCACCGATGGAGACGGATGATAGGAAGGGTTGCGGAGGTACCTACCTTTCACCCGAAGATCGCGGGAGTTGCCTATGCGTGGGTCCTGCCTCCTCCTTCCACCGGTCGGCCGGCGAAGAAGATTTAGCTCTAATGGTTACCTTGCAAAAAAGATAGAGAAAACAAATGATGGGGAGATTAGACTATGGAGGTGTAGTAAAAGTCCAAATAGAATAAAATAAAAAGCATTAAATAGGCATTAACACACCTTATGGAGGTGGTGTTAAGCCCCTAAGAACTAGGTAGGAAGGAAATGATGTGCGTGTGTATGGTGGAGGTGAAATGCATGTGACGCAATAATGAAGTAAAAATAGGAAGTAAAAAAAAGGGGAGATGGCGATGTAACCCGCGGTGTGGCGACGGATGAAGAGGACTCCACCCACCTCGTTCCGATGCTCGCGCGAGGAATGGAAGGCACGGGCCCCCGAGAGGAAGGCGTGGGGACGGTACACATCGCGCTCCTCCTCGGCTTTAGGCGGTAAGCTTTGAAACGTCAAGGCTTCGCCTTGGGATGTAGGAGAATTACAGCACGGAGGTCGAGGTGCCAATTCGGCAAGGCTTCACCGACTCTGGGAATTAGCTTCGGGGTCTTTTAAAATTTAACCATCGGTTTGTATTTATAGGAAAAACTTGCCAAAATCGCGTCGCCTACAGCGGATGCCCTTCAGATATGAATCGCGGCCACACAGCGTGCCGCGATTTGCAAACCCTTGATTTAACAGAAAATGTGATGATTAAGCCTGCGACCGCCTTATAAATCATGTCTGGACAGTACGCCGCGTGTCTTATCGAATCGATTTTGATTAAATCGATGTTTGATTTGACAAGAAATTATTAAAACACAGTGTGCCGCTAAGACTCGCTTCAAAAGCGCTCTGGCTTCGAGGCATGGGCTCTTAATGCCGTCGACTGCAGGAATTAGACTTTAAATCACGGCGGGTACAGAGAACGCGAATCAGAACTGCCTATGCCAACTAGGCGAGTGTGATTCGCGTCGGTCCTGGAGGCAGCAGATCAATAACCAAAATGGCATCCACTGTACCAGACACGAATCTATTAAATTTAGCAGACCCTTTTTAACCTCCCAAAAATCCTAGAAAATTCAAAAAAATAGGAAAATCATTCAAGGGGTTAATTGGAGAGAGCCACTTAGAGGTATTGCGGTGCAACATGAAATTTACTCGATATGCTGCCAAAATGATGTGTCTATAGCTGCCTCGCCTTGGTGTCTGCTTTACAAGGGAGCAAAGCGAAGGGACACGAGGCAGAGCGAAAACGGAGTGAAACGGGATGAAGCGTAGCGTAGTGTAATGAAGTGGTAGTGGATTGAAAAGTAGATACCAAGGTGTGATGAGGCACGCCTTAACAACATATGACAGGAGCTGTCCGTCAGTTCAGAATGAAGTTATTCGGGGAAAACCCTAAAAGAAAACTTGATGCCTTGGACGGAAAAAGGGAGTGTGCGCGTGGGCACAGGAAGGAGGGATATCAACTTCCAACGTCGGGAAAGTACCTAAGGACACAATCCGTTAGGTTGCACTATTGGGGGCGTCTGCCACTGCCGCAGGTGGATCTCTGGGAGTAACTAAAAATTAAAATAGGGATCCAAAGTCCAAAGCAGCTGAGTCTCTTAAAAGGACGATCTTTAAACAACAACATAGTGAACTGAGTACTTGGCTCGGAATGGAATATTTCATGTTATCTGTGATTTAAGAACAAGTGGCTCTCTTCAGTTAAGAATTAGAGTGATTTTCTAGAATTATGCTTAAGATCCTACATGATGCATGCTGGGATAAAGGAAAAATGTAAAACAAAATAAAATATAAGATAATCAAGGATAATATTGTTACGACATTGAAGTCGGGATACCGGACGGAACCGTCGTCATTCCGTAGCGTAACGGCCTATCCTCAAGTCGTAGGACTCCTCTGGAATTATCATTGTTTTTGGCGGAGGAGGGGAACTCAAATTCCAGTTTTGTCAAAGCCTTGAGGTCCTTGATGAGCTCTAGTAAGGTATATCATATAGTAGAATGCAATATTTACAATACCGTGGCAGTGGCCACCGAGGATGAACGTTCATTGTGTAGCGAAAAGACATCCAGATCCTGCACTCAAAGATAGATTAGTATTGACAAGCAACACATAACAAAGTGGAAAATAATGAAAACAATGCTGCTTGTAAATTGCGTCTGGGAACCTGGACACTTTTACATCATGAATGGCGTCCTCTGTTTGGGACGTGATTCAAATTATTCATCGGAGGTTTTGAAAAATGCTTTTTATTAGTAGGAACCCCATTTTCTAGTGTGGCATGAACTTTTGTCAAAGATGGTTACATGAAAAGCCAGGCCGTCTGATAACTGTAAAATTTTTCGTGTTAAATTTCATATATTTAGTTAATTTTAGACATCAGTTGTCTATAAATAACGTGCATTTTGATTTTAATTTTCATATATAAATTTTTTAGCATTTTAGTTAAATTTTTCGGTAGAACACATAGTTGGATTTTCATTTAATAAAGTCAATGTTTTTTTTTAATAAGTTGAGTAAAAAAAATGTTTTATCTTTTTGCAGGTACATTGTACATAAATAATTTTTGGTCTTCATATATTCTAATAATTCTTTTAAATATTAGTTGTAAATAAATCAGATTTTAAATAAACTTTAGTTAAATAAATAACCAAAACGATCATGCCACATACCCCCCCCCCTCATAAGTCCATTGTGCCATAATACCCCTTCACCAACATCGGCGCATTGCGCCATTACTCTTATCTCAGCCAACCATAAGTGGCCACCACTGAAACTTTTATTAAATAAATAAATAAGATTTTTATTAATTACCTCACCTATTTTTAAACCACGCACCCCACTTAAACTTTTTTCTTTTCTTTTCTTCCCCATCAGGTCGACAGAAGTTGCTGGAAGCAGCTGGAAGAAGGGCTGGTGCGAGCTGCTGCGTGTGGAGGTGTTGTGTGCAGAAGATAGGCGGTGGAGGCATGAAGCCAGTAGATCTGGTGCGATCCAGGAGCTGTGCAACTGGAGCTCTGGCGGAAGCATATCTGGCCGTGTGAAGCTGGTGCGCAGCTAGGGGCGGGAAGCCAAGCTGTGCATGCAGAGCTGTGCAATGGAGTGCGGGAGGAGCGCTAGTGATCAGGGGTATGTGAAGCTGGCAACTGCTGGCCGTGCGATGCGGCTGGCGGAGCTCGTGGAAAGCGGATCTGGTGGTCGGTGGTGGAGCTGGGGAGTGGCGATCCCGGCGTGCAGAGCTCGGGCACAAGGTGTGAAGGCCAGAACTGGGGCGTGTGAGGAGCTCGTGCAGAGGCACCTGGATGGTTCCAGGGAGCCTATATAAGGACCCCAAGGTCCTCAGCAGTAGGAGTTAGATTTTTTGTTTTTTTTTTTAGCTTTTTCCTTGCTTCGCTGGTTCAGCATCTGTAAGGGTTCTGTTGTTGTTCAGAAATTGTGAGAGATCGATCCAGGGGAGCGAGAGTTCTTCCTTCCATCTTTTAGTTTAGTATTTCTCGGGGATTTTTTTTCTTTGCTGTTAGTAGCTTCTGTGCAGGAGATATAGGAATTTTAATTGTTCTTTTCTTTGAGAACTGTTTGGCTGTAAGAGAGGCGATTGCTATTTTTTTTTTAGTTCTTCTATTTTTCTGACTGCATTTTTTTTTTGCTTTCTTCTGTGTGGGGTTTTCGGCTGCTGGGAAGGAGATCGATGGGTTTGAGTTTCTCCTCTTTTCTATGAGAGATTCCAGGGTTTCTGCATTTTTTTAGAGTTCTTCGTTTCTTTTGTTGGTTGTCTGGGAGTTCGAGTAGAGTTTCTTCTTTGTTCTTCTAGGAGAGCTACTGGAGAGTGCTTATGGGATCGACATTTTTTCTTTTCTTCTGTGCAAATTGTTGAGATCGACATTTCTTTCTTTTTTATGTGGAGATTGCTGTGAGAATGCTGACAGCTTTGTGAGAGATCCAGTGTCTCTTCTTCCTTTCTTCTGTGTCTGCACCTGGTGGGAACTGTGGAGATCGACCTAAAGAGCAGCAGCTTCTTCTTCTGTAGAAGGCTCCCGAAATCGACGGCTTCTTCCTCTTTCTTCTGCACCTAGGAGGGTGACGATGTCCAGATGACTTTCTGAGGTCTACCCAACCCAGATCAAGAGTTGAGTTCGTGATCCATGTTTCTGTTACCGCAGGAGATTAGATTTTAATTCACGAGGGATTTCGGAGCTTCTTAGTGTTATTTTTTTGTTCTTATCCTTGTTTTGTAGTGGCGAATTTGATTAAACATTAGTAAACTCCTGCTCTGAAATTTCTATTCGATTCTTAGAGTTATGAAGATGGTGTTCCAGTTTTTGTAGAGAGCTACGATTACTAATTGTGCATCCCCTGAGCTGAAGGGGTACATTGGTTCAGTAATTTTTTGTTGAGATTCTTGTTTTGCCATTTTTCTTATCTCTTTTGAGTTCCATTTTTCTTTGTTTAGCTTCTATTTGACATGTTCATCCAGTCATTTGAGATTTTTTAGTTCGGATTTCTGTTTATCTATTTGATCACTCACTTGAGAGGGTACAGTGATACCAAGTTTCGGGAATTTCAATTCTGCTTGTTCTTTCATTAAGTTTGACATGTCGAGTGTGAGGGATTTTATTGGTGTTTTTATAGAATTGATTCTAATGCAATGTTATTTTTGTGAAAAAGTGTTTGTTAGAATGATTTCAAGTCAAAGTAGTTTAATTCAAGTTTTATTCAGCCTCTTTGTGGATATGACCTGCTCTCACCACTTTATTAGTTCATCTTTACAATTTTAACTTTGTGAGACAGTTTAGAGAAGGTGAGCATCTTGATATGTGCAAAGAACTCTAGAGAAGGAAAGTGCACAGTCAATAATGCAGCGTTCATCTTGGCGCCGTTACCGGGGAGGCATTAGAGTTTGATTTAAATTTGCTTTCATTTGATTTTATTTGCATTGAGCTTCTTAGTGACTTGTTATTGGGCTTTTAATTTCAGATTTGCACAAGATGTGGAACATGGAGATTGGGCTTGACATTTGAGCCCATTGGAGAAGGAGAGCTTGTTGATTTGATTTCACATTTGCTTTTAATTTAGACTTTTAGATAGAAGAGTGTGAGTGAAACTTGTAGTGAGGTTTTCATGTACTCTCTGTGCATGTACAGAGATTTCTTTCTTATTGGCATGTAATAATTGGCCTTTTATGGTTTGTGTGGTTTAGAATTAGTTTATAGTATCACATTATATTTTCTTAGTTAAGTTTCATTTCATTTAGTTCAAAAACCAAATAAAAATAAAAATAAAGTCTAAATCTAAAAAAAAATTAATTCCAAATCGCTCTTTAATGTAAGCTGTTTGTTTGTAAATAAAAAATTTCAACTCTCAAGATTAGAATCACTTGTTTTAGGACATTCATCATTTTAATTGTCATTAGAATTCCATTTTTTTTTTTACTTTGAAGAATGCGGGGGAAAGGAAAGATTTCTATCTCTTGTTTCATGCATTAGACTTAACATTAGAAAACCCTTGTTTGAACTTGATTTGTTGCAATTCATATTTGTAAAAGGGACTGCATAAGGGCATCACCCTTTAGAAAAAATAAAAAGATAAGGTGAGGGATTTCATCACCCTTTCCTTTGCCCAAAAATCACAAAAATTTTTCCACATTCTTGCATTTGCCTAACCTTTTAATAAAAACCAGTAGACTTGGCCCTAAGGTTCATAATTAGATTTATCCTTTCTTAATTTCAAAACTTCTCTTTAAGTCTGGTGTCTTAGATTATAGGTTAAAAAGCTTATGCTTAAGTGAGCTAGAGGTTATTTAATCGGGTCCTTGCGAAAGCAAGGGGGGGCCTCCCTCTACTCCACCTCTTACCTGGCCAGTACAAGAAGAGTTAGGATTGGACTTAAGCAAGCATAAATCCGATTTTGAGAAAAATAACATAGGTCCAAGGAACACTTAATGTTTAGGTTAATTTGTTTTCAAAGTGTTTGTTTGTTTGTGTTTGTTCATAAAAAATTAATAAGAAAAATAAAAAAAAATTTTCAAAAATTCAAAAATCATAAATAGAGGACTTTTCAACTGTGAATGTTTGGTAGGCGCTCCCTGAACATAGATTTGGCTCAACCTATAGACGAGATCGAAAGATTCTTTCATAGGATGGCCAACCAAGACCAGAACCAAGTTGCTAGAAATGTAGAGGAGGTCGCACCCAGACAGATGAAGGAGTACGTTATTCCTTCTGATTATCAACCTGCTACTTGTATTAGGCCAGAAATACCTGCAAATCACTTTGAAATCAAGCCAGGAACCATTCAGATGTTGCCATCCTTCTATGGCAATCCCAATGAAGACCCCTATAAGCATATAGATGAGTTCCTAGAGATTTGTTCTACTGTCAGGATCCAAAGTTTCACTGAAAATGCCTTAAGACTGACCCTATTTCTGTTCTCTTTGAAAGATAAGGCCAAACATTGGTTAGGAACCATAGGGAGAACCATTAGTGTTGCCCAGCTAGCAAGCCCAGAGGGGGGGTGAATGGGATTCTTTAAAATTTGAATACCTAAACTTGTCCACAAAAATGTTCACAGAACAAGCACTTCGTTGATTGTTAGCGTCAGTGAAAAGTAAACAACAAACACAAAGCGAGCAATAACACTACACCAGATTTTATCCTGGTTCGGACCTCCTCTCCACAGGAGTCCTATGTCCAGTCCCTAAGCAACAACTCAGTATTCTCTACCCAAGGGTATAGTGCCCCTCAAGGACACTTACACACCCAGCCGCAGCTGGACTTCTCTTCACAACCCGAAGAGGAATACAACACCCTGGAACCCTCCAAGTCTTCCTTCAACATGAAGGGAATAACACCCTGGAACCCCTAGGTCTTCCTTCAACACGAAGGGAATAACACAAAGATGTGTTCAAGGGATGATGCGCCCCGGGACCAAGCTAATAGCACAATGCTTGATCCGAAGCAAAGATTGAGAGGAAAAGATCTACAAAGAAGAACACTCTCAGTTTACAAAAGTTCTCTCAAGGTTCTACACTAGACACAGAGAGCAAAGAGCTACAACAAGGCGATGGAGTGAGACTTGAGCACTTCTATAGTGCTGGCAGTTTTTTTGAATTCTCTAGATTCATTTCCTTTACGTAGGCACCAGTCTTCTATTTGTATCGTCTTTGAAAAATGTAGTCGTTGAAGTATCCGTTGTCTCTATGTTTTGGGAACGTTAGACTGCATGGCTTTCCTTTATAGTCAACGGTTCTTTGCATTCCATGCATGTAAGAAGAAAATCTTTCTTGATATCCTCCAGCTTCTACTTTATCCAATGTTGTATAGAGTCGTGCTGTCAGAGGCCTACACACATTTAATGCTAAAACGTAGACTGCTAAGCTATCTCTTGTTGTCAGTCAACGTTAGAGTGAGAATACATCAAGATAGAAATTTCCATTCTATCTTTCCAAAAAGATATTACATGCAGGAGCTTAAGAATAGAAGATATCTGGACATGCATCGTGCAGAGAAATGTATGGTTATATTTAATGCATGGATAACAGAGAAATACGCGGGATGACTTTGACTTGTCAAGATATTCGAATATCAAGTCGTTATATCTCATGAATTCGATATGAACATGACTTATAGAATCGTTGTGTATGAGTCATTGTTCATGTGAATTGTTGCTCATTTGTAAACAAATCGGTGTATGCATAAATCGTTATGCATTCATAACCAAATGGTTATGAGCAAATCGTTATAACCAAATCGTTATAAGCAAATCGTTATGACCAAATCGTTATAATACTATAAGCAAATCGTTATAACAGTATAAGCAAATCGTTATAACAGTATAAGCAAATCGTTATGAGAAAATCGTTATAAGCAAATTGTTATGAGCAAATCGTTATAACCAAATTGTTATGACACTATAACCAAATCATTATGAGCAAATCGTTATAACCAAAACGTTATTGTAATCATGGGGATTGTACGCCCACAGTACACGCAGACATGTATTAACTATAGGAGTATGGAAAGGGGTGTGATCGCCACCTAATATAGTTGCCAAATAAAGAACAAAGAAGGCTAACTATACTAGGAAGAAGGAGGAGAGAATGGAAAATCGACGCGATAGTGCTGATATCGCGGCGCCTGTTAAGGACCGTATCCTTGTCGCGTCGCCCTTGTCCGTCGCATTCTCTGCAGTGCGGGAGAAGTTAGTGTAGACCTTCTTCCTGCCCTTCATCCGGCCAGAGGACAAAAGCTCCTCGTGAGAACTAGCTTGAGTACCTGCCAAAACAACGAAAATAAGGAAAGGAACCCTGTTAGAACATATTAAGTGTAGTATACATCCAAAAATGAAAAGAAGAGATGAAGCATGGTGGGAATGGACCTGGGAGTGGTTTTAAACCCCTTGGCTGTATGGAAAACGTAGGAAAGGAAAAGAAAATGGATTGCTATCTAATAAAGTGATAAAAATGCATGAAGAAGGAAGAGGAAGAGGAAGAAAGAGCCCCATGTAGGGCGACTCCCTGGTGCCAAATGATGTCCTCCCTTGGTACAGAAGCTCCGAGGGTCGCCTCCTTAAACTCCACGCCTTGTAGATAGTGAAATGAGCATGACTTGGTGAAGGGTTGAGGTGAAAAATGAGGAGAATGTGAGGGCTGCGAGGCTATGTGTTGGTCAGAGGAAATTTTGGCAGCCCTTCGGGGTAAAAACCAGGCTCCGCTGGCTTTGAAGAAAAAAGGGCTTGCTTATATAGACCAAGAGAGATAAAAATCCTATTTTTAAGCAATAAATACCCAGATAAAGGAAAAAAAATCATTAATCTCATGGGTCAGAGTCCAAAGGAGGTTTCAAAGAGTCCCCTATCCCCTAGATGCGTTCAGGTGGGTTGGGAGGTTGCAGAGGATTAAGATAGAAGCCATGAGAGGATAATGTGGAGGTGGTTGGGGAGGCTGTTGTCATGGCTGAAGTCGCGACGCATCCTAGGGACGTGACAGCAATGAACGCGACGGCCTTAGTCATCGCGACTATGAAGCAACGTGCATGGATATGCATGGGCTGTCGCGACTACCAGAGAGGGCGCGACGAGGATGAACGCGGCGCCACGATACATCGCGTTAGTGGAAATCGATTATTCTCAAATTATTATCCAATTATGTGGGAGAAAAATAGGCATTCAAGGCACATGGACTCTTTAAAAGATAATGGATGGGAGTTGTTAATGGGCTCAAAACAAGGCTAATGGTGGGCTGAAGGTGAGTGGCCAACTAGGGGCTTACTAAGATAACAAGAAATGTGGTTTGACTTATAAGTCAGAATCGGGTGCCTACAGATTGCCCCTCCTTGATTTCCACTTTGCAAAGGAGCATAGCGGCAGTGTAGTGGAGGTGTCATGAAGTGATGACGAAGTGGAAATGACACGATGTGGATTGAAAGGTGGGAGTCAAGGTAAAGAGACACCTGATTTTGACCAACAAGCAATTGGAATCTTCGTGAAAGCTCCGAGTTAGCTACTCGAGCAGAATGCAAAGAAAAGCACAAGTCTAGACGAGAAGGACAAAGAAGAGGACAATCAACCTTTTGATTGAGGGGTACCCTAGCCGATTGGCCTACAAGTTTCATTTTGGAGGGACATGTGCATGCCAGGCAGGTAGCTCATGACTCTGTCCTGGGAGCAGTTCGCAACCAAAATGGATCAAAGGATTAAGATGAAAATTGGATAGAGAATCCATACAAGGAAGTTCGTTAACAAACTAACAAGAGCAACTTGCTTGGAGACAAACTTTCCAATTCGGAGTGGAATAGGATTTCTTGCTTGAAACTTGAAGAATGATTGGGCACTCAACAAGGGCTCACCATTAGCCAGGGATGAGTTATGAAAGCTCAAAGACCTACGTGATGCATGCTGGGCTAAAAGAAAGGAAATCATCAAAACGAATGCAAAGAAAAAGAGGAAATAGAAAATAGATCAAGGATAATAATGCTAAGCCGAAGTAAGAGCGGGTAAAGAAACTACCTGCAACGCAGTGTAGGCCTGAATACATCGTCCTCCGAACTTACTCAACCTAACGGCCTATCGAATGATTAACAATGTGCACCTAGATTATCACTGTTTTTGGTAAAGGGGAACTCAAATCCCAGAGCACATTGAGAACCAGCCGGTCCTTGAAGCGATATAATAAATAAAATACCATATAATAATGCGAGGAGTAAAGATAGAAATACATTACCTGACTTACCTGCGACGTTCCTTCATTTGTGATTTATTGATTTTTCGATTTTTTTTATTTAACAAAGCAAAGCAATAACGGCATAATAACAACACATATATACATTCAAATGAGCAAATAAGAACACCAACTAAGCACCGACACAAAAAATAACACTCAAGAATGAGATGACACATCTGGGGGTCGCGACATCCCGCCATGTCGTGACCTGGACGCGGCATATCACGGCGTCACGACACAAACAGAATCCAAAAAATGCAGAAATCTGTGTTTATCTCTATCCTAAGACTCCTAGACTCATAATAGGACCCCTAAACCTCTTCTAATCCTATCCGAATACTTAGTTACGGGATTGGGATGGGTTAGTTTCCCTTAGAGCTCTATAAATAGGTCTGCTTAGGGTGCTAATCCTGCAGCTCTCTCATCCTCTCAAAACTTCTTGGATTTTCTCTTTCCTATAGCTATGAAGAGAACCATTGCTGCCTTTCAAGAGGACATCCCATCTTATGCCGGTCCCAAGGCGGCCTGGGAATCTAATGCGGAGGTCCAGCGCCTCTCTTTGGTACCCGGGCACATATGCTTCCACCCAGATCTTGAAGTAAGCAATGTTCTCTCTAGCTTTTCTCCTTACTCTCTTCCACTTCTTCTTCTCCCCTATTCTTAGCCTCTTCTATTCATTCTCTTCCACATCAGATTCTCCCAGGCCACAAGAGATTCTCCAAGGTGCCATCAATGACCCCAATGATAGAGATCCTTCCTCTTGCTTCTACCCGTTATTTATGGGAATGGGGGCTCTCCAGTGTGCTTGTGCTAGCCAAACAATACCACAAGATCGTGCACATATGGGACAACATCACGGCATTGGCAGAGATGTGGCACCCCCAGACGCACATCTTCGTTTTCCCCGGGTTCGAAGCAACCATCCTGTTGGAGGAGTTGGAGGTAATGCTGGGACTTCCAAAGTACTAAAGGGGGGAGGAGGTTGCTCTTTCTTACACTGTGGAATCAATAAACACTTGGGGAATACTTGGGGAGATTACCACTAAGAAGACTAATCTGCATAGTATGACTAGCCGGAACCATGTGCACCTCCTCTGCATTGCTCAGTGGGTCACCTCTCAGTGCAAGCGCAAGACTGGGAATTACCTTGCCATTGTCAAAGCTGCCGCCATCTGTATTTGCGGCGTCATTCTTTTCCCCGCCAAGGACGGAGCCATCCCTTTTTCCAACCTGAGCATAATTGACTCCATCTCCGAAGGTATGTATATTGGACAGGCAGTTCTTGGCTATTTGTATGCTGGCCTCTCTTCTGCAGCCACCGGTGGACCATTGTATGGCTCTGTTGTCGCTCTCGAGCTCTGAATGGGCATTCATATACAGTTCCAGGGAATGGACATCCTCTCCACTGAGTGCAAGATAATGCTACACCATCCACTGGCTTTTGTGGGTGCGCCTCTCTACATGACACCACAGGCGTGGTGCAAGACGGCTCAGGTGAAGGGACTGAAGGGCTAGCACAATTACTTCAAGAACATGACTACGACGGGGTTTGATATGCGCCCCGCGACCTCCACAATAGGATGATCTACCTACCACAGAATCCTGGACTGGCACTTCGACTTCTGGGTAATGAAGCCTTGGTCCAATACAACCCAGACCGCTGTTACTTGCAGTGTGATGCAGCGCGCACGGTGGTCCCCCGACTCTCGCACTACCCGCCTATTCAGCTACGAAAGATGGACAACAATCAGGATGAGCGGGACGTGCGGAGCGCCGTCGTCCACAGGGAGGGGTGTGCTATGAGTCTCATCCAGGCCGAGGTGGAGGAGGATGAAGACGTGACACAAGAGTACCTCGAGTCACTGAAGGAGATTCATCCAGTAGCATAGGGGGATTGATAATGATGATGTATCAGGTGGTTGTTAGGGCAGGAAAGTGCATTTGATTGACTGTAGGGATAATTAGGCAATGTAATTTGATGATTCGAATGAATAAAATGGAGTTTTGCTCACTACACACTGAGTTGTATTTACATCGTCACTCCCAGAGATGATGCCTTAAGAACGCGACATAGCGGGAAGGCGCGACCAGGTCGCGACCACCAGCTTTGACGCGACAAGGTCGCGGCACCCCTAGGCGTCGCGTCTCAACTCGGCGATTTAAAACATAGACCGCCCCTTTTCCTTCCCCCCTCATGCTCACATCTCTCTCTTTCTCCCTCTCTTCGGCGAATCCTCTCTCACTTGCTCTCTTCCCTCTCTTGCACCCTAGCTCTCTTCTCATGTTCCCTCTTTCTCTTCTTACTCTCTCCTATCCCCTGGCAATGGAAGGCGGCGGTGAAGGTGGAAATGGCTGCGGCGGCGGTTCGGGCGACGGATGGAGGAAGCGCCCAGTGATGAGAGGTGCTTTTCGGAGGCGGGAGGAGGCACCTCCAGTCGAGGAGGAAGTTGCGGACATCGAGATGGAGGGAGAAGATGCCCCGGTGGACATAGAGGCGGCGGTGAGAGCCCTGGAGAAAGCGATGAAGATGGTAAGCCTCGGTGCCCCATCCCTTGATTTTTTTTATCATGAGTGGATGGATGAAAAAGCCCTGAGGGCTCAAATGTAGGGTGTGATGCCCGAGGAAATGGCCTCCGGACAAAAGAAAGTCTGGTTGGTTTGCATCTGAGAACGCGATGGCCATAAGCGTCGCGATACCAGCTATCACGACGTGCGACTAGACCACGACAATGTCGCATCACATCGTAGCGTCACGACATGGTCGCGATGCCGCAGACAGGCGCGACATCATCGCGTCGCATCGTAGCGATGCGACACGGTCGCGGCCTAAAGGGCCGACGTGACCTCAGCCGAAGGAACCAAAGAGAAAGTATAAACTGACCCCCTTCTTCTTCTTTTTTTTTTAAAATGATTTGACTTTGCTTACAGGGGGAGATGAGGGCCCAAGTTTCTTGGCGCTTAGTATTGGCAGTCTATCTAGCTTTCACTACATTTCAGAGAGATAGGTTAGAGGACATGGGCTTCGGGGAAGTCTTGAGAATGCAAAGGATGAGGCCAGATCCCGCGCTTACCCAGGCCCTGCGTAGCAGGTGGGATGTGGAGGTGACTGCCTTCATATTCCCATGGGGTCATATGATCCCAAGCCTTGAGGATGTGAGCTGGATTATAGGGTTGAGGGTGTATGGGTGCCCTGTGAGCGGATTCACTTATCTCGGATATAGTGAGCTAGCCCATAGACTTCTAGGTTTGACTGTAGAGGCGAGGTCTTCCCTTGTCCCCAGAGTTGCACTGCAGGAGAGCATAGGGTTGTATGATGTGGGCAAGCAAGTGGGTGAGACCATGGACAGGCAGCTACAGAGGTTGACCCGAGGATGCCGGGCAGTGCTGGCAGAGGAGCCCGGGGCAGAGGCAGACCTGGACCTACGTTGCTTCCTCATCCTTTTCCTAGGTAGACTCTTGATTGCCACGAGGGGTGACGCGGTCCACTGCTGCTTCCTACCGCTCCTGGAGGACCTTGACGAGGTGGGTGAGTACGCTTGGGGGGCCGCAGTTTGACAGTTTGGGCGCCTCCGAGCGACAAACATCCACTAGCAGGTTCTTCCCCTTCCTTCAGGTACTCTTCTCTGTTGGGGAATTGTCCCCCCGATCGACAGCCCTCTCTCACACAACTCACACGTAGAGTTTGGAGAAGAGATGGAAGAAGGGAGAAGAAGAACACACAGACACCAGATTTTACGTGGTTCGAAGGTGAGAGCCTTTCTACGTCCACGGCCACAGCAGCTTTCAATACTACAACCAGAACACACATACAAAGAGAATATACCCCCCTTAATATACTGGAAGGTTAGGGCACCATAACTGAGATTCACATGGATAAAAAAGCCCCAAACTCAGAACCATCTGTAAGCCAAAATTTAGCTTCCGGGGACAAACCGCGACCTGACCCCTTGTGCAGATCTGCTAGAGAGTTCGGGCTCCACATTCTAACATTCTCTCCTTTGCGCCTTTACTTATTGCACTTTGATATGGCTTGAGATTTGACTGACTTCATGCTTTTGCAGGTTTGGGCTTACCTCCACCTCCCTGATGTAAGGAGAGGGATCCTAGCGCGACCGGGCCTTGTGCCCTTAGCCCGATGCTGGGATTCTCGCCGCGACACTCATACATCGGAGGACCAGCTGGCGTCAATCCAGGATGAGATCGACACCTACCCTTAGCTAGATGTGAGTAATCTACCCTTCTCTCTAAATTCGATGATTTGAATTAACTGCTTGGCTACTAAATAGATGTTTTTGATGTGCAGGTGGTGTGGCAGCCATATCTAGAGAAGGGAGATGAGGGACAGCCTTGGATGGTGTCGGCCCGCCCCTACTTTGGTAGGTCAGTGTGGATCCATGCATTCAACCTTGTGCTACCTCTGCACTTGTTCTTGGCTCAGAGGTCGCTCGGCCTACGCCAGAGTGCAGTGGAGTTCCACAGCCGAGATCGGACTTCTAGGCCTGGTCGGAGCTTCCGGGGACTCCATGACACGATAGATTGGCGAGTGCGGGCCATGGAGCAGATCGACAACTGGGAGCAGAAGGGCAAGCAGGTCCGATCGGAGGCCACATCTGACGACGCGTACTTACATGCATTCACTTTAAAGTACGGCGCGAGGGTCTACCGTGGCAGGAGGCGTCAGGTAAAACCCATAAACTCAAACACTGTGAAATTGATCATTATTTGAATTGAACTGACATATTTGAATTGCAGATTGACGTGGCCAGGGAGATTGCCTCACTACGATCCCTACTACACTCAGCTGTGCAGGACCGAGCGGTGGCTCAAAGGGAGACAGAGCAGCTGGTAAGTAAATACTCAAACTTCCAAACATTACCATTTTCATGGCTGATTTGAAGAAATTAACGTGTGTTGCGAGTGCAGCGGAAGGAGCTAGAGAGAGTGAGGAGAGCAGCAGGGGTCGGCGCCTCCTCGTCCAGGGTAGCAGAGAGCCCCAATCGGATCTGGAGGACCGACTGGCGGCCGCAATGAGGAGGGCCGAGGAGACATAAATCGAGCTGGCCGAGCGAGTAAGTAAGACATTGTCTCTAATTTAAAGATTATTTAAACATGGTATTGAGTTGAATTCTTTTGCAGGAGAGGGAGCTGAGGACCGTCACTGACCGCACGTCCCAGCTTCAGGGACATATTGATGCTGCCACGGGCGAGAGGGACCGGCAGTGTATCCGGGCAGAGGCAGTGGAGCTACTGGTGGCGGAGACGACGCGGGAGCTGGCGACACTGCGGGTGCAGGGGTCATCAGTGGACAAAACGGAGATAGTGAGGCTGCGTACTGAGGTGACGGCGCAGCAGATCTGGATAGACGAGCTCCGTGGCCTAGTGACCACCATAGGGCAGGCCGCTCAGAGTAGGAGTAGGAGTAGGAGCGGCGCGAGTAGGGCGAGCGGGGCCTCTGTCGGACAGTATTTGGCAGGTTCCTCCAGCTATAGGAGGAACAAGGAGGAGGAGAGACGCCGTTGGGGCGAGGCGAGTGCCCAGAGCGGTAGAGGTGGTGGTGAGATGCCACAACCTCTAGAGAGGCAGGAGGGATCCGGGGAGAGTGGTGGTGGACAGTGAGGAGTTTGTAAGCCACCTCCCCTAATCTTTATACATATGACTTATCACTTAGTGGATCTTTTACTTTATGTCAATGTTTACGAAATGAATGATTTTGCAATTGACATGCGAGTGAGACGAGATCCGAACATGGGAGAGAGGGAGATCCGAATACAAGAGAGGGAGAGAACAAGGGTACCCCGAGTACACAGATGTGCTTGCTCCAAAATTCCTTGTCCCGGTACACTTAACAAAAACAGGTCAATTCTGCTCTTTGGCTCAGCCCCTTGCATTAAAAAAATGATTTTGACTTCGTAATTGTTAAGGGGCTGAGCCTTATTCAAATAAGTGATAAATAAAATGAAAATAATGCATGCAAAAGGAAAGTGATATGTACACACTTTTTTTTTTGATTTTGAGATTTTCTAAAAAAAATTGGATTTTGGGATTTTATGAATTTTTTGGATTTTTAGAATTTTTATTTTATTTTTTTGTTTTTATTGCTTTTTTCGGATTTATTATTATTTTTTGACTTTTGTTTTGGATTTTGGAATTTTCTGATTTTTTTTAGTTTGGGATTTATTTATTATTTTTTTTTTGTAATTTTCAGATTTTTTTTGTTTTTGGAATTTTCAGATAACGCCATCTTTCGCTCTTGATTGATGTGCTATGGATCTTATTCCTCTCTTATGTTTGCCAAACATCCTCTATGTGTAGTTTGCATTTGGTTATTTTTGGCTTCCCATAGTCTGCTTGCCCGTAGTCATTAACGGTCCACCATAGACCAGGTGCATGAGTTCTCTGGTCGTGACAAGGGATTGGAAGACATAAGAGGAGATAAGACTCGGCCTTGGAGCTCGGGATACAAGTTTGTAAGATTTACAAGGGTGTGGGTCATATGTAATCCGTCTATTGTCCAGAGACATTATGGTCATTGCACTTGATTGGGGCACGCGTACGACCGGGCTCAAGGGCGTCCCGCAGGGAACTGTACTGCCACTCTTTGACATGCCCCTATTCTCATCATTTTTTTATTCACCCCCTTTTTTTCATCATTTTTATCATTTTCTTCCTCTTTCTTTTGAACTGACTGCCTCTCTTTGAGACCTCATGAACATGATCTACACCCTCACTTGTCTACATGTTAGCGTCCTTTTGCCCCTAGACCTTGTCCGAGCAAAAAGAGAATAGACCTTTGTCCCCTTGCACTAGGACTAAATATAAACATCAGTAACTAAGGGGAATTGACCTTGGGTTGTTGTGTTGTGTGTGTGACTGAACACAGGAGTTTGTTTGTCAACAAATGGAAGGAAGTGAGACACATAGCTACCAACATTCTTTTGCAAAATGATGTTGTTTTTGAAAACTTTTTATTACGGGTAGAATCTTTTAAGATACAACCCATTCCATGGTTGAGAAAGCTCCTCACCATTGTCATTGACTAAACTGTACGCGTTCCCAGGGTACACTTCCTTAATAACGTACGGCCCTTTCCCAGTTTGGTTGCAATTTTGACCTAGGACCCCTAGGTTTTATGAAAATTCGCTTCAAAATCATGTCTCATTCTTGGAATTTGTGCTCAATTACTTTCTTTTGAAAAAATCTTGAGAGTCTATTTTGATATGAAAGCACATGATGGGCCGCGGCTAGACGGTGTTCTTCTAGGAGTTCTAGCTGCGTAAGTAACGCCTCCGACATTCCTCGGGATTAAGTTCTTTGTTTAGCTGAACTCTTAGCAAAGGAATAAGGATCTCATGTGGACATACCGCCTCCATCCCATAAGTAAGCGAAAAGGGAGTTTTCCCAGTGGGCGTACGGATGGAGGTGCGGTAGGCCTATAGAGCCTCAATCAGTTTTTCAGGCCAATCAGCAAACTTATGAGACTCATAAGTTTTCTTTAGAATTTTCAAAAGCATTTTATTTGTGGCTTCGGCTTGGCCGTTGCCCTGTGGATAGTATGGAGACGAATGATGCAAGGAAATGTTGAATTTCTTACATAGGCCCTGAAGCTCTTGTGATATGAACTAGGGTCCGTTGTCGGTGATGAAGCCGCTTGGTACTCTGAACCGCGAGATAATGTTCTTCATGACGAACCTGCACACGGTCGAGCCTTTGATTTCTGCAAACGCCTCAGCCTTGGCCCACTTGGTAAACTACTCAGTGGCTGTAAGAATGAAGGATTTTTGCTTGACTTGAGCATTAAGATTAGCAAGAGGCTTGATGATATAAAAAGCCCACATGGAGAAAGGCCAAGGGGAAGATAGAGGATGCAAAGAGGAAGACGGAGCATGGATTTTATCGGCATGGACTTGGCACTTGACACATCTACGAATGTAGATGGCACAATCTTCTTCAAGGGTTGGCCAGTAGTAGCCTTGCCTAAGAATCTTCTTAGCCAACATTTGACTATTCATATGCTCACCGCATTCACTAGAATGACATCCTTCTACCACCTTCCAGGCTTCTTTGTCTGACAAACACTTGAGGAGCATTCCACTTAGAGCGCGTCTATACAACACCTCTCGGACAATGGTATATCTTAACGCCGCTCTACGGATGGCTCGCCTATCCTTAGCTTCAGCTTCTTCTGGGAAGGTACCGTCTATGCAATACTGCTTAATCTCATGGTACCATGGTCTTTCTTCCGCCAACATTTCTCCTAGTTTTAAGAGCAAAACTTCCTTCGCTTCTCTTTTCTCTGCCTTTAATACCAAGGAACTCCTGAGGTTAATGAACCAAGGATCTTGAGTGGAGGGCGCTTCTAACCTCTGGACAGTGATTGTCTCAGCACTGCGGCTGAGAGGGAAGGAGAGAGAGGAGGCCAGGGATACTAGGGCATCGGCCAGGATATTCTGAGAGCGAGGGGTATGAATATAGATGAGCTTGCGGAACTGCTTGGCTAGGAGCGTGACCAGATATTGATAAGGCTTGAGCTTGGGGTCACGAGTGCGGTGGGTAGAAGGGACTAGCCGAAGAAGGAGTTGAGAGTCTCCTATAATCTTGAGATGGTGTGCGCCTAAAAGATAGGCAAGCTTAAGACCAGCTAGGAGAGCTTCATACTCGGAGACATTATTGGTGGCAGGGAACTAGAGTTGATATGCAAGAGGAATGGTGATCCCTTCTGGGGTGAGCAAGACAGCACCTATACCCCGTCCCTTAGAATTGAGAGCTCCATCAAAGTGAAGTGGACAGAAGGGATCGCGAGAGATGAGCGACATGTTTTCATCAAGGAAATCCTCTTGAACCGTGTCACTGTGTGGAAGAGGAAGGTGAGAAAGGTGCTCGGCAATGGCATACCTTTTAATAGCCTTCTGGACTACAAAGGTGATATCGAATTGAGACAAGAATCTTTGCCAACGGGCCAATCTGTCGGCGAGGACTGGCTTCTCCAAGAGATACCTAATAGGGTTCATTCTAGAAATCAAGCTCACCTTATGGGCTTGGAAATAGTGCTTCAATTTCTGCACTACCCATACTAGTGCTGCACAAGTTTTCTCCATTGTGGTGAGTTTGAGCTCGGAAGGATTGAAGAGCCTAGATAGGTAGTAGACTGCCCTTTCTTTGCCAGAGTCATCATGTTGAGTAAGGACAGCTCCTAGGGAGTCCTCAATTGTAGACAAATATAGGATTAAGGGTTTCCCAGGGACAGGCGCCTGCAGCACGGGTGGATTCATTAAATAACTCTTGAGTTCATCGAAGGCCTCTTGACAATTAGTGTTCCACTCATATTTGGCCCCTCCTTTTAACAGCTCATAGAAAGGGTGACATCTTTGAGAGTGCTGAGATATGAATCTCCTTATGAACTGTAGCCGACCAATCAAACCTCGAAGCTCATATATGTTCTTAGGAGGAGGCATCTCATTGATTGCCTTGGCCTTGTGCAGGTCTATTTGAATCCCCCGTTTGCTGACCATGAAACCTAGCAATTTTCCCGAAGAAACCCCAATCACGCACTTCTTTGGATTCATCTTCAATTGATATTCTTGTGCACAGCAGAATGCTTTGGCAAGCACAGAGGAGTGTTCACTTTGAGTTCGAGACTTCACCACAATATCATCCACATATACCTCAACATCAATAAGAATCATATCGTGGAAGATAGCTAACATTTCCCTTTGATAAGTGGCGCCGACATTCTTCAATCCAAACGACATGATCACATAGCAATAGGTTCCCCAGGGCGTGGTGAAGGAGGTTTTCTCTTGGTCCTCCGGGGCTAGATGGATTTGATTATAGCCTGAGTACTCATCCACGAACGATAGAGTCTCATACCCAGTGGTATTATCAATCAGTACATCTAAATGAGGTAAAGGAAACTCATCCTTTGGACATGCCCTATTCAGGTCCTGGAAGTCTATGCAAATTCGCACTCTTCCATCTTTCTTCATTACCGGGACTATGTTGGCCACCCACAAAGGATAGAGGACTACATGGATGAACTTAGCTTTGTGTAGCTTGTAAATCTCCTCTTTCATCTTCAAAGCAATGTGGGGGAGGAAATGCCTAAGTTTCTGCTTAACGGCAACTGCCCCTGGCTTCAGGATCAACCTATGTTCCACTAACTCGGGGTCAATGCCGGGCATGTCATCATAAGACCAGGTAAAAGAATCCTTGAACTCCCTTAGCATTTCTATGAACGCCTCTTCTTCCTCAGGAGGGAGACTGGAAGCTATAGTTAGGAGCCTGGGATCTTCTTCAGTTCCGACATTTACCTCTTTGGTGGGTTCGTCTACTGCCGAGGTGGGCTCATCAAATCTTCTCATGCCACTCGCATACATCTCGGCAGCGTCCTCTATTTCAAAATCCTCTTCATCCACTGGGTCATCCTTAGATAAAATCTCATAAACACCAAATCCTTTGTCTAGCCCTTCCTCCTCGTGCTGAGCTTCTATGTTCAAGATTACATCTTCTCTGGAGAACTCTACGACAGCTAGAAGAGTGCCACACCTTAGTACCAGATCTAGCAGATACCTACGAGGTATGCCACTACCCTTCTTCTTCCTAGACGGGGACTTGATAGATCCTACCCCTGAATCTAAACTAGGTTTGATATTTATAGAAGGCTCTAGAGAAGTGTCCAGAGGTATATTGGAATGGAAAGGAACAGGTGAGGCGGGGCCGCAGAAACCCTCCGATGGGTCTGTAGGAAGAGGCGGGCCACCCGAGCTCAGGGTGCCTGCAACAGAGTTGGGGTGCAGGGGAACAGAAGGCCCCTCACCCAAATTTCCTAGAGTAACCATGGCGGTCAGTGGGCGAAAACCGCAACTTGGGCAGAAGGAGAAAGGCGGGGATCACCGCCAAGGAGGAAGGGGGGTAATGGGGATCGCCGTCAAAGCTGAGAGGACCGCGGGGGGTGACGGGGATCGCCGTCAAAGCAAATAGGAGCGCAGGGGTGACGGGGATCGCCGTCAAAGCAAAGAGGAGCGCGGAGGTGACGGGGATCGCCGTCAAGAGCAGGGGAATTTGACAGCAGATGGCAGAAAGTGGGGAATGATGGGGATCGCCATCATCAGTCACGATGGAGGTGGGGGTCAATGCTTGGAAGGAGGGGGAGGACAGGGATCACCGTCTGATGAAGGACGGAAGGAAAAGACGGGGATCGCCGTCCGAAGAAGAGGGGAAGGAAAGACGGGGATCGCCGTCCGAGGAAGAGGAGAAGGAAAGATAGGGATTGCCGTCCGAAGAAGAGGGGAAGGAAAGATGAGGATCTCCGTCCGAAGAACGGGGAAGGAAAGACGGGGATCGCCGTCCGATTGCAAGGAAGACTGGAGAGGAGAAAGCATTTTTTTTTAAAGGAAAGAGATCTACATGCGGAGTTGTCGAGAAAAGGATAGAACCGAGCCACTAAAGAAGATAAGGAAGAGGGATGAGGGAACGGTCAACACTTTGAGGGCGTCAGGGGAGAGTTGGAGAATAAGAGGGGGGGAAGGAGGGATGGAGTTAAACTTATAAACAAGGATGGATGTCACAAAATGGATGGAAGGCCGGGAAAACCCTGGCCAAAACCCTTCTGTCAAATCAATGAGGTTTACCACTTCAAATGCTTCACAAAATCCAAGCAACTTTCGTCTGGTGGTGGTTGCTGATGTTGACTATGCTGCTGGGTACTGCGTGGTGCTGTCTTCGCTGAACAAGTGGCCGACTGTTGTCACAAGGTCTTCTAGATCAGATCCTTCTGCCTTAAATGTGATGCTGACCTCCTTGAATAAAAGGCTGACCGTTGTGACCGGGTCTTCAAGATCTGGTTCTCCCATTTCCATGTCTTCGGGCTTTCTCTTTTTGCTGGGCCGCTGGGCCTCCAGTACTTGATATGCTGACAATATTGCTTCTGTCGTGATAGTGTCGTAACCCGGCTGTGTGGGCCCTCTGACAAAATGGTCATATGAGCTCCAGGTAAAAAGCTCTTGGTTTGGTTTTGATGAGGGTGACATCCAGAACTTAAGTTCCTCTTGATACCCAAGGCCGCGCTTCGTGAATTTCATAGGGTCATCAATAATCTGAGTCCTCCCTTGAAGGCAAGCACCGAGACCCTTCCCTGGCTGATATCCAATTCTAGCCATAGTATTCTAGCCTTTGGTGTTTGTCAGTGTGCGCTTCTTAATAACAGCCACAGAAGGTGACACAATCTGACAGTTGCTTCAAAATGTGTAGGCCCAAGGAAATTCACATCAAGCACTGAGATAACAGGCTTGTTAGATGGCTAGACTGACGACATGATTTTCTCGATGGCCTCTACCGTGTAAGTTGTTGCTACACTCTTAACCTTAACTGTCTGCACTTGGAAGGGGAATCTCAAACACTAATGGGCTGTGGACGACACTGCCCCTAATGCTTTGATCCAAGGATGACCCAAAATGGCTTTGTACGTAGGGTCAATATCAAGCACATAAAAGTCCACCGTCATGACAAGTGGTCCTAATTCAGCTTGAAAAGAAATGATGCCATGGCAGGCTCGTCGGGAATTGTCATATGCATCTACCATTGTAGGAGTGGGCTGTAACTGGCGCTCTGAGATGTTGCAAGTGCGCAGAGTGCTCAGCGGGCACACATTTATGGAGGCTCCTGTGTCAACAAGGGCAGCATCGACAGCTACCTTGTTTATTGTGAGAGTCACACATAAGGGCATCCTTCTGGCTTCAGGGGGGGCTAACTCACCTTCTGAAAAAGTAATGGTTGGCCCCTTGTTCACAATGGAGAGCACGGATGGCTGATTATCAGGGCTTATGTCTTCGTTCACCATGACCCTTTGTAGGAAGGCTCTCAGGACATCTTGATGGGTTTGTGATCTCTTTATCAACTCAAGGATGGAGATCTTGGCAGGAGTTTGATCCAAGTGTTTTAGGATATCATACTGGGTCCCCGGGACCGGATCTCTCTCCTCGGTATCCTGTTGCTGCTGCGGATAGTTGGAGGGTTGGGTTTGCTGACCCAGCTTAGACATGGATGCATTTGGGTACATCCGGTGAAACATCCGCTCGCTCCGCAGGGCGAGGTTATGGTGGAGTGGTGGGGGAGTAGTGTCGAGGATGGAAGGGTTGGCTAATAATGGCGCTGGTGTAGGGGAGAAAGGGATGTTGATAGGTGAAGGGACAATGGGGGGTATGACTGGGGAGTTGTAAGGTGGCGAGGTGATGGTGGCAATGGTGGGTGTGAAGGAGATAGGTATGGCGGATGTAGGTGTAGTGGTAGTAGGTGTGGTATGGGAAATGACCAAAAGCTGGCCCACTTCGTGTTCATCATCGAAGGCCCATGGAGCTTCTGGTGGTGGGTGATGGATGACTGGGTTAACTTGCGCGGGTGGAGGTGGTAGTAGAGCAGGTTGGGGATTCGGAGCAGGCGGGTGTTGTGGCATAGGGTTACGGATTGTGCCGAGGTCATTGGCCGGTTGCTGCGGCTGCTGTGGCTGTTGCTGCTACTGGTACTGCTGTTGGAGTGGTTGTTGTTGTTGGAATTGTTGTTGCTGAAATTGTTGTGGCTGCTGTGGCTATTGTCGCCTTTACTGTTGCTGCCTCTGACCTTGCTGATCCCTCATTGTCTAGATTAACCTCTTCATTTCGGCTCAATCGATCTGATTCTTCTCATGGAGGTCATATATAATAGCCCAGAATTGGAAAACAATCCGATACATTGTGGCCCGGATGGCGATGGTACACACAATACTTCGTCTGATCTGCTGCCATATTCCAATTAGGTTTCTCGGGAGGGAGTCTAAGGGCATTCAAGGACATGAGGGCTGCAAAGATGTCGGCTAGGGTCTCAGACAGAGGAGGATATTAGGCTCTCTTGGGTCCATTGGGCTTTCTGGGGGCATAGCCATTTTGAGGTGGGGGGACTTGGGAGTACTGGCGCTAGTCTTGCAGAGGGTTCTGGCCCTGAGGAGGTGGTTGTCTATTGTTATTCCATGGTTGTTAGGGCTGCTGAGTGTAGGGGAGCATACCTACTGGGCCTTGGGGGTTGTTTACTGCACCTACTTGTTCATTAGTTTGGATCCCCTCGGTGACTGGGCCCTGAGGCTTCTTAGGGTAGCGAGATTTTGGGGTCTCAAACATGGAGTGAATAGGCGAGTCCTTGAGTTGGGTCGGGATGAAACGGGCTCGACTATATAATTGGTGCATGGTGGTGATGTCATTCATGGATAAAATGGCCTGGTAGGTTGGGGTGGCGTTGGAGATTAGCAGCTTGACCTTTTCCTCCTCGGGCATAGGACAACGGACCTTAGCAGCTAGGGAGCGCCACCGGTCAGCATAGATCGAGAATTCCTCATCAGACTTCATTTTCTCAGCCACTAAATCAACAAAAGAATATTCGGGTCCAACTCGATCTTGGAACTGTTGTAGGAACTGTTCCTGGACAATTCGAAAATCTTCGGCTTCCTCGGGGGGTAAAGAATAAAACCATTCAAGGGCCGGACCATCCAATGACTTCCCGAACAAGTACGCCATGAGATGACGATCGTACTTGTGCGGCGCAGACTCATACACAAAGTCCTTCAAGTGCACGTAAGGGTCCCCTACCCGAGAATATCGCTGATAGACAGGGAGTTCTGACTGGGGTGGAACCGGAGATGCTGGAAGGAAGGGAGGGGTACCTCGGTGACCTTCCGATGATCTATTTGTCTCCTTAGGTCGTGGAGCTCCTTTATCATGGTGGCCCACTCTGCAAGGATGTCAGAGGGCGACGTGACGTGGTGGGTAGGAACAAGGGAGTCGGGCTACTCTATAGAATAAGACCTCTCACGAGGAGGGTGGACAGGTTCGGCCTGATAGAATGAGGACATTGGCGGGGACTTGGGCCGAACCTCCCACGTCGGAAGGTAGCTGGGCTCCGAAAATTGGATAGCCTGAGGACGGAGGGGTGTTGGGTCTGCCAGCATGGAAGGCACATGTGGCGCTGAGGCAACAGGGGCAGAGGAGGCCGCTTGTTGGGTTGAATCATGAGCGGTTGGAGACAGGGGTCGCTTGCCTTTGGCAGCGACCAGGAACTCGCGGACTTGATCCGGAGTTATGTGCGGGAGGAGTTAACTAAATTGGGAATGGGGATCGTCTGCCCTTGTAGGGGAAGGGGGATGGGATTGGTTCCCAACGACGAGAGGGGGGTGGATATGCCCAGAGAGGATGGCCGCGGTAGGTTGGGCCATGTCCTCAAGAAGCCCAATGGGTAGGACATCATCAGCAAGGATCCGGAACTGGTCCATATCGAACAAAGGATTATGATATAATACAATGGTCGGAGGGGGGGGGGACTCGATCTACCTAGACAATGGCGGATGCACCACCCCTAAGCAATTAGGGGAGATGATACCAACACGTAGACAAAACCTAGACTCTACCACAACAAGACGGACTGTGAGAGGAGAAGGGATGTATCGGAACACTCAAGTGATCATGAATAACATGCAAAATTTTAAAGTATGCACTTAACCCTTAGTTGGATTGATTAAGGGAATGTCACTCGGTTAAGCGGGACCCTAGTAGGCATGGACTCAAGCCCTCTGGTGCAACTAAGGATGGCACACGCTTAGATGCGGGGGATGGCTCAAACTAGGAGTACAACGGGTACAACCAGCCCGGTGAACCGCAACGTGCGTACGGTCACGAGGACTTATGGAGGTCCTCGGAGGGTGGCCCGAGTCAACCCACGAGTGCTCGCGGGTGAGAGGGCTCACTCAACCAGGGGGGAAAACTTACACAATGGGATGAGTAGTGTATGCACGGGCCTAGGTGCCCAAAAATGTATGGATAAAACAGGTTGACTAGCAGGTCTCGGGTAGAGTCGTGGCGGCCAAATACGCTGCGACCTTATCGCGATAGGCCAGCCAGCTGTGATATCAACAGAAGGCCCAAACCTGTAGTCACATGCAGACTAAGGACAAACAAACTAACCTAACACACAACCGAAGCATGCAATCACTTAGATCAACATAGCAAGGATCATGGGTCAAACAGAAACCGGTATATGGATCAAAGCATTAACAACACAAGTGTACCTGTGGATGCGACGTCCAGCTCCGGCGCGCCCAGGACGTGACCTCACGATCTGCCGCGACAGGACCCAAAAACTAATAGTGAAAAGAAAAGGGAAAACTGGAACCCTAACAAGATTTTAACACTAAAAAAAAAGGCGGGGACACATGGTAGAGATGCATATAACAAACATATATGAATCCACAGAGAGGAAACCAAGCGGATGGCAGGGTAAAAGGACGCACCTTAGATCGCATCGGCCACTAAGGACACGACGAGATAGCATCTCTGCGATACGCCTCATCTCCGACAGAGAACATGTACGTCAAAACAAGGTAAAGACTAACCTATCAAGGTTCTAGGAAAGCACTTAAACAAACAAACATGGCAGGCAAGCAAACTAAACTCACGAGGGTAGCACTGAAGGTCCCACCGTGATCGCCAAAAGGTGTAATCACGGGGATTGTACGCCCACAGTACACACAGACATGTATTAACTATAGGAGCATGGAAAGGTGTGTGATCGCCACCTAATATAGTTGCCAAATAAAGAACAAAGAAGGCTAACTATACTAGGAAGAAGGAGGAGAGAATGTAAGGTGGTCCTGGTATCGCGACGTCGAAAACCGACGCGATAGTGCTGATATCGCGGTGCCCGTTAAGGATGCGTATCCTTGTCGCGTCGCCCTTGTCGATCGCGTTCTCTACAGTGCGGGAGAAGTTGGTGTAGACCTTCTTTCTGCCCTCCGGCCGGCCAGAGGACAAGAGCTCCTCGTGAGAACTAGCTTGAGTACCTGCCAAAACAATGAAAATAAGGAAAGGAACCCTGTTAGAACATATTAAGTGTAGAATCCATCCAAAAATGAAAAGAAGAGATGAAGCATGGTGGGAACGAACCTGGGGGTGGTTTTAAACCCCTTGGGTGTATGGAAAATGTAGGAAAGGAAAATAAATTGGATTGCTATCTCATAAAGTGATAAAAATGCATGAAGAAGGAAGAGGAAGAAAGAGCCCCGTGTAGGGCAACTCCCTGGTGCCAAATGATGTCCTCCCTTGGTCCAGAAGCTCTGAGGGTCGCCTCCTCAAACTCCACGCCTTGTAGATAGTGAAATGAGCATGACTTGGTGAAGGGTTGAGGTGAAAAATGAGGAGAATGTGAGGGCTGCGAGGCTAGGTGTTGATCAGAGGAAATTTTGGCAGCCCTTCGGGGTAAAAACTAGGCTCCTCTGGCTCTGAAGAAAAAAGAGCTTTCTTATATAGACGAAGAGAGAGAAATTTTCTTTTTTAAGCGATAAATACCCAGATAAAGGAAAAAAAATCATTAATCTCGTGGGTCAGAGTCCAAAGGAGGTTTCAAAGAGTCCCCTATCCCATAGATGCGTTCAGGTGGGTTGGGAGGTTGTAGAGGATTAAGATAAAGGCAATGAGAGGATAATATGGAGGTGGTTGCGGAGGCTGTTACCACGGCTGAGGTCGCGACGCATCGTAGGGATGCGACAGTAATGAACGCGACGGCCTTAATCGTCGTGACTATGAAGCCACATGCATGGATATGCATGGGCTGTCGCGACTACCAGAGAGGGCGCGACGAGGATGAACGCGGCGCCACGATACGTCGCGTCAATGGAAATCGATTATTCTCATATTATTATCCAATCATGTAGGAGAAAAATAGGCATTCAATGCACATGGACTCTTTAAAAGATAATGGACGGGATATTCATGGAAATTGGGCTTTTAATGGGCTCAAAACAAGACTAACGGTGGGCTGAAGGTGAGTGGCCAACTAGGGGCTTACTAAGATAACAAGAAATGTGGTCTGACTTATAAGTCAGAATCGGGTGCCTATAGATATAAACAAATCGTTATGATCAAATAAGAATCGTTCTGAGATCGAAATCGATGTGATCACTTAGCGAATCGTTCTGAGATCGAAATCAGTGCGATCACTTAGCGAATCGTTCTGAGATCGAAATCGATGCGATCACTTAGTGAATCGTTCTGAGATCGAAATCGATGCGAACCAAAAACGATATGAAACTTATGAAGAGTTATTCTTTGCGATGACTTATGAAATCGTTATACTTCAAAACGAGTTGATGTGTACTTAGAGAAATTTCATGCTCTAAAAAATTAAAGACAACAATGTAAGGATTTACTTACAAGTCTTTGCTTAATTTTTCATGGTTTATTTCCTGTGACTATGCTTCATAAAAACTTATTAGATACTAATTGTTAGGATTTTATTAATCACCAAAATAGATATATAATTCATGAAATTATATGGGGATGATCTGATCATCAATTAGAACTTG
This sequence comes from Colocasia esculenta, assembly GCA_014218235.1. NCBI lineage: Eukaryota > Viridiplantae > Streptophyta > Magnoliopsida > Alismatales > Araceae > Colocasia > Colocasia esculenta. Next base: position 44,319,265 of record CM024761.1, on the reverse strand, counting down.
GCCAGAAATGCAGCAGGAGTTTTTGAAGAAGTTTTACCTCATTGGCCATACTAACACCATGAGAAGAGCAATAACTGGATTCTCCCAACACCCAGGAGAGTTAATGCATGAATCGTGGGAGAGATTAAAGGAGTTGCTTAGAAAATGCCCCTATCATGGTCTGTCGAGGTGGCAAATAGTCCAAGCTTTTTATGAAGGTTTGATAGAATCAAATAGGCAGATGATTGATGCCTCGTGTGGAGGAGCATTCTTGACTAAGAGCGAGGATGAGTCATATAATCTGTTTGAAACATTGAGTGAGAATTCAATCAATCATTCCTCACTCCACTCTTAGGAGAGAGCATTAGGACCTGTAAAGAAGGCAGGGTTGTATGAATTAAGAGGGAGAGGGGAATCAGATTATAGGGTAGAAGATCTGTTAGATAGACTTGATCAGAGATTGGAGCAGAAATTGGAACAAAAATTTGATCAATTACTATCTTTAACTAGGCGAGCCACACCCAAAATTTCTCAACCACCTGAAACTTTCTCTATGTGTGCTAGCTCAGCTCACCCTACCAATGCTTGTCCCACTACTGCTCAATTGCCTCCTTTTATTCAAGAACAAGTCCAAGCTGCCTAAGGTTTTTACAAACCCTCATATGATCCATATTCTAACACATACAACCCTGGTTGGAGAAACCATCCGAACTTTCTTTGAAAAATCAATCTGAACAAGTGTCTCAACCTTCTTTTAAGCAATCCATGTATGGTCAATCCTATCCCAATCAGAATCCAGGATTTGGCCAATCTTCTTACTCCAAACCTCCACAAGTCCAAGGAAATCAAAACTCCAGTCAATTTGCTCATACAAATTTTCAGCAACCTTCACATAATCAACCACCACCTCCTCAGCCCAATTGGGAAGATAAAATAAATCAACTCCAAACTGTGCAAGAACACCAAAGTCAATATCAAAATCAAAACCAAAATTTTCAACAAAATTTGGCAAGAATAGAGTCCCAAATTGCTGATGTATGTCATATGAGGGAATCAGGTCAGCTGCCAAGTCAAGTTGTAGCAAACCCAAGGAACAACCCTCCCGGATTTTATCAGAACCAACAAAACCATCAAGTCCAGGGGTACAGACCACCTGCTCGACCAAATGCCCCTCCACCACCAAACTCACAACAAGCTTTTGTCCAAAACATTCCAGTACCACAAAACCAGAATCAACCTATACAACAGGACCATCCTCGTGCCCAAGCTAAGGGCCCCCAAGTAGAAAATGTTAAAACTGTGTCTACTTTAAGAAGTGGAAAAATTAGGATAAATCCTCACCCACACATGTCTACATTGAATGATGATAAAGAAAATGAAATTGAAACTGAAACTGAAGAAGAGATTGAAGAAAATGTTGAAAAAGAAAAATCCAAGGGAAAAGAGAAAATGACCGAAGATCTTCTAGACAAAATCAAAATGAATGAAGACCCAAGCTGTTACATTCCAAGAGTCTCTTTTCCTGAAGCTTTAAAGCCAAAATCCAAAAACAAACCTACTAGTAATGAAGAACTCTTAGAACTTTTTAAGCAAGTTCACATCAACATTCCTCTCCTTGATGCCATCAAGCATGTGCCTGCTTATGCCAAATTGTTGAAAGAAATGTGTACTCCAAAATGTGAAGTGAGAAATAAAACTGAAACAATCATTCTTTCAGAGAGTGTGAGTACCATTGTCTTGAACCAACTACCTAAAAAGCTCAAAGATCCAGGCACTCCACTAATTCCTTGCACCATCGATGGAGTCACTTTTGAAAGTGGTCTTTTGGATTTGGGAGCCAGTGTCAATATCCTACCTTCTGCTATTTTTGAGAAATTCAAGTTAGGAGAATTAAAACCCACTTCTGTTGTCCTTTAACTAGCCGATCGTTCTGTCACCACTCCTAAAGGCTTAGTTGAGGATGTTATTGCGAAAATCAATGATTGTTACTTCCCTGCCAATTTCATCATTCTGGACATGAACACTCCTCAAGATTTAACTCAGTCCACCATCATCCTTGGTAGACCTTTTTCAGCCACAGCTAGAGCTAACATTGATTATGCTACCGGAATGATGGATATATCATTTGGTGATAAGCGGGTTAGTATCAATAATTTTAAGGCATCTAGGCATCATGATCAAGGAGAGAGTTGTCTAGTGGTAGACTCCTTGGAAGAATCTTGTGTGGAAGAAGATGTAGACCAACCCTGTGCTCTAGGGTTTGAGGGATAGGAAGGACAATTTAATTCCTTATTTCAAAATAATGATCCATCTTTTCCATTAGAGTGTCCTCCTAAGGTTGAGCTAAAACCACTCCCTGCTAATTTGAAGTACATCTTTCTAGGAGAGAATGAGACTTGGCCCGTCATAATTGCTAGCAATCTTGTAAAGCCAAAGCCAAAGATCTATAAAGCCAAAGCCAAAACATTCCATGATAAACACATTCATAGAAAAAATTTTCAAGTGCATAATAAGGTCTGGCTATGTTCTAGGCTTCGTCTGTTTCCAGGAAAATTGAAGTCCCGATGGGATGGTCCTTACACTGTTGTCAAAGATTGTGACAGTGGTGCTGTCATTATTCTTGACCCTAAAACTGAACAATCATTCACTATTAATGGGCAAAGATTAAAGCTCTTCTTTCAAAGCCCACCTTTCTTAAAAATTGAGTCTACCAAGCTAGCTGAGCTAAATAGAGCTTAATTGCCTTCGGCTGAAGACGATAAACTTAACGCTCTTGGGAGGCAACCCATGTGTACAAATTTTCTTTATCAGGTAATTCTCTGTCTTACTTTCTTTTCCTGTAAATAAATTGTGAAGGGTAGAATAAACATGCATTCATAGTCCTCACCCTAACCATTGCTTCATTTCATTCTATTGAGCTTATACATGTGCAAATAAAAAGAAAATTTCACAACGTTTCATCTGTGAATAAAAAATACCTAGCATTGCGAAAACACAAGCTATGTGTCTGATCTTTAACCATTAAAATTTTGTAGTTGTCACATTCCTTTACAAACATCCATGTTAGGTGGCCTCTAGTAAAGGATTACATGTACCCCTTATCTATCTTATGTAAGGATTTATGGCAATAAGTTTTTATACACACACTACACAACCACTTAGATTAGTTGAACCCGAATGTAGCAAATTTGTTAAAGCTAGTAGGAGAGAGGTGATTGGTTTTCTCCCTTCTCCTTAAGTGAATTATGAAGGAAGTGAAGGCATGTGATCAAGGAACCTGACTGCCTATCCTTCCATTAAGAGGAAAGGAAAAGAAAAAAAAAAGATAAAAAGCAAAAGAAAAAAATATATCCATGAAAAATGCCCCAGATCTGAGTAATGTTGGACTCTCTACTCTTGAAAAGTGATGGGTTGTGCAGCATTATGAATGAAAAAGAATGAAAAATTCTGAATGCACAAAGTGCAAATAAAGGGGAAAAGTCCTCTGCTCAGAAAAATAATCCTCAAGGATGTTGGGCAGAATGGAACTAAGAGAACAACCCAATCTGACTGAGCAAGGATCTTATTCCTCAATTCATTTCTTCTCCCTCGAATCAATCTAATCTCAATTACTAGTTGAGGTAAAGAAGCTCCATGAGGGCTGATGTGAACTCTTAAGTGAGCTATCACTCGTGCAGTATATTCTTGCCATAGGTCCTTACAATTAGGAAAGACGTATCTCTACATTAATCTTTTACATAATGGCTGTCTAGCATGAGACATTACATCTTCTAGTCCTACATTTGAAGTAATTTTTATTGATAAGGGACTAGCAATGTTCAAGTAAGGGGGAGTGATAACTGTAAACTTTTTTGTGTTAAATTTCATACATTTAGTTAATTTTAGACATCAGTTGTCTATAAATAACGTGCATTTTGATTTTAATTTTCATGTATAAATTTTTGAGCATTTTAGTTAAATTTTTAGGTAGAACACATAGTTGGATTTTCATTTAATAAAGTTAATGATTTTTTTTTGAATAAGTTGACTAATAAAAATGTTTTCTCTCTTTGCAGGTACATTGTACATAAAAATGTTTTTGTCTTCTTATATTATTATAATTCTTGTAAATATTAGTCGTAAATACATTAGATTTTAAATAAACTTTAGTTAAATAAATAACCAAAACCATCATGCCACATACCCCCCCCCATAAGTCCATTGCGCCATAATACCCCTTCACCACCATCGGCGCATTGCGCCATTACTCTTATCTTAGCCAACCAGAAGTGGCCACCACTGAAACTTTTATTAAATAAATAAATATGATTTTATTAATTACCTCACCTATGTTTAAACCACGCACCCCACTTAAACTTTTTTTATTTCTTTTCTTCCACATCAGATCGACGGAAGTTGCTGGAAGTAGCTGGAAGAAGGGCTAGTGCGAGCTGCTGCTTGTGGAGGTACTATGTGAAGAAGATAGGCGGTGGAGGCGTGAAGCCGACGGATCTGGTGCGATGCAAGAGCTGCACAACTGGAGCTCTGGCAAAAGCAGATCTGGCCGTGTGAAGCTGGTGCGCAGCTGGAGGTGGGAAGCCCAGCTGTGCATGCAGAGCTGTGCAATGGAGTGCGGGAGGAGCGCTGGCGATCAGCGGCATGTGAAGTTGGCGACTGCTGGCCGTGCGATGCAACTGGCGGGGCTTGTGGAAAGTGGATCTGGCGGTGGACGATGGAGCTGGGGTGTGGCGATCCCGGGCGTGCAGAGCTCAGGCACAAGGTGTGATGGCCGGATCTGGGGTGTGTGAGGAGCTCGTGCAGAGGCGCCTGGAAGGTTCCAGGGAGCCTATATAAGGACCCCAAGGTCCTCAGCAGCAGAAGTTCTATTTTTTGTTTTTTTTTTAGCTTTTTCCTTGCTTCGCTGGTTCAGCATCTGTAAGGGTTCTACTGTTGTTCAGAAATTGTGAGAGATCGATCTAGGGAAGGGAGAGATCTTCCTTCCATCTTTTAGTTTAGTATTTCTTGGGGATTTTTTTTCTTTGCTGTTAGTAGCTTCTGTGCGGGAGATGTAGGAATTTTTATTGTTCTTTTCTTTGAGAACTGTTCGGCTGCAAGAGAGGTGATTGCCATTTTTTTTTAGTTCTTCTAATTTTTTGACTGCATTTTTTTTTTTTTTGCTTTCTTCTGTAAGGGGTTTTCCACTGCTGGGAAGGAGATTGATGGGTTGGAGTTTCTCCTCTTTCCTGTGAGAGATTCCAAGGGGTTTCTGCTTTTTTTTTATAGTTCTTCCTTTCTTCTGTTGGTTGTCCGGGAGTTCGAGTAGAGTTTCTTCTTTGTTTTGCTATGAGAGCTGCTGGAGAAGGCTTATGGGATCAACATTTTTTCTTTTCTTCTGTGTAAATTGTTGAGATTGACATTTCTTTCTTTTATTATGTGGAGATTGCTGCGAGAATGCTGACTGCTTTGTGAGAGATCCAGTGTCTCTTCCTCCTTTCTTCTACGTCTGCATCTGGTGGGAACTATGGAGATCGACCCAAAGAGCAGCGGCTTCTTCTTCTGTAGAAGGCACCTAGAAATCGACGACTTCTTCCTCTTTCTTTTTCACTTGGGAGGGTGACGACATCCAAATGACTTCCTAAGGTCTACCTAACCCAAATCAAGAGTTGAGTTCGTGATCCATGTTTCTGTTACAGCAGGAGATTAGATTTTAATTCACGAGGGATTTCAGAGCTTCTTAGTGTTAATTTTTTGTTCTTATCCTTGTTCTATAGTGGGGAATTTGATTAAACATTAGTAAACTCCTGCTCTGAATTTTCTGTTCGATTCTTAGAGTTATGAAGATGGTGTTCAAGTTTTTATAGAGAGCTACGATTACTAATTGTGCATCCCCTGAGCTGAAGGGGTACATTGGTTCAGTAATTTTTTGTTAGAATTCTTGTTCTGCCATTTTTCTTATCTCTTTTGAGTTCCAATTTGTTCATTTTTCTTTGTTTAGCTTCTATTCGATCTGTTCATCCAGTCATTTGAGAATTTTTAGTTCAGATTTCTATCTATTTGTTTGATCCCTCAATTGAGAGGGTACAATGATACCAAGTTTTGCGAATTTCAATTCTTCTTGTTCTTTCATTAAGTTTGACATGTCGAGTGTGAGGGATTTGATTGGTGTTGTTTATAGAATTGATTCTAATGTAATGTTATTTTGGTGAAAAAGTGTTTGTTAGAATGGTTTAAAGTCAAAGTAGTTTAATTCAAGCTTTTCTCAGCCTCTCTGAGGATATGACCTACTCTCACCACTTTATTAGTTCATCTTTGCAATTTTAACTTTGTGAGACAGTTTAGAGAAGGTGAGCATCTTCATATGTGCAAAGAACTCTAAACAATGAAAGTGCACAGTCAATAATGCCACATTCACCGCCCACGCTTTCGAACACCAAGAGGTCTCCAAATCCCAACCCATGGGTGGCTGCAAACCTCTCCCAACCATCAACAAAGTGCAAACCTTTGCTATCATCGCCAATCCTGATGCTCTGGCTTCTACAAAGAGGGCTCAAGAGTGTGACACATCTCAAACTCTCTCTGATGAAGTTCTTGGTGAGCCTCGGTTGTATTATGTGGCAAAGCCAGGAAGCAAGACCCTGAAGAACTTGAACTTGCGAGGTCAGACATGTTTGTTCTTCGGTCATGGCGACGTTTGCACGACCCGTTGTAAGAACTGAACTACACCTGAGAAAAGACGAGATGAAGCTTGATGAAGCAGTTCTTGCAATGTGAGATCGGGTCAATAATGGGCAATGGGACTCTCTTTTTTTCCTCAAGTTTTCTCACTTAAGAGGTAGCTAGAGCCTTAAGTCTTTTTTGCAAAAGATAGTGCTCGAGTGCAGCTTTATCTTTGAATCTTCTCGGGGCACTTTCTGCATCTCTTTTTATTCGCGTCTACTTGGGACGCCGCCTTTTAATCACAAAATCGCATCCTCAAATCTGGACACACTTGATCATTAATCGCGTCCTTTGGTCTGGACATGATTCAGGCTGTCAAATCAGATTTGACAGTTGGCTCTTCACCTCCTCTACTGTGTGCACGAGAGGTGTCCTCTGGTCAAGGGGTCACAAGACACCCTTCTCACACTCCTTTTCATGCTCACCTCTTTTCATGCATACCTCTTCCCTCCTAAAGGTGTAAAGGTTCTTTCTGGAAGCAAGGAGGAGAGGAAGAGAAGGAGGAGAAGGCCTTGGAGGGGAGGGAGAGAAGGGGAGAAGGCTTTGGGGGAGAGAAAGAGAGAAAGCTTTGGGAGGAGAGGAAATCTTAGAAGAGATGGAGTATGGTGGACCATCTTCTTCCATGGGATCAAGAGGAGATGGGTTTCAAAGGCTAAACCAAGTGGAAGGGCATGTTTTCAAACTTGTCCAAGACCAAATAGTAAGTGGATTTTGACTTCTTTGAGTTTAGGTTTTGGTTTTGGTTTGCTTCTAACAATTTTTTTATTGCTCTTCCTCTTGTTTTTCTTTTCTATTCTTTCTCTCTACCTCTTCAAATGACAAAAACCCCCATACAATGCCATTACCTATCCTTGTTCATAGGACTACCCACTCTTCCCGGGTAATCGATGCTATATGCGTCTCCCATGGCTCCAACAGCTCACTTCTACCATTACCTTGAACATGACCCACATCCTTAGGAGGTGGGGAATTAACAACCTCGTTGTCCATGCCAGAAGATACCATGAGATCCACCTTGACTGGGCGGCTCTCAGGGCATTGATCGAACTATGGCATCCTCAAACCCACACCTTCCTCTTCAAAACATTTGAAGCCACTATCCTATTGGAAGAGGTTGAGATTTTATTTGGTTTGAAGCAGATGAAGCGAAGTGCGGAAGATGAGATGGTGGTCATGCCACGGTGCTACACAAGCCGAGGAGTGTTGGAGAGCTTTATGGATGCACGGTATGTTCAAAGCATTTGGACCGACAAGGAGATAAACTTGCAAAAACTGGCGGCCTGCACGATGAGGGAGCTACCACGGGTGGGTGATGGTGAAAGATTGGAACAGGTAATGCGGGGTTTTGCTATTTGTGTAGCGGGTGCACTCCTCTTTCCTTCTGTTGACAACACCTTGGAGGAGGACCAGCTAGGCGCGGTGTGCGCCATATGGGAAGGTGAGAGGTTGGGACCGACGGTGCTAGCCTTCCTCTACAGCGGTCTTATGGCGGCGAGCTTGGGTAGGCCCCCTTATGGATCAATGCTTTTATTCACCTGTTGGACTGACTACATTTTAAATTAGCCTTGAGCAATGAGATTCCTAGCTCGTCCCGAATCTTTTCTAAGAGTCTGCTTAAGCACCTGGAACACATCGTGGGTTTAGAAGGGCACGTGGAGAACCGGGCGCCACAACTCAAGACGTGGGCTGATTGGCGTGATTATATCCGAGACATGCCCAAGAGCGCCTTCACTTTCATTTTGGCACCACTTCTCACCCGTGATTTGCGGACCTGGCTAGCATCCGGTGTAGATTTGCGATTGATCGGGGCATCCGAGTTTGCCCTTTACAACCCGCACCGCTGCCTCCCTCAACTTGGGCTTCCCCAATGCGTCTTTGAAGGTCCGTCTCACCTCCCGTCAATTAAACGGCATGACATCAGAACCAATCATGATGGTGAGGAGGTGAATACTATCAAAGAACTGTGGAAGGTATGCTCTTTTAGGAGTCCGGTCCTGAATGTGGAGGAGGTGGAAAAAGATTGAAGAACTTATGTAAGGGCCCTCGGGAAGTTGTGGCCCAAAGTGGCCGCTTGTAGACGATGAGATTAAGTTTTCAACAAAATGCAATCATTTCCTTAACATGGCCCAAGTGTCCCTTAATATGTGATTGTTCATCCAAAACTGCTTGAAATTCCTCCTCAAGTTGAAGTCCCAGTTGGGCTCCTTGAACCACATCCAAAGCAGAGGCCGCAGATAGCTCCTTGAACCTCGTCCATTGAAGCAGTCGCATTTACATTGTTTCCAATTGTGCTTCAAATTTTCAAAAAATACGCACTTTGGAGTCTGCGCCAGGCAATGATGATTCTCTAAATCACGACGGCTACTACGGATGCCAATTCGCATGACGGTTCAAATTAGCGTCCAACTTGCTGGACGCATCCAATATTTTGAAATCTGCGCGCCAGCCAGTTTGTGCCGACGTCATAATGGCCTCTGTATAGCAGCGGGTCAGGCAGATGCAATTAAAAGCAACAGTTCATGATCCACATCTTATGCATTGGACGCGATTCCAAAACCTGCCCGAGGCAATAAAACGCCCTAGGGCGCCGGCTGGCCATCCTTTTGGCCTCCGGCGACCCTTCCCCTCTCTTCTCTGGCGCTCTCTACTCTCTCTGTCTCTAGTCTCTCTCTCTCTCTCTCTCCTCTCTCTCTCTACCCCCTATTCGGCTTCCGATGGAAAAGGCGGCGGCGACAAAGAGGCGGCACGGCGAGGGATTGTCATTGGCGGAGGTGACAATGACGGCGACGGTGGATACATCGCGCACAGAGGCAAGCGCGATGGTGGCAGAGATGCTCGCCGCGCCCAGCGAGTTGGCTATAGTGGTGGCGGGGCCGGCGCTGATGGAGGAGGAAGGCGACGGCGCGGCGATGGAGGAGGAGGAGGAGGACGGTGACGGGGCAATGGCCAACGAGGCCTGGACAGCATGGAGGCGTAGACGGCTTGGCCGGGAAGTTTCCCCACAGCCGGAGATGGTAAGTGCTCTGCCTCTTGGTTTTTATTTTTATTTTTTTTGTGGTGGAAGGAGGAGGGGAAGCGCCGGTGGCGCCGGAAAGAGGAAAACCCGAATCACATCCACTACACTGGATGCGGTTCGGGCCCGTGAATTGCGGCGGCTAATGCCGCCGCACTTCAACTATGAAACTCGGCCTATAAGCAGGACGCGGATTCGAGGGTGAACCGCGGCCGCTGTATTGGCCGCGATTCAAAAGGCTGCCCGAGGGGCAGGATTTCTGCCTAATTTTGCACAATCTTTGGTCCTTACAATGTTTTCAATATGAGCTGACTTATTCTTGTTGGGTTGAGTGTGAATATAATACATTTCTCCTCACATTTTTATGATGACAAGTTGTGATTTTAATGCATAACCATTGGAACATGTAAAATACATCACTTGAAATTACAATATTCAAAAAGTATGTTTCCAAGCACATTTATCATTGATATTCATGATAATATATTTAACTAATGATTTATGTGTTTATTTTCTCAGGGACAAACATTTTCTGCAAAGGTAGTGTCGACACAACCATCCTTGGTGTCGACACAATGGTTCAGAACAAAGGCAGAAATGTGAAGAAAAGTCCATCTCAGGTCGACACTAGTCCAGAGCAGGTCGACACTAGAGATCCTTCCCAAAAGGCCTGTTGTTCAGATAGCCAAAGCAAGTCGACACCAAATACAGGCAGGTCGACACTAGATGGCTCTCCCAGAAGGCCTGTTTTTCATATGGCCAAAGCAAGTCGACACGAGATGAGATCAGGTCGACACTAGAGAGCCTTCCCAGAAGGGTTGTTTTGCTGTCTGGGACATGAGGTCGACACTGAATCATCTCAGGTCGACACTAGAGACCTCTCCCAGGGTTTTGTTTTGCCAGTCTGGGAGAGTGTGTCGACACACCTCTTGGGTAGGTCGACACACTCCGAAATCTCTGTGACTTAAGATTCCTCCTGGACACGTGGCACCCTAGGGAAAAGGTGAATCAACCTTGGATCTTGTGCCCACGTACCCCAAAGGTATCTTTCGGATATTTAGGGTATAAATACCCTCCTGATGGGCACCCATCCACATGAGAACCCTTTTTAGAGCCTCCAAGAGATCCCGTTGGCGGCTAGAAGGTTCTCCTCCCTGTTCTTGCCTTCCTGGTGCATCCTCAAGCCAAATTCTCATCTGCTCAAGCAAGAGAAGTGGCAATTGATCGTTGAAGAAGCAATTGGAGCACCTCAAGGAAGCAGATCAAGTAGAAGCCGATTTTTGTGAAGAATTTGAGGAAGATCCTGAAGATCAAAGTGCAGAGCATCGTCCAGGAACATCCAAAGATCAAAGCCCTTCACAATTCGACCTTCTACAAGGGAGTACATCTAAAGAGAAAAACTATCAATCCAATTCTCATCTTCGTTTTTCTCTTCTGAGTAATTCTGAGATTGTGCATGGGTTGTTGCATGAGTCTCAAAAATTTACTCTTGTTGGACTAGATCTTTTGCTAGAGGATCTGAGTCTAGTGTTTTTCTAGCAAGTGGTTTGTGAGCTTGCGTGCTCAGTTGTTTGTGAGTCGTCGAACTCACTGTGTGGTTTGAGCCGTCGTGCTCAGTTTGGAGTCGTCGTACTCCGGTTGTTGTTTGGGCCGTCGTGCTCAGTTTGGAGTCGTCATGCTCCAGGTGTTTCGTGAGTCGTCGTGCTCAAGGGTGTTTGGAGTCTTCGTGCTCCAGTGTGAGTTGTACTCAGAGTTTTTGAGTAGTGTGGCCTCACTGTGTGAGGGGTGGACGTAGGAGTCACTGGAGGTGATTTCCGAACCACCTAAAAATCCTCTGTGCATTAGTTTTAATTTTGGTTTGCCTTTGTATCTCGCTAGATGCATGCATAGGGATTTCGTTCACACTGCTAATTGTTTTGCTCACACTCTAATCACACATCAGATCAGTGAATTAATTGGGTGATTTGATCTTTGATTCAAAGTAATTTTAAATTGCCTAAACTTCCGCGTTAATTAGTATTAGATCTATTCAACCCCCCTTCTAGATCTGATCCTTCCACCCATCCGTTCCTAACAATTGGTATCAGAGCGGGTTAATGTCTGTTACTGATCTGATTTGATTGCTTCCGGTTGATTGATGTGTTAATTGCTTGATCTGTGTGCTTAATCGCTCTGATTCCTTCTTTTGGCTTTAGAGCGGATTAACCACTCTAATTGTTAGATCTAATCCCTTGTCACATTGATTCACTGTGATTAGATCTAATAGTCTTCTGTGAGTCTTGGTATAATGGCAAATCCATTTAATCTGCATGAATCTCCTGTTCTAATTTCAGAGAAATCACTAGTCTCACTTTCATCAAGTTTTTCAAAGGAAGCACAAAGAAAAGGAGCAAAAGAAATTCACAAGTACTTTATGGCAAAGAGGAACCTCAATGAATCCAGAAAATCAACCACTCATAAGGTTTTGGCTCTAACAACACATTCTAAGAGCTCAGAGCATTCTTCATCCTCTTCAGAACACAAGAGCTCAAATGGGTCTAAAAGGTCATGTAAATCAACTCCAGATCCATTTGTGTATTCTAATTTTGATTCTGATGAAGATGAAAGTATGTCTTATGTTGAGTTGATTAAATTCTGTGAAAAGATGCAAAGTCTTAATGTTCAATTGAACATCAAAAATAAAGACTTGAAAAAGGCTTTAAAACATTGCCATAAAGAAAGTGAAAACTTTAAAAATACACTGAATTTGCACCAGAATCATGATAAGAATCTTTCAGAAGAAAATGATCATTTGAAAAATGAAATTGAAAAATTAAATTCTGAAAAAGAGAATTTGGAAGATGAAATCCAAATCTGTGAAAATAAACTGAATGGATTGAAAGAAAACCATGAGCTATTGAAATCAAAAGTCATTGATCTGGAAAATGAAAAAGAAGAGTTGATTGATCTCAATAACAATTTCAAATTTGATAATGATCAATTAAACAAACAAATTTCTAATATGGCTCATGATCATCAAATAAATGAAAGATACAAACAACTTGTTGAAGAAAATCAACACCTAAAAAGGAAGATTGAATGCTTGTACCATGACAAACCATTGGACAATGAATGCAGCAATCTGAATAATCAAATCGCCGACTTGGAAAAACAAATTGCTCAATTTGAAAATGAAAAGAACAAGATGAAAAATGGTTTGGATGTCATGCTGAACAAGCTTCAAATTTTAGAAAAGGAAGTAATTGCATTGAAATCTGAAAAATAGAAGCTTCAAAATAAATTGAAGAACACAAGTCCTGCTTCTGTTAAAAATAAGAAAAATGATAAGAACAAAACAAAATTAACAATTGTTAGATCTGTTGCAAACAAGAATTCTTCTAAGTCTAATGAAAAGCTAGTGAAAGTTCTTGTTCAGAAACAGACAGGGAAAGAGAGGAATGCTACTGTCAAGAGGACTCATCTACTTCCTCCATCAATCCAAAAAGCTCCAAGACAAATTTCAAATTCACATCATGCCAAGAGCCACCAAAAGGTACCTCCTTCTCCTCATGGTAAGCCTCCTCACATGAAAAAGAGATTTCAGAAAATGCATACATGCCAAGGTAAGTACCAGGTAAGAAATCCTCTCATTTGCCTTAATTGTAATAAACCTGGTCATCTTGCCAAACATTGTTGGAATAAAGATCAACATTTCAATAAACATGCCAAATCAGTCCAATGTTTTTATTGTCATAAATTTGGGCATACTTCTAGGGAATGTTGGCATAGAATTGATAATCTTGTGCATGCTCCCATGTTTCATGTTAATGTACATAAGAATAAAGATCATGTTCATGCTGAAAATACTCAGAAATTCTATGTACATGAAAAAGGAACTATTGCACAAAAGATCTCTTCTAAATTCCATGTTAAAAATCTCAATGATAAAAATTTGAAGAATAGAAAACAAAATGTTCAGTATGTCAGTGGTGCATTCTATACCAATAACTCTAAGATTAGAAACCAAGATTCCAGTGTTTCTAGTCTTCAGAAAAATGCACCCAATATAAAATCTTTTTGGATTCAGAAATCATTGTTGCAAATCATGGAAGATCCTTAGGACCCAAACAAGTTTGTGTTCTAAAATGTGCTGCTTGAATGCTGGATGTAGGGATCCTTGTAGTCAATTTCACAGATGAAGGCTTCATGACTAAGGCTACAAGGAAAGTAAGTGAAGAGAATGAAAGAAAATGAAAAGCTCATCAGGTAAATTCTTCTGAGAGATTCCCTGCTAAATAAAAACTGAAGTCAATTGAAACTCTTATACAAAGATCAATTGGTATATTAAATGGTGAACTGTGGAAGGACAAGTCATGCTTGTCTGGAAACTATCATTATGTGTGAGGAATAACCTCCGCCAAGTACCAATGATCTTCCTTGTGTAAGAGTCATTAAATATAATTAAAAATCTAAAAATTAGAAAACTTCATGAAAACGTAGATGCATTGAGCAAGGCAAAAAGAAAATCTGGAACTGATTCTGCTCATAGTTCTATCAATGAAAGAAATGCATCTATATAAAAAATAAAAGCATTTTGGATTCAAAAATCTTTGTTGCAATCTAACATTGATTTCATTGCAGGACCCAAGCAAGTGTGGGTTCCAGAACCAGCTTGATCAGCAAGCTGAGGAGTCTTGCAGCCATACATTGTAAATGGATTCAAGATATTAACTGTGCAAGGCTAGAAATGATTGGAGAACATAGGTAAAATCTTTGAAAAAGAAATGAAGAATGTTCAGGTAAAATTTCTTTATCATTTCAAACTTGAATTGAGATGAATGTTTAATTTTTATCTGAACAATGAGAAATGTGTATCAATGCTACTCCCAACAATGAACTTTATGTCATAACAATTGGAATCATGTTTGTGTGCATGTCAACTGATTTGACTTTTTGGTATATCAAATAATGACATGTGGAAGAACAAGTTATGCTTGTTTGGAAGCTATCATTATGCGTGAGTAAAATACTCAGCCAAGTACCAAAAGTCATGTTATGCTTAAAGCTAATTGTGCTTTTAATCATGTGTGAATTGTTTGCTAACCTTATCATTCCATGCACAAATTAAGGGGGAGTAAATTTGAAAAAGTGCAAAAATCTTGTTTAATAAATTTCTTGTTAATGCATGATTGATCATGTTCATATTCTTTGAGTGCAAACTACTTTGATTGAACATATATAAATTACGTGTATGATCATTTCAAATTATGTAAATCTTATGGGAAGTGAGCCAGAAGAATCCTTGAGTGAAATATTGGAGAAATATTCCTTCATGTTTGATTTGTCATCTCTTGAGAAATGAGGTAGCAAAGAAATCATTTGAACTCCACTTCATAGAAACTGAAAAGCAAATTCCTGACATCCTCACAAAACCCCTTCCTGACAGTAGATTCTCATCCTTAAGGAGAGAACTTGGTCTCTGTAAATGTCCATTAGGATTGGGTTGAGTGTTAGGCATTTTCTGAGGAAGAGTTCATTGCATAATCATATCTCTCTCTATTTCACTTATATTTCTTTTTGACAATGAACTCTTCAACTCACATTATGTTGAACTTCTTGGTATATCAAATGGTGATTTGAAGAAGGACAAGTTCTACTTGTCTGGACACTTTCACTATGCCAGAGTATGTGTCTCCGCCAAGTACCAAGAAATGAAAATGCAATTATTGAGGGGGAGTTTTTATTGTTTAAAGAGAATCTTTTCTGATTTCAAAACTTGCATATCCTTATTCTAATGAAAAGTTGTTGAAATCCTCATCTCAGGGGGAGTTAGAAAATTCACAAGTCATATCTTTTGAAAAATTCACAACTTTTCTTGCATTACATCAATTTCCTTGCATGATGTCCTCATTCAGGTGTCTAGAGTCTCAAAATGATCATTTGAGTGATCTACTATATTCATTTGTCAACTCTCACCTATATTCTTCAAAACTATAGAAATTCATATTTCTTTCAAAGACTGAAGGATTATGTGTGCTTTGAATCTGAACATGTTTTTGTTTGCAATTGAAGTTGGATATAGATGATGTCTTTTTTATCAAAAATCTCCAAAGTTTGTCAATTCAACAGAGCAATGGCATATGTGCTGAGAAACTGCACACCTTCACAATGAATGAAGTGCTATGTATGTCATGAGGCACTAATGCTATCTCTGTTCAAAGGGGTTCAAAATCAAAAATAAATGAAAAGCAAAATAAATATGTCCTATTCCTTTTTGATGATGACTGAGTAACTGGAAATATTGGCATCTGAAAAACGTATATTTTCATGTCAAAAGGTCATCATTTACCCCTTTGAGACTTGATAATGGATAAATCTTTAGTATCCAGGGACTATAGTGTGTGAAAAGCATTAGTTCTTGAGTGAACAAGATGTATCCTATTTGATAGTTTGTTTCAAAAACAAAAATGTTTATATGTCATTGGAGAATTTGTTTTAAAGAATCATTCTTATCCATCATCAAGTTGTTCTTAAAAAATGTTTACTGTCAACACACTTGTTTTCATTGTAAAAGATTTTTTTTTATCTCTTTGGAATTGAAGAATATGGTAGTGTGTAGTTGATTTTTAAATGTTTTATATCCCTCAAACTATCATTTTAATGACTCAAGTCAATGAATGCTCATATCCTGTTGGATATTGTGTAAAACTTGAATTGTGTTGAATTTTTGCAAAATTTAACAAATGATTTTTTTAGTCTCTTAAATATCCTTGAAATGGTTATTCCACCCATTGTTTATCATTATAAAGTTATCCCAAAAGCTCACAAAGTTTTCCATACTCAAATCCAAAACTTTCACTAGGCCAGGTCGACACTACTCCATCTAGTGTCGACACACTTTCACTCAGGTTGACACTCATCACATCTAGTGTCGACACTGACCCCCTGCCAGACTCACATAAGCCGTGGGCGCCGGTTAAGCTTTTGATGTTCCTACGGGGTAGGTTATCAAAAAAAAAAAACCCGTTTTCTTCTCCAGGTCGACCCGACGGTCGGTTTCTTCCTGAAATCCGGCAGGATTTTCGAATCCATCTCCATCTCTTTTCTCCTCCAACTCATCTCCATCCATCTTCTCTCATTCCTCTCTCTCCATCATCCCCGATTCCACTCTGCTTCCATGGCACCCAAGCAGCTTCCTCGCCGTGGAGCAAAGTCAAGGGCTTCGGCAAGGCCCATTCCGGCGGATGAGGTTCCTTCCAATGAAAGGAGAACCAAGCGTCGCCATGATCCTGCAGAGCAGCCGGGATCTTCATCTGCTAAGAGAGGTAGGGCATCCTCCTCTGGTCGAGGTCAAGGGTCTATGTACCCTAGGAGGAAAACCCTGCACTCTTCTCCTGAAATTTCTGGGAAGTCCTCATCCTCATCCTCATCCTCTTCCTCAGAGTCCTCCCAGCCCACTAGGAGACCCCCTTCCAAACCCATAAGTGCCGGGAAGACCATCCTGAAACCCAGGGCAGTGGATTTGGATGACAGTGAACTCATTGCTGCATTTCCTGAAGTCTTGAACTTCTTCAAATTCCAATCTTGGCAGTCTTTCATATCAGAATTTCGTATCATTTACCCTAGACTTGTACAAGAATTCTATCAGAATTTGGAATGCACAGAAGAAGGGTACAAGTCCAAGGTCAAAGGGATTGTCATAGTCATATCAACAGACTTAGCAGCCACAATCTTCAAGATTCCAGATGAAGGTGAAGACTACCACAACTTTGAATTCAATCTTTATGAAGCCTACAACATAATGACTGGTTTACCTGTAGATGAGTCTGATCCTAAGCAAACCCATGTCACAAAATTCAATACCAACACCTTTCCCCCTGTGTTGAGGCTTACTCATCACATGCTCACTACCATCATAACACCTCAAGGTGGTGGGAGAGATAGGCTTACAGATATTCAAAGGTTTGTGTTGTATTGTATGAGCAAGGACATCAAGATAAACCTTCATGTCATCATGTATCAAATTTTCTCTGAGACCACTAGGGTAGACTTGCATAGATCCCTTCCATATGTAGCCCATCTCACTCAAGTATTCAAACACTTTGGTGTGTCTTTAGAGAATGAAAAATCCGAGAAGATTCCTAAGTCCAACATCTATTGCTTTAAGCATGTTCAGAAATTCATGGACTTTAGGATTGTTGGGGATCAGGTAAGGAGAGGGCCAGCTACAGTAGAGGCCCCTGTGGCTCAGGAGGATCAGCCTCTAGTTCAAGAGGAACAACCTCCAATACTAGAGGAACAGCCTCCAACTCCAGAGGAACAGCCTCCAGTTCATGAGGACTAGCCTCCCATAAATGAGGATCAGCCTCATGTGGCAGCTGAAGTTGATGAACCTTTCATTGCCCCTCACTCTCCTCAACCTCAGCCCTCCTCCTCCATGAACCTTGAACCTGAAATCCCATCATTTTCTCCAACACCTCCAGTTCAAGCATCCTCTTCCTTTGGTGGACCTTCTGCTCCACCATAGTTATACACATTCCCAAATGACAAGTTTGATGCCTTGAACACCTCTATTCAATCCATGTCAGAAAACTTTGAATTGAGGATTCAAAGGTTGGAGAACTCAGTGTCTGCCAGGTTTATTGAACAGAAGGCAGCCTCAGACCATGCCACCCAGAGATTCAACAGGCTAATTGGCACCTTGGCTGATGCTTCAGTGGATCTCAAAGAGCATCAAGAGAAGTTGGAGACAGTCCTTCAGGGAATTTTGGCAAATTCCCAAGCTGATGTCTTCAACACAAAGGAGACACTCTCTCAGATAAGCAAGACAAGACTATCATTTGCACGCTTGGTGGATGACTTGGAGAGTATGAAGAATCTATCTACTCACATAGATGAAGAGATGTCTGCACTCAAGAAAGAATTCAAAGTCTTGAATAAGCCTGGTTGGTCAGCTGGATCTTCATCTTCATCACAGCCAATGTCAAATGACTTCACTGCAATTCAAGCTGCCATGTCAGAGAACTCAGAGAGAATGGAGCATCTTCTACACACAAGACTCTCAACTATCCAAGCTCAGATGAAGTTTAGTCTAACTTCAATGGAAAAGAGGCTAACGGATATTGAGACTATTTTGTTGCCCATTCCTCCTCCTCCTCCTCCCCAATAATGTAATTCTTTTGATAATGTCAAAGGGGGAGAAGTTTGTTTGAAAATGTAATTTTCACATCTTGAATGAAATGAAATGAATAGAAATTTCTGTGCCTATTTTTGTGCCTTAAATGTGATTGTAAATCTTTTGAAGGAATGTGAATGTGATGAATGCTTGTCAAGCTGCTTGACCTGTGTGTCAAAATAGCTTATTTCTAGTAACATTGTGTCTATCATGTGTATAAATTTCAATGTCACTAAAAAATGTTCAAAGGTCCTTGACAAGTATAAATAAAAGAAAATGAAAATGATTAAAATTACAATTCATTGAAAATTTCCAATTCCAAATGAACTTAATGTTGCCATCATCAAAAAGGGGGAGATTGTTGGGTTGAGTGTGAATATAATATATTTCTCCTCACATTTTGATGATGACAAGTTGTGATTTTAATGCATAACCATTGGAACATGTAAAATACATCACTTGAAATTACAATATTCAAAAAGCATGTTTCCAAGCACATTTATCATTGATATTCATGATAATATATTTAACTAATGATTTATGTGTTTATTTTCTCAGGGACAAACATTTTCTGCAAAGGTAGTGTCGACACAACCATCCTTGGTGTCGACACAATGGTTCAGAACAAAGGCAGAAATGTGAAGAAAAGTCCATCTCAGGTCGACACTAGTCTAGAGCAGGTCGACACTAGAGAGCCTTCCCAGAAGGCCTGTTGTTCAGATAGCCAAAGCAGGTCGACACCAAATGCAGGCAGGTCGACACTAGATGGCTCTCCCAGAAGGCCTATTTTTTAGATGGCCAAAGCAGGTCGACACGAGATGAGATCAGGTCGACACTAGAGACCCTTCCCAGAAGGGCTGTTTTGTTGTCTGGGACATGAGGTCGACACTGAATCATCTCAGTTCGACACTAGAGACCTCTCCCAGGGATTTGTTTTGCCAGTCTGGGAGAGTGTATCGACACACCTCTTGGGTAGGTCGACACACTCCGGAATCTCTGTGACTTAAGATTCCTCCTGGACACGTGGCACCCTAGGGAAAAGGTGGATCAACCTTGGATCTTGTGCCCACGTACACCAAAGGTATCTTTCGGATATTTAGGGTATAAATACCCTCCTGATGGGCACCCATCCACATGAGAACCCTTTTCAGAGCCTCCAAGAGATCCCGTTGGCGGCTAGAAGGTTCTCCTCCCTGTTCTTGTCTTCCTAGTGCATCCTCAAGCCAAATTCTCATCTGCTCAAGCAAGAGAAGTGGCAATTGATCGTTGAAGAAGCAATTAGAGCACCTCAAGGAAGCAGATCAAGTAGAAGCCGATTTCTGTGAAGAATTCGAGGAAGATCCTGAAGATCAAAGTGCCGAGCATCGTCCATGAATTTCCAAAGATCAAAGCCCTTCACAATTTGACCTTCTACAAGGGAGTACATCTAAAGAGAAAAACTATCAATCCAATTCTCATCTTCATTTTTCTCTTCTGAGTAATTCTGAGATTGTGCATGGGTTGTTGCATGAGTCTCAAGAATTCACTCTTGTTCGACTAGATCTTTTGCTAGAGGATCTGAGTCTAGTGTTTTTCTAGAAAGTGGTTTATGAGCCTGCGTGCTCAGTTGTTTGTGAGTCGTCGAACTCACTGTGTGGTTTGAGCCGTCGTGCTCAGTTTGGAGTCGTCGTACTCCGGTTGTTGTTTGAGCCGTCGTGCTCAGTTTGGAGTCGTCGTGCTCTAGGTGTTTCTTGAGTCGTCGTGCTCAAGGGTGTTTGGAGTCGTCGTGCTCCAGTGTGAGTTGTACTCAGAGTTTTTGAGTAGTGTGGCCTCACTGTGTGAGGGGTGGACGTAGGAGTCACTGGAGGTGATTTCCGAACCACCTAAAAATCCTCTGTGCATTGGTTTGCCTTTGTATCTCGCTAGATGCATGCATAGGGATTTCGTTCACACTACTAATTGTTTTGCTCACACTCTAATCACACTTCAGATCAGTGAATTAATTGGGTGATTTGATATTTGATTCAATGTAATTTTAAATTGCCTAAGCTTCCGCGTTAATCAGTATTAGATCTATTCAACCCCCCCTTCTAGATCTGATCCTTCCACCCATCTGTTCCTAACAATTCTTATGTGTTGCAGGGCATCATGAAGCAGAGGACCATGTGGCCCCTCGTCTTGGCGGCCTATCAGGGGCTCCTAGACTTTCAGAGAGAGAGAGAGTTCGGGGGATGGGATTCGGGCCGATCTTGGAGATCGAGCCGTTCTTCGTGGACCCCCCTGATCCAGGCACTGCGAGGGAAATGGGACACGGTGAGTCGGGCCTTCCTCTTCCCTTGGGGGCACACGGTGCCATCCCTAGAGGATGTGGCCCAGATCACCAGACTAAGGGTGGAAGGGGAGGTGGTGACAGGGGTCACGTACGCTGACTATACGGAGCATGCACAGGACCTGCTGGGATTGGACCACCAGGGAGAGGACGACCTTGGCAACCGGAGGATGGTCGGCTGAGTGGTGTTGCTGGAGAGCCTGGGCCTCACGGGGGTAAGGCAGAGGGAGAGGGAGATGCTACCGGAGTACGTGCAGTGGGCGGCGGTGCTGGTGCGGGTGGCGTATTGCCAGGACCCAGCGGATGAGGAGAGGGTGGACAGAGACCTCAGGAGGTTTCTCACATTCTTCCTGGGTAAGATGCTGCTTACCACAAAGGGTGATGGCATCCATTGCCGCTTTCTTGAGATACTAGAGGACCTAGAGAAGGTCGGTCAGTATGCGTAGGGTGCGGCCCTTGTGTCGCACATCTTTGCAGACCTCTCCAGCGGCACTGGTCGGGAGACCACAGTGGGTGGATTTGCGCCCTTCCTTCAGGTATGGCCTTTGACTTTTAGCTCCATTTGTAAATTCTGCATTTAAATTCTTGCATTTTTAACTTGTTTAGGCAAGACTAACTAGTACGCGTGCATGCAGGTGTGGAGCTATTACTACATCCCTCTGGGCAGGGCGACCTAGGTACACCCAGATGCAGTGCCCCTCGCCCGGAGGTGGCTTCTGGTGGCGACGAGGGCCACCTACACCTTTCAGCTCGACGTCCTTCGTCGAGACATCCAGAACTTCTCGGCCCTCTTGGTATGCTTTCATTTTTATTCCTTCATGCATTTAATGTGAATTATTATGTGACTGACTTAATGCAAGTGTGCAGGTTGTGTGGCAGCCCTACGCGGGCATGGGGGACGAGGACCAGCCGTGGGTCGAGAGCAGTCGACCGCGGTTCAGATGGGACATTTGGGTCCATTGCCTAAACAAGAACGAGCCGCTCTGGCTCCGGTTGGCTGCTCGTACCCTTGGCATGCACCAGGGGTGGTTTGACGAGACCGAACCTCGAGGAGTCGGGAGGAGGACGCGGGGGAAGGCGAAGATTGTAGACTGGCGTCTCCGGTTCCCCAAGCATTATGCGGACTCACAGCGAGGGGGCCAGCTCGTGGAGTCTGACGCACCTGACAGTCTCGCATACCTCCAGGAGTTTCAGGAGAAGTACAAGGGTTGGGACTTCATGAGGCCCGCCAGGGTATGCACTTTTAACTTTTACATGATTTCAATATGATATAAGTGATGTTCTAATTAATGTATGCAGGTGCAGGATGCGCGGGATGTCCACATCGACACCCTCCGTGCCCAGTTGGCGGGTACGGAGGTGCAGCTAGCTGAGACACGGGAGGCTCTCGATGCACTGGTAAGTGTAGAAAATCATACCTTGCTTTATACTTTACCATGTGTTGACCTGATTTTGGGATTTGTGCAGCGCGTCGCCTAGGCGACTGTGGAGCATACCGATGCAGCGGGTACTTCCACGAGTCAGAGCATTCCAAACCTGGAGACGGCCTCTCTCCGAGAGCAGTTTGCGGTGGTAGTGGCCCGGGCGGAGGAGGCGGAGCGTGACCTCACTGCACGGGTAAGAAACTTTAATCAGATATGTATAAGAATTAAAATGTTTTATACTTACCTGTGCCTGTTGGTTTTGCAGTCGGACGAGTTGCAGGGTACCCTCACGTGGGAGACGAGCACCGTGCCGATGTGATCGAGCTGTCCCAGCAGCTGTCTGAGGTGCGGATGTAGGTCTCCCATCATGACACTGACCTTCCCCGCGAGGCTGCGGAGCTAC
Organism: Colocasia esculenta; assembly: GCA_014218235.1. Classification (NCBI taxonomy): domain Eukaryota; kingdom Viridiplantae; phylum Streptophyta; class Magnoliopsida; order Alismatales; family Araceae; genus Colocasia; species Colocasia esculenta. Next base: position 44,296,288 of record CM024761.1, on the reverse strand, counting down.
GGGTCACGCTTTCCGTGGAGTGTAGGGAGCGGGAGCATGAGCAAGCACAGTGGGTGGAGGAGCGGGGGCACGAGTGCGGCCGGTGGACTGAGGAGCGCAGCTGGTGGGAGGAGGAGCACATCAGATGGTCCCAGGAGCATGAGCGGCTGAGTCAACAGACGTTGGAGGCTCGCGCGAGCCTAGTCGTTTCTGAGCGCCTGCGACAGGAGGTAGAGGACTGTTACCGACATGGGCGAGAGCATGCCGTGTGGGAGGGGCGAGCCAACGCCTACTCTAGGAGCTACATAGCGACATCCTCTCAGTGCCAGAGGAACTTTGAGGAGAGACGCGCCGCTCAGTGGTCGACTGGTTCTCGTGCCTCCATGAGGCCCCCCGCCCCGCCTTCGACTGCAGACCCAGGTGAGGTGGAGAGCTGCCAACATGCCGGACCTGCAGAGGGAGGCGGCGAGACTTAGGCTGCCTATCATGATGTTTGTACTTTTACCTTTTTTCTGATGATGTATGCCTGGTCGGGCACTTCATGATGTACTCGGGGTTGGTCCCCCCTTTTGGCCATATATATACATGTGCTTTTTGCCTTCTCTCTTGTGCCTGAAAATTGCTTGAACAAACAAGTTAAATGTCTGCTCTGGCTCAGCCCCTTGCGCACAAATAGTGTTTGGCCTTATGATCTTGTCATGGGGCTGGGCCTTCTTTAACTAAGGTGAAAATAAAAGAACGACAGAATACAGGAGATGAATGTATAGAATTTACATGTGAGATGAAGGTGCAGAATTTACATATGACATGCAAGAAATGAATGTACAAGATTTACATGCGACAAGGAGGAGATGAATGTACAAAATTTATATGTGACATGCAGGCAAGCAGATGTTAGCAGGAATTTACATGGATGCAGTTGATGCGTTTTTGTATACGATTTTTTTGGATTTTGAAATTATTCACAGGCTATTCTCTTTTGGGGATTGTATTTTGAAACATTTGTATTTTTGTTGGATTTTGAAATATTCGATGTTTTTTTATTTTGAAATATTCGTTGTTTATTTTTTTGGATTTTTGGTAAAATAAATTATTACTTTTTTACTTTTAAAAATGTCTATTTTTTTTGGGTTTTGGGGAATATCTTATTTTTTGTATTGAAAATATCTGACTCTTTTTGTATTTTGACAATATCTGATTTTCTTTTATTTATTATGAAATGAGAGTCGTAACCTAGCATAGTCCCTTCTAAGAAGACGCGCGGAACGAAGGGGATCTGCCCCTATTTGGAAAAAAGTGGTACATGGAGCCTTTATTACTTTGTTGTCATTAAGAACTCATTAATAATTCTTGGGTGTGTTAGCCGGAGGTTGGACGTGCTTATGTGATGCCTTCTCCCAAGGTTGATTTTAGCAACATCCTCCTTAGTTGATCATTGCCTTACCTTTGGCTTTAGGACATACCCGTGGGGGAGGAGAGAAGAAGTGTTTAGGAAGTCTGCCAATAGCCTGGGAGACCGAGGAGACACTCACTCCTCTACCTTTATACCCAATGGGGTTCAGTCTTTAGGCTTTTAGGGTTTTTGCATGCTTACGATCGGGTCCATTTGGATCTCCGTGAGGACTTTGCCACTCTTGACATGCTTTTTCATTCGATTTGATCTACCTATTTTAGCTCTTTTGATTTGAATTTGCATTGATCCTTTTTTCTTTTCCCCTTATTATGCCTTGATCTACACCCGTTTGAGCTTTGGGTAGATTCCTAGGTTGATCCCTCAGGTCTCCCTTTCTATTAGCATACCAAATGGAAAGAAGTGGGTAATGTCCTTGTCACGCCCCAACGCAGAATATCAGAACGTGAGGCAGTTGCAACTAAATGGGTACAGAGCGAGTACTAGACATCAAACCATTGGACAAGAATAAATACTAAAGCAAATTCATTTCATTAATAATCTTTCAAATGTCTAGTTACAACCACTAATATTAGAGCCATTCTATAGGGCCCAATTACATTGTAATAAAGCAAAAGACTAACTATGACTCTAACAAATTGCTAGGATGCAAGGGTACTCGTGACGTCACTCCTGGTCGTTCCCGTCCTCTTGAGTGTATAGTTCATCCTCGGTCTCACCTGAGAACGCAATGATAAATAACGCAGGGTGAGTGATAATGCCCAGTAGGACTTAAATCTCAATAGTCAAGCGGGCTTTAAATAATTAATACATTAAAGGCAGAGTAACTAATGATAGGGCGAGAGAGTCAAGTATAAGATAGAAGGATAGCACATGAACTAAATAGCACAACTTTCCAAATATAGCACGAGAGTCGAGTATAGCACAAATAGCAAGATGGCCATAGCACAAATAGCACAAAGTATAGCAATAGCACAACGAGTATAGCATAGCACTTTTGTCAATAGACAACGAGAGAATATAGCACTTTTGATAGTCATTTAGATAGTCGAGATAGATAGCACTCGAGTGTAATGTCAAACACTCTGATCATTTAACTCCCATGGGCACTAGCACTTTCGGGCGCACATCCCAGGACCAGATCGGGCCCATTATATAATGCCAGGCATTGGTTATATTGTTTATCTTTAGACGATCAGTCAATGTCCAATATAGAGTACCAAGAAATAGATGAGAGCACTAGATGAATAGACGAGATAGTAGAGAGAACGTGATTAGATGAGCAAATAGAGTATAGATGAGAGCTAGCGGACAATGCACGTAACACGTTGAGTAAACAGGCGATAGTAACAGTTGCACAACACACGCACGTGGTGTTGGCAGTCAGGTGGAACTCATGACCCTACCACTAGCACAAGTCCAGAGGTCTGGCGTGATCCAAGATAAGAGCGAACATCTAATAGCCGTTTGGATCATGCTGATCCCTAAAGGGTGTAATAGGTGTTAGGGTACAACTGGCTCGTCGACCATGTGGGAATCCATAGACAGAGGAGACATACGGAGGCCTTGAATAAAGACTCACTAGTTCGGCAAAAGGAGTATGCGACAGAGAGTTCGTCCAAGTCAAGAGAGAGGGTGTATATAGAAACGAGTGCTCGACGTTCTAGAGGAATTCTAGAACAGTGGAGCGTCGATAACAGTATTCCCAAAACAACGTGAGAATTGATAGACAAGTATATTTAAAATATGGCAATTTAATTGCATAATTTACCAAATACATTATGAAATAATTTCATGCCAAATTAAGCCATAATTGGATGGTTCAAAGTGTGTGTAAGTGTCATGAAATTGTACATAGAAAAGATCATGTGTTTGTGTTTTAATCACACATAAATGTTTAATTTATAACAAGTGTAGTTTTTTGTGTGTATGATTGTTAAACAAAAGTACAAGCACTATGTAGAGTCAGAGCATCGAAATTTGGGGGTTTTTATGCAAATAGCCAGAATGCGACGCACCCTTGTAAGGGTTACGACCAGGTTCTTGCAGAACGCGACAGGCTCTTGTACAGGTCAATGGACTAGTCAGTTCAAGCAGGCAGGTTGGGATGGGGTCGCATGAGGGTCGCGACGGCCTAGTCAGGTAGGGCAGCAGATCGCGACGACAGTCCCTGTCGCGATCAGATCATAATAGAGGGCACTGTCACGACGGCCTTTGTGAACGCGGCCTATCGGGCGGTCACGTTCATAGGGTCTGCGCCCGAGTCCGACAGGGAGAAGAACATTACATTGGATTACGGGCCAGAACTTACCCTACTTGACATAGGGTGATTCAGAAAATCATAACTAATTGTATAAGCGATGAAAAATCATGAAACTAGTAGCGAATTGATCTAGACATGCATGGGTACTTATAGTAAATAAGAATTTGAAAACAAACAAGGTTTAGACATGCTTTAAACACGAGTAATCATGATGAACATGAAACAGTACATAGTTGAGATCAACGATTAAATTCGTAAGATAGGATGCATCAAAATTAGGGCTTTTAGGGGCAAAAGATGCCTAACATGCATCAGTTCCTACAGTAAAAATCTCGTGACATGGGGTTGAGTATACAAGGAGATCAAGAATTAAGAAGAGGGTTCGGGGTCATGATGAGTACAAAACATGAAAAACCAAGAACAAAAGATATGCTTCATAGAAAATTATGAAACCAAAGAGCTTTTGTTCCTGATGGATGAAATATCCTACAGATGAATTTTCATGGTTTATGCTCGTGAAAATGCCTACCTTTGACTCGTTTTGTCTTCTAGGGTTAAGAACTTGAAGAACGAAGGAAGAAGCTTTGAGCAGCCTTTTCCTCATGAATTTCTCTCCTCCTTGGCCTCTTCCCACGTCCAGAAAACCCTTGGCACAAGCTTGGGCCGGCCATGAGGGTTTTAAAGGAGTATTTAAGCATCTTCCCATTCTATTTCCTATTATGACTCTAATTCCTATTTATTCTGAATTTCCTATTTCTCTCTCCCCTTTTTAGGCTTGAGATCTCCTAATTTGGGTTAGGTTGGGACCCAAATTCATGGCCAACCTATTAGGATAGGTTTAGGAATCCAAATCTAACTCAAATTAGCTTTTTGATGCATTAAATAACCCTTTTCTTTTTAAGTAATAATTTACTTACGAATTTAGGGTATTTTCCTATTTTTTTCCTTTAAAATTCCCTATTTTGGCCCAGTAATTTCTAATGGGTCCATTTAACAAAGCCCATTACTTCTTTTCATTTAATGGGTTTTATTTAATTCTCTTTTATTTGATTTTCTAATTAATTTAAATATTTTTTTATATTATTAAATTTTTATTTTTTCGAAAAATCTAGGTTGCTACATCCTCCCCCTCTTAAAAAGAATTTGGTCCCCAAATTCATATGATCATTCAAGAGAGAATGTCTTACCGAAAAGATCGGGGTAGTTTCGTCTGATAATTCTTTCTGGTTCACTTGTGGCTTCTTCCACTCCGCGGTTATTCCATAAGACTTTAACCACATGGATGGGACGGTTCCTGAGCTGTTGTATCTTTCGTCCCAGTATCTTGACTGGCTTCTCTTCATACGTCACATCCTTGTTCAACACCAGCTTCTCGTGGCAAATGTTGTGTGTAGGATCATATACATATTTCCTGAGCATGGAGACATGGAACACATTGTGTACACATGCCAGATCCAGTGGCAACGCCAGTCGGTATGCAACCTCACCAATCCTTTCGAGTACTTCAAAAGGACCGATAAATCTAGGACTGAGCTTTCCTTTTACACAAAATCTTTGGATGCCATGAGTAGGTGACACCTTTAAGAATACATGATCAACGATCTAAGTCTCACCTTCTTTTGTCGACATAGCTCTTTTGTCTAGACTGAGCAGTCTTATGCCGGTCTCTAATCACCTGAATGTCCTTTGTTGTTCGTTTTACCATATCCGGGCCTAGCCATTGCTGTTTTCCCACCTCATTCTAGCATGCAGGAGATCTACAATTTCTTCAGTAGAGTGCTTCGAACGGTGCCATCTTAATACTCACCTAGTAACTATTGTTATAGGCGAACTCACTGAGGGATAGGTGCTCGTTCCAATACCCTTGGAAGTCTATAATGCAAGATCTCAACTTGTCTTTCACTATTTGGTTGGTTCTTTCAGTTTGCCCATCAGTTTGTGGATGGAATGCAGTACTAAAATTGAGTTTAGTACCCAGTGCACCTTGCAGTCCTTTCCAAAAATGAGATGTAAATCTCGGATCTCGATCTGAGACTATGGATGATGGAACTCCATGTAGTCTGACAATCTCTTTGACATATAAGGCAGCTAGTACTTTTACCGACCACTTACGCTTTATGGCTAGAAAGTGGGCAGATTTGGTTAGTCGGCTGATAATGACCCATATGGCGTCGAGTCCACCACGAGTCTTGGGTAACCCTATGATGAAGTCCATGCCAATGCTTTCCCATTTCCATTCCAGAATATCTAGCGGTCTGAGTACACCAGCAGGGCACAGGTGTTCTGCTTTTACTTATTGGCATGTAAGGCAGTGAGAAGCATGCTCGGCTACCTCTCTCTTCATGTTCGGCCACCAAAACATTCCTTTCATGTCTTGATACATTTTGGTACCTTCAGGATGAATAGTGTACTTCGTCTTGTGAGCTTCATCCATTAATCTTTTCTTCAGCTCTTCGTTGTCTGGCACACATGTCCTTCCTTGAAAAACAAGCCTTCCATCTTCGGTCATTGCAAAGTTCGGTCTCTCGGCTATAGTTTCCTTAACACGAACTAAGAATGGATCATCATCTTGTTGAACTTTGATCTCTTCCAAAAAGTTGGATTGAATCTTGATATTGGCAACCAAGACTCGATCATCCCTATGTTCAATATTTAAGTCTAACCTTGTGAATTTTTCTAGTAGTTGCATCTCGCCAAGGACTAGACTTGAAACAGATGCCATTAGCTTTCTACTAAGAGCATCAGCCACAACGTTTCCCCTGCCTGGATGGTATTGGATGTTGAAGTCAAAATCCTTTAGATATTCTAGCCATCTTCTCTGTCTCATGTTGAGTTCCTTTTGGGAGAATAAGTACTTCAAGCTTTTACGGTCTGAGTAGACAGTGAATTTCTCACCATACAAGTAATGTCTCTAGATCCTCAAGGCAAAGACCACGGAAACCAACTCTAGATCATGCATAAGGTAGTTGACTTCATGAGACTTCAGTTGTCTTGAAGAATAGGCAATGACTTTCTCCCTTTGCATCAATACACACCCTAGCCCAATTCCCGAGGAATCGGTGTAGATAGAGAAACCTTCTCCCTCTATTGGTAGAGCGAGAACATGTGTTGAGGTCAGGCAATCTTTAAGAGTTTGGAAACTTTTCTCACACTCTTTACTCTAGGAGTATGGATTCTCCTTTCATGTTAGCCGCGTGAGAGCAACAATGATCTTGGAGAAGTCCTTGATGAACATCCTGTAGTAGCCAGGCAGCCCCAAGAAACTTCTGATTTCTGTGACATTGGTTGGTCTCTCCCAATTAAGTACAACTTTGACTTTGGAGGGATCAACGAAGATACCGTCCGTTGAGATGACATGGCTCAAAAAGGACACTTCTTCGAGCCAAAATTTGCACATGCTATATTTTGCATATAGTTTGTTGTCTCGCAAGACTTGCAATGCAATCCTTAGGTGTTCTTCGTGCTCTTCCTCAGTCTTGGAGTATATGAGGATATCGTCGATGAGGACGACCACGAACTTGTCAAGGTATGGCCGATATATGCTGTTCATGAGTTGCATAAAGGCTGCAGGAGCATTGGTTAGACGAAAAGGCATAACGATGAATTCATAATGTCCATACCTGCTCCTGAAAGCCATTTTGAAGATATCGTCATCTTTGATCCTCATTTGGTGATAGCCAGATCGAAGATTGATCTTGGAGAAACATTGAGCTCTGGATATTTGGTCGAATAGTTCATCGATCCTAGGCAATGGGTACTTGTTCTTGATGGTAAGCTGATTGAGTTGATGATAGTCGATGCATAGTCTCATCGATCCATCTTTCTTCTCGACGAAAAACATGGGTGCTCCCCATGGGGAAGTACTCGGTCTAATGAACCCCTTCTCTAATAGCTCCATCAGCTGCATCTTCAACTCCTTTAGCTCGGCAGGTGACATCCGCTATGGTTGACGTGATACCGAGGCAGCTCTAGAGATCAACTCTACGACAATGTTGACATCACGTTCTGGGGTAATCCCTGGCAGATCTTCAGGAAATACATCGGGGTAATCCTGGACTATGTGGATGTCTTCTATCTTAGAACCCTTCTTTTCAACAACTACGGCTGCTAGGAAAGCAATGCATCCTTTCCTTATCATGTTGTGGGCTTTTATGGTGGAGATTAGAGACATTCGTCTCTTATGTCTAATCCCAGAGAATGCCAATTTAGGAAAGTCACTAAAAGTAACCTTCTCTTTCTTACAGTCGACACTTGCCCCATATGTGGACAAACAGTCGGCTCCCAAGATTACATCATAGCCATCCATAGGCATACACACCAGGTCGGCTTTTAGCTTATGGTCTCCGATCATTACATCAGTAGATGGAAAGTATTTGTTCAGTTTCTCCTTCTCTCCTAGTGGCATTGTGACACCGAACTCACAACACATGGATATAGGTTTTGCAGTTAGGGTATCAGCAAAGTTTTGAGATATAAAAGAATGAGTTGCTCCAATATCAAATAAAACAAATGCTGAAAAGGAGAAAACTTGTAGAGTACCTTCTACTCTTGTTAGCCCTTTATGGTTCGGCAACAAACTAACCTTGAGGGGGGTGAATAGGTTTTCTGAAATCTGAAATAGAAACTTAAGCACATAGAAAAATTAACACTTGAAAGTTGGTTAGTGTTAGTGTGATGAAGAGTAGCAGTGCGGAAGCAAATAAGCAATCACACAAAAGACACAAGAGATTTATCCTAGTTCGGACCTCCTCTCCACAGGAGTCCTACGTCCAGTCCCCAAGCAATATCTTGAGATTTCACTAACTGAAGGTACAGTCCCCCTCAAGAACACTACAACACCCTGGATACCCCACCAGGTCTTCTTCTATTTCCCGGGCAAGAAGGCAGCCCACTTCTTTTACAGGTTCAAATGCAAACCTCCTGGTACAAACCCCAGTGTGGTTCTGCTAGACTTAAGCCCCCAGCTAGGTCCTGTTGGTACAAACCCCAACAAGGTTCTGCTAGACACTAACCTCTAACTAGGTTCTACACTGTATATAGTCCTACAGCTGGACAAGATGTCTTTTTTATAAGAGAAAGACCAATGCTGAGAGTTCTACAAGAATGGCCTCTACCCAGGAACTCTCAGCAAAAACTCTCCCCAAGAATTACAATAAGCGCAGAGAGAATGGAGAAAGGAGAAGGAGCTTGAATGCTTGTGAGCTTCAGCTGCTTGAATGCTTTTTCTTGGCTCAGGATCTTTCTCTCTTTTCCTTTGAGTGTATGTGGCGTTGAGGTTTCTCAGTGGTTGTACACTCCTTGAATGATCTTCAGGAAGGCTCTCTTTTTGTTCTTCAGCCATCCTTCATCTTTTATATGAATAGTTTTTGAATGGATCCGTTGAAGAGATCCGTTGGAGTACTAGCCGTTGCTCTTCATTTGTCTTAATCAACCTTTGGTGGTCTTTGAGATCTGTGAGCATGGAGCAGTGTGTTAGCACAAAATAGTGTTTACTCGATAACAGTGCACACTGCTGTATTTCTCTTAACATGCTAAAGCTGATAGGTCAAAGATCTTTTCTGACAAAGCTCTGAAACAAGCATGCAACTTTATCTGTCAGAAGATATTTTGACTTTTCATTAGGCGCCAAACATATTTAAAACATCTGAATATAAAGGAAATCGATGTTTACATGAAGTCGATGTGATCACTTATGAAATCGTTACAAGACCCAAAACGATGTGAAACTTAACAAATCGTTATGAGAATGAAATCGATATGAGGGCAAATCATTGTGGCTATAAAAGGAATCGTTCTGAGATCGACTTCTTAACAAATCGTTATGGCTACTCAGTGAATCGTTCTGAGATCGATTTCTTAACAAATCGTTATGGCCACTTAAGAAATCGTTGTGAGATCGATTTCTTAACAAATCGTTATGGCCACTTAAGAAATCGTTGTGAGATCGATTTCTTAACAAATCGTTATGGCCACTTAAGAAATTGTTGTGAGATCGATTTCATAACAAATCGTTATGGCCACTTAAGAAATCGTTGTAGCTACTAAACGAATCGTTATAGCGCTTTATAAAATCAATTAAAACTAAATCGTTGTAGCGCTTATTAATTTTGGCACTTGAACTGAAATCGATGTATATAAATTAGACATCGATTTTATCATTTTAGTGCGCCAATATTGCAGCAATGTGAGACTCAGCATTTTGCTATGAGATTGATGCGACACAGATGATACAAAATATTCAATTTAAGTTACATTAAAAAATTTGTTAGCACCAAAATATGAAGGTAATAAAGAGTGGTTCAACAATCTCCCCCTTTTTGGTGATGACAAAATTTATGTGAATTTTATAACACAATTATATGAAGCATAGAAAATGCAGAAAATTCATAGAAGATACAAATTCTCCCCCTTTTTGTCACTAACTAAAAAGGAAGGATCTTACCATGCATTCTTTCCCTTTAAAAAAAAATCTTACCATCGAGGGGTTCAAAAATAATAGACATTTAATGAATGACTCCCCCTTAGTGTAGGCTCCCCCTTAATGTGAGGCAATTCAGATGTTGTTGCTCTTGACCTTTGACATGTTGTTTGTCAAGTCTTCAGAATTATTGCGTGCATTTATCCTTCAGCATCCTTGATCTTTGATGCTCCAAGGCTAACCTGCAAATAAATTACTCAAAGGTAGGTACCCAATTCCTTTTGGGTCCTTGATGGTTAGATGCATGAAGATAATCTTTAGGAATCCAAACTAAGTGCCTTGTTCTGCAGGTATTTATAGTGTGTCCTAATTTATTACAATGGGAGCAACAATGAATATAGTTTATTTTACAGTTTTGATTGCCCTTGACTTGAACAAACTTTTTAAAAACCTATTTATTTTGATGCACCTTGGATATTTCAAGTTTTTTTTTTTCTGAGGTGTGTGTTTCTTTTACAAATTTTGGTAAAGGATATTTACCTTGAATTGTGGCTTGTTTTTCCTTTTCTAGGGGTATGTAACCAAGCCCTTGTTTATTATTTCCAGATTTTTACCCTTTTAAGCATAGGGCTAAAGATGTTTTTCCTTTAGTTAATTTTCTAACTGATTCTTTTAAATATAGATTTTCTTCAGTTAGAGTTTTTAATTTTTCTTCTAACTTTAACTTCTCATTATTCTTGCTTCTCAAATCTTCATTTAAGAGATGATTATTACATTTACATTCTTTCAATTGTTCTTCTAATTGTTCCATTTCTGATTTAAGATCAAAATTAGTATTTTCCAAACAAGCAAGGTTGTTCTTGATATTTTTCAATTCTTTTACAACAACCTTGTGTTTATCATAAAGTTCATTAAAGACTTCTTCCAAGTCTTCAGATTCTGACCCTGAATTTATGCATGAATTAAAAAATAAGTCAGAATTTATCTCATTTAGTCCTACCATGAGGGCTAGACTTATCTGCTTTTTTTCCGATTCTGAGCTTGATGATTTTGAGCTTGTGGCCTCATCATTTTCCCAAGCAGTTGCCATAACTTTTCTTTTAAATTTCTTGTGCTGCTTCTTGGGCTTCTTGGTTTGACCAGTCTTCTTGAGTCTTGTATAGTCTGGTCTTAGATGTCCAGGTTTTCTGCATTCATAGCAGACTGGTTCCTTCTCCTTTTTCTCTTTCCTTTGGATCCTTCTTGATCTATTTTTCTTCTTCTTTAAAATCTTCTGAAGTTTGGACAGTACTTCATCAACATCACTGTCTTCAGATCCTGTAATTTTTGAGCTAGAAGAAGAGGAAGTGGAAGGAGTAGCTACCACTTTAAGAGCGTTAGTACATTTCTTCTTAGATGATCTTTCAGATAATCGCTCCATATTTATTTCATGTGCCATAGGAGAACCTATTAAATTATCAATCGATAATTTGGTGAAATCATGGGCCTCTTCAATAGCAGTTACTTTAGGTGTCTATTAAATAGTTAAGGACCTAAGTATCTTCCTAACAGTTTCTTCATTGGAAAGAGTTTTTCCAAGAGAATTTAAACCTACTACTATGCTTGAAAATCTATTATACATAGTAGTAATGTTTTCATTTGGAAGCATTTTAAATTGTTCGTATTGTGAAACAAGAATATCTATTCTAGTTTGTTTCACTTTATCTGTTCCTTCATAAGTTATTTGCAGTTTATCCCAAATTTCTTTAGCAGATTTGCATGCAGATACTCTACTAAATTCCTTTTTAGATAAAGCACAACATAAATAATTTTTTGCTTTAAAATTTAGAGATAGTTTACTTTTATCAGTAGGTGTAATGGCAGTAGTGCCTTAAACAGGAACAATAATAAAGTCACCTACCTCAAGTACCTGCCACAGATCAAAGTATGTGCCTCGAATGAAGCATTCCATTCTCATCTTCCAATATTGGTAGTCTTCTCCATCAAAGAATGGAGGTCTGGTGACTGATTGACCTTCAACATATCCTTGAGCTGCCATGGATCTTTGCTCTAAGATCATTGGATCTTCTTGAGAGTTCAGAGACCCACACTAATACCACTTGTTGGCCCTTTATGGTTCGGCAGCAAACTAACCTAGAGGGGGGTGAATAGGTTTTCTGAAATCTGAAATAGAAACTTAAGCATACAGAAACATTAACACTTGAAAGTTGGTTAGTGTTAGTGTGATGAAGAGTAGCAGTGCGGAAGTAAATAAGCAATCACACAAAAGACACAGGAGATTTATCCTGGTTCGGACCTCCTCTCCACAGGAGTCCTACATCCAGTCCCCAAGAATTATCTTGGGATTTCACTAACCGAAGGTACAGTCCCCCTCAAGGACACTACAACACCCTGGATACCCCACTAGGTCTTCTTCTCTTTCCCGGGCAAGAAGGCGGCCCACTTATTTCACAGGTTCAGAAGCAAACCTCTTGGTACAAATCCCAGTGTGGTTCTGCTAGGCTTAAACCCCCAGCTAGGTTCTGTTGGTACAAACCCCAATAAGGTTCTGCTAGACACTAACCTCTACCTAGGTTTTACAATGTATACAGTCCTACAGCTGGACAAGATGTCTTTCTTATAAGAGAAAGACCAATGCTAAGAGTTCTACAAGAATGGCCTCTACCCAGGAACTCTCAGCAAAAACTCTCTCCAAGATTACAATAAGCGTAGGGAGAATGGAGAAAGGAGAAGGAGCTTGAATGCTTGCGAGCTTCAGCTGCTTGAATGCTTTTTATTGGCTCAGGCTCTTTCTCTCTTTTTCTTTGAGTGTATATGGCGTTGAGGTTTCTCACTAGTTGTACACTCCTTGAATGATCTTCAGGAAGGCTCTCTTTTTGTTCTTCAGCCATGCTTCATCTTTTATATGAATAGCTTTTGAATGGATCCGTTGAAGAGATCCGTTGAAGTTCTAGCCGTTGCACTTCATTTGTCTTAATCAACCTTTGGTGGTCTTTGAGATCTGTGAGCATGGAGCAATGTGTTAGCACAAAATAGTGTTTACACGATAACAGTGCACACTGCTGTATTTCTCTTAACATGCTAAAACTGATAGGTCAAAGATCTTTTCTGACAAAGCTCTAAAACAAGCATGCATCTTTATCTGTCAGAAGATATTTTGACTTTTCATTAGGCGCCAAACATATTTAAAACATCTGAATATAAAGGAAATCGATGTTTACGTGAAGTCGATGTGATCACTTATGAAATCGTTACGAGACCCAAATCGATGTGAAACTTATCAAGTCGTTATGAGAACGAAATCGATATGAGGGCAAATCATTGTGGCTATAAAAGGAATCGTTTTGAGATCGATTTCTTAACAAATCGTTATGGCCACTCAGCGAATCGTTCTGAGATCGATTTCTTAACAAATTGTTATGGCCACTTAAGAAATCGTTGTGAGATCGATTTCTTAACAAATCGTTATGGCCACTTAAGAAATCGTTGTGAGATCGATTTCTTAACAAATCGTTATGGCCACTTAAGAAATTGTTGTAGCTACTAAACGAATGGTTATAGCGCTTTATAAAATCAATTAAAACCAAATCGTTGTAGCGCTTATTATTTTGGCACTTGAATTGAAATCAATGTATATAGATTAGACATCGATTTTATCATTTGAGTGTGTCATTATTGCATCAATGTGAGACTCAGCATTTTTCTATGAGATTGATGCGACACAGATGAAACAAAATATTCAATTTAAGTTACATCATAAATTTTGTTAGCACCAAAATATGAAGGTAATAAAGAGTGGTTCAACATCTACCACACCACCGTCCGTAGCGGGTTCCTCATCATGCAGGGCTTGCAGTCTTCCATGTTTCTTAGGTGCATTAGGGCGCCTCTTATGTTCTTTCAGCAGCGGGCACTCAGGGATGCGGTGCTCGCGACTACCGCAACATAGACATGCGCCGACTTTCCTCCAGCACTCGTCCGCGGTGTGACCGAGCTTGTCACAGTGCTTGCAGTTAGCTTTTGTTTGAGTGTTGGGGACAATAACTTTATGTTTCCTTTCTTGGCTAGGTCCCTCCGTGATGTTGAAGGGACGCTTCTTGCCATTGTTCGGCTTAGCAGATGACTAACCAGAGGTCATTTCCTTTTTCACGAACTTCCCTATGATACGGTCGGTGAAGTCCATAGCATCTTCCAGCAGCTGTGCTTTCTTCACCATCTCGGTGTAGGTCTGAATGTCGAGAGGTGCTAGTTGGGTAATGTATTGAGGCTTAAGGCCATTGTGGAAGCACTTAGCATTCATTCTCTTCGTGTTCACTAGGTGTTTAGCATACCTTGCCAGTCTAGAGAACTGGGCTTCATATTCGGCCACAGTCAAGGTCCGCTATTTCAGAGCAGCGAATTCCACAACCTTTCTTTCTTGGACACGCTCTGAGAAGTATTTGGAATTAAAAGCTTCTTTGAACTCAGTCCATGTGAACTGACCATTAGCTCTGGTCACTTCAACAGACTCCCACGAAGCGCGGGCATCCTTTCGAGTTGAAATGTGGCTAGTAGCATATAGCAACCTGAATTTTTGTGAAAAAATTAAATACAGAATTAAAACCTAGCTAAATGGATATTTAAATGAAAATAGCATTAAATAAAACCCATTAAATGGGAAAGAGTAATGGGCTTTGCTTAATGGACCCTCTGGAATTTATTGGGTCAAAATATGAATTTACAAAGGGAGAATAATAAGAAAATATCCTAAATTCGGAGTTTTATTATATCCTAACTGAAAAGGGGTTATTAAAGCAATAAAAGTGGCAATTAGAGTTGGAATTGGATTCCTAAACCTACCCCATATAGTCTAGCACGAATTTAGATACTATCATAACCCAATTAGAGATTGGAAAGCAAGAGAGGGAAGGTGGAGTTAGGAAATCTCGTAATTAAGAGGAATTTGAGTAGTAGTAGGAATAGGAACTTGTATTTATATAAATACATCTCATAAATCCTCTTGGCTGACCCTAGTTCGTTGACAAAGGTTGTTGGACGTGGAGAAGAGGCCAAGGAGGAGAAGATCTCGTGGGAAGGAGGAGTTCTTGGAGCTTCTTCCTCGTTCTTGGAGTTCTAAGCCCTAGAAGATAAATCGAGTCAAATGTAGGCATTCTTACGAGAAAAATTAAATTAAACTCATCTGTAGGTAGTTCAAATCACCAGGAACAAAACCCCTCTTGTTTCATAATTTTCCATCGAGCCAATCTTTTGTTCTTGATTTTAGAAGATCTGCAAACATGATAACCCCGAGACATCATGTTTAATTCTAAACTCTATTTATACTTGATCCCATGCTAAGAAATTTTTACTGTAGGTACTTCATGTTGTGTAGGGATCTTTTGCCCCTGAAAGCCCTAATTTTTGTTGAGCATGTTGCTCAAATTAAATCAATCTTGCTCTCTGTAACATGTTCTATGTTACTCGTTATTGTTCATGATTAAACCATGTTCAATCCATGCTCTCTCTCTAATTCCTATTTATTGGAAGTACTCTCGCATGTCTAGTTTCATTTGCCATTGGTTTCATGATTGTTCATCGTGTATACAATTAGTTATGATTTTCTGAACGACCCTGTATCAAAATCTGATATTCCTGGACCGCAATCCAAGACAGAGCAGAACTCTGTCAGACTCAGTCCACGGACCTAAGACCGTGACGGCCTGACAGGTCGCGTTCTCAAGCCCGTCACGACACCTCTGTTTGTCGCATTCTGAATGCGACAGTACCCTACGTCGCGTTCTAGCCTTCTGTTCTGGTAGCCCTGTCGCGACCCGTATAGGACCCTGTCACGTTCTATCATGACCCTGTCACGACCCTTACATGGGTATGTCGCGATCACAGGATTTTGCATGAAAACCCATAAACTTTATCAGTCACACACGCAGTAAAAACACCTGTTTTAAAATGGAGCCATACTGAATGCTTTAAAATACATATTCACGACTTCTTTTCTATCTATGATTTCTCTTACACATGCACACACATGAACCATCCATACATGGCTGAAATCTGGCATAAAATATCTCATAATGTATCTGGTAATTTATTACAATGAAGTATATTAATTGCCCTATTTTAAAGAATTGTATTCGTTTCTTGCGTGGTTTATATACCGATATCGACGCTCCACTGTTCTAGAATTCCTCTAGAACGTCGAGCACCTGTTTTATATACACACTTTACTTGGCTTGTGGTGACCTCTCCGTCGGATATTCCATTCGTCGGACTAGTAAACCCTTGCACAAGGCCTCTGTAAGTCTCCTCTGATCATGGATTCCCACATGGTCGACGAGCCGGTTGTACCCTAACACCCATTACACCTTTAGGGATCGATATGATCAAAACAGCTATTAGAAGTTCGCTCTTACCTTGAATCACGTCGGACCTCTGGACTTGTGCACAACATGCCCAGCGGGAAGATCGTGAGTTCCACCTGGCTGCTAACACCAATTGTGCGTGTTGTGCAACTGTTACTATATATCGCCTGTTTACTCGTCGCATTACGTGCAATGTCCACTAGCTCTCGTCTGTACTCTACTCGCTCGTCTATTCATGTTCACTCTACTATCTCGTCCACTCATCTAGTGCTCTCATCTACTTATTGGTACTCTATTTTGGCCATTGACTGATTGTCTAAAGATAAACAATATAACCAATGCCTGGCAATATATAAAGGGCCTGATCTGGTCCTGGGATGTGCGCCCGAAAGTGCTAGTGCCCATGGGAGTTAAATGATCAGAGTGTTTGGCAGTACACTCAAGTGCTATCTATCTCGACTATCTATATGACAATCAAAACACAAAACGTGCTATACTCTCTCGATGTCTAGAATGACAAACAAGTGCTATACTCGTCGTGCTATTATTTTACTTGTGCCAGTTGTGCTATGGCCATCCTGCTATTCGTGCTGTACTCGTACCTATTGTGCTATCCCTTGCTATATTTTGACTCTCTTGTACCTGCTATCTTTAGATACTCTGCTATTAAATGCGTTAATTATTTTAAGCCTGCTTGGGCTTGAGATTTAAGTCCTACTGGGCGTTATCGCTTACCCTACGTTATTTGAAGTTGTGTTCTCAGGTGAGACCGAGGATGACACGTACACTCACGAGGAAGGGAATGACCAAGAGTGAAGCCAGGAGTACCATCGAGTCGTTATGTTATCTTAGAGTTGTAGTTAGTTATTTCCTTTTATTGAAATGTAATTGGGCCCTATAGAATGGCTTTGATATTAGTGGTTGTAACTAGACATTTGGAAAGTTATTAATGAGAAAGATTTGCTTTAGTATTATTCAATGTGCAATGGTTTGATGTCTAGTATTCGCTCTATACCTTTTTCTTGCAACTGCCTTCGCGCTCCGATATTCGCGTCGGGGCGTGACAGTTTTGTGGTATCAGAGCCTAGGTTATTCTTAGTACAGGATGATCTAGGTTAACCTGCCTTGACTAGAGTCAATTATCCCACCTATGTGAGTTGTGGTATCAGAGCCTAGGTTATTCTTAGTACAGGATGATCTAGGTTAACCTACCTCGACTAGAGTCAATGATCCCACCTATGTGAGTTGTGGTTAGAGCCAAGGGTAACTAGTTAAAATAAACTGACACACGCACAAATTAAACTTTTAATCAGCATTATAACTATCAAACTATTTTGTAGGAACTAAACAGCTACAATGACTGCAGAACGTGCCCAGATGAGAGGCATGCAACAGTCCCTCCAAGAACTGACTCGGACCATACTACAAGCCACCCAGCAAGGTGGTGGTAACTGCGGAGGGAACCAACCAGGTGCAGGCGATCTGCATCGAAATTTTAGGGGTCTGAATCCACCTAGGTTCAGTGGGTCTATGGATCCAGATGAAGCGGAGCACTGGCTAAAGAAAACGGAAAGGATCTTCCGTGTAATGCAATGTGCGGACGGAGACAAACTCCTATTAGCGACATTCTAACTGGAGAAGGATGCCTGCGCATGGTGGGAGTCCGTGGAAGCCACAAAAGCTAACGACCAATTTACTTGGGCAGAATTTAAGGAAGCTTATAATGCTAAGTACTTCTCTGAACGAGTACAGGAAAAGAAAGCTGCTGAATTCGCTGCTCTTAAATAGCGAAGCCTGACAGTCGCGGAATATGAAGCCCAGTTTTCTAGATTGGCAAAATATGCTGCACATCTGATCAACACTGAGAGAATGAAGGCTAAGCGCTTTCTAAATGGCCTTAAGCCTCAGTACATTACTCAACTGGTGCAACTCGACATACAAACTTATGCCGAGATGGTTAAGAAGGCCCAGCTACTAGAAAACGGTACAGACTTCACTGACTGTATCAAGGGGAAGTTTGTAAAGAAAGAAATGACATCGGGACCAGCATCTGCCAAGCCGACCAACGGAAAAAAGCGTCCTTTCCACCCAACTGAGGGACCCAGCCAAGATAGGAAACCCAAGGTCTTCATCCCCAACACTCCAGCAAAAGGTAACTGCAAGCACTGTGATAAACCTGGACACACCGCTGATGAGTGCTGGAGAAAAGCCAGAGCGTGTCTGTGCTGCAGAAGTCGTGAGCATCGCATACCCGAGTGCCCGATGATGAAAGAAAATGAGAAGCGCACTGCTATGCCTAAGAAACAGGGCAGGCTGCAAGCCCTGCACAATGAAGAAACCATCGAGGAAGGTGGCGTGGTAGAAGGTACCCTGCAAGTCTTTTCCTTGCCAGCATTTGTGTTAATTGATACTGGAGCTACTCATTCATTTATATGTCAACACTTTGCTGACACCCTGACTGCAAAACCTACAACCATGGGTTGTGAATTCTCTGTCACAACACCCTTGGGGGAGAAGGAGAAACTAAACCAATACTTTCCATCTGTCGATGTAATGATCGGAGACCATAACCTAAAGGCCGACTTGGTATGTATGTCCATTGAAGGGTATGATGTCATATTGGGAGCCGACTGGTTGTCCACATATGGGGCAAGGGTCGATTGTAAGAAAGGAAGGGTGACGTTTAGTGACTTTCCTAAATTAGCATTCACTGGGATTAGACATAAAAAGCGGATGTCTCTAGTCTCCTCCTTAAAAGCCCATAACATGATAAGGAATGGATGTTTTGCTTTCCTTGCGGCCGTCATAGTCGAAAAGAAGGGTTCAAAAATAGAAGACATCCACATACTTCAGGACTACCCAGATGTATTCCCTGAAGACTTACCCGGAGTCCCCCCTGAACATGACGTTAACTTTGCCATTGAGTTGACTCCTGGAGCTGCCCTGGTATCGTGTCAACCATACCGGATGTCGCCTGCCGAATTGAAAGAACTAAAAGCACAACTGATGGAGCAGCTAGAGAAGGGTTCATCAGACCAAGTACCTCCCCTTGGGGAGCACCTGTGCTATTCGTCAAGAAGAAGAATGGGTCGATGAGACTATGCATCGACTATCGTCAGCTCAACCAATTGACCATCAAGAACAAGTACCCATTGCCTAGGATCGATGAACTATTCGACCAGATATCTGGAGCACAATACTTCTCCAAGATCGACCTTCGATCTAGTTATCATCAAATGAGGATCAAGGATGACGATATCTTCAAAACAGCTTTCAGGAGCAGGTATGGACATTACGAATTTATTATTATGCCTTTTGGTCTAACCAATGCTCCTGCAGCCTTTATGCAACTCATGAACATCATATATCAGCCATACCTTGACAAATTTGTGGTCGTCTTCATCGACGATATTCTCATATATTCAAAGACCAAGGAAGATCATGAAGAACACTTGAGGACAGCAGTGCAAGTCTTACGAGACAACAAACTATATGCAAAATTAAGCAAGTGCGAGTTCTGGCTGAAGAAGTGTCTTTCTTGGGCCATGTCATATCAAAGGACGACATCTCTGTTGATCCCTCCAAAGTAGAAGCTGTACTCAACTGGGAGAGACCAACCAACGTCACCGAGATAAGAAGCTTCCTAGGACTGGCTGGCTACTACAGGCGGTTCATCAAGGACTTCTCAAAAATCGCCGTACCACTCACGCGTCTGACACGAAAGGAGAATCCCTACTCCTGGAGTAAAGAGTGTGAGAAGAGTTTCCAAACTCTCAAAAACTGTCTTACCTCAGCACCCGTTCTCGCTCTACCAGTAGAGGGAGAGAGTTTCTCTGTCCATACTGATGCCTCAGGAATTGGGCTAGGCTGTGTACTAATGCAAAAGGAGAAGGTCATCGCATATTCCTCACGACAATTGAAGACGCATGAAGTCAACTTCCCTGTGCATGACTTAGAGTTGGCTGCTGTGGTCTTCACATTAAAATCTGTAGGCACTATCTCTATGGTGAGCAATTCACTGTCTATTCAGATCATAAAAGTCTAAAGTACCTATTCTCCCAGAAAGAACTCAACATGAGGCAGAGAAGATGGTTAGAATATCTAAAAGACTTCGATTTCAACATCCAGTACCATCCAGGTAAGGGAAACGTCGTGGCTGATGCTCTTAGTAGAAAGCCAATGGCATCTATCTCAAGTCTAGTCCTTGGCGAGATGCAATTACTTGAACAATTCGTGAGGCTAGACTTAAATATTGAACATAGGGATGATCATGTTTTGATTACCAATCTTAAGATCCAATCCGATATGCTGGAGGAAATCAAGATGCAACAGGACAACGATCCATTCATGGTTCGTGTCAAGGAAAACTTAGCGGACAGACCGGATTTTTCCATGACTGAAGATGGAAGGTTAGTATTGCAAGGGAGAACTTGTGTCCCAGACGACGAAGCTCTAAAGAGGAAACTAATGGATGAAGCTCATCAAACTAAGTACACTATTCATCCAGAAGGTACCAAAATTTATCAAGACATAAAAAGAACATTTTGGTGGGCGAATATGAAGAGGGAGGTAGACGAGCATGTAGCTCATTGCCTCACATGTCAACAAGTGAAAGCAGAACATATGCGCCCTGCCGGTGTACTCAGGCCACTAGATATCCGAGAATGGAAGTGGGAAAGCATTGGCATGGACTTCATCATGGGTTTATCCAAAACTCGTGGTGGACTTGACGCCATATGGGTCATTATTGACCGGTTGACCAAATCTTCGCACTTCTTATCCATAAAGAGTACATGGTCTGTGGAGGTGCTAGCTGCATTATATGTCAAGGAGATCGTGCGGTTGCACGGTATTCCGTCATCTATTATCTCAGATCGAGATCCAAGGTTCACTTCTCATTTTTGGAAAGGTCTGCAAACTGCCCTTGGTACGAAGCTTAATTTTAGTACTGCCTTTCACCCGCAGACTGATGGGCAAACTGAGAGGACAAATCAAATTGTAGAAGACATGTTAAGAGCCTGCATTATAGATTTCAATGGTCATTGGAATGAACACTTACCCTTGATTGAGTTCGCCTATAACAATAGTTACCAGGCGAGTATTAAAATGGCACCATTTGAAGCACTTTATTGTAGGAATTGTAGATCTCCTATGTGCTGGAATGAAGTGGGAGTACAACAATGGTTAGGACGTGACATGGTACAGAGTACAACTCGGGATATACAGATGATACGAGATCGACTCAAGATTGCTCAGTCTAGACAGAAGAGCTATGTTGATAAGAGAAGACGAGATCTGGAATTTCAAATAGGAAATCATGTGCTATTGAAGGTATCTCCTACCCATGGTATTCAAAGATTCGGAGTGAAAGGAAAACTTAGTCCAAGATTCATTGGTCCTTTCGAAGTACTTGAAAGGATTGGTGAAGTTGCTTACAGACTAGCCTTGCTGCCAAATTTGGCAAGTGTGCACAATGACTTCCATGTCTCCATGCTTAGAAAGTATGTGTACGATCCTACACATGTCATTCGGCATGATGATCTGGTGTTAAACAAGGACATGACGTATGAAAAGAAGCCGATCAAGATATTGCACCGGAAGGTACAACAACTTAGAAATCATCCCTTTCACGTGGTGAAGGTCTTATGGAATAACTGCAGAGTGGAAGAAGCCTCATGGGAACTAGAAGGAATTATCAGACGCAACTACCCTGATCTATTCGGTAAGCAATTCTCTCCTGTAAGGTCATATGAATTTGGGGACCAAATTCTTTTAAGAGGGGGAGGATGTAGCAACCTGAATTTTTGTGAAAAAATAAAAAAAATTAAATAAAGAATTAAAACCAAGCTAAATGGATATTTAAATGAAAAGAGCATTAAATAAAACCCATTAAATGGGAAAGAGTAATGGGCTTTGCTTAATGGACCCTCTAGAATTTATTGGGTCAAAATATGAATTTACAAAGGGAGAATAATAAGAAAATACCCTAAATTCGGAGTTTTATTATATCCTAATTGGAAAGGGGTTATTAAAGCAATAAAAGTGGCAATTAGAGTTGGAATTGGATTCCTAAACCTACCCCATATAGTCTAGCACGAATTTAGATACTATCATAACTCAATTAGAGATTGGAAAGCAAGAGAGGGAAGGTGGAGTTAGGAAATCTCGTAATTAAGAGGAATTGAGTAGTAGTAGGAATAGGAACTTGTATTTATATAAATACATCTCATAAACCCTCTTGGCCGACCCTAGCTCGTTGCCAAAGGTTGTTGGACGTGGAGAAGAGGCCAAGGAGGAGAAGATCTCGTGGGAAGGAGTTCATGGAGCTTCTTCCTCGTTCTTGGAGTTCTAAGCCCTAGAACATAAATCGAGTCAAAGGTAGGCATTCTCACGAGCAAAATTAAATTAAACTCGTCTGTAGGTAGTTCCAATCACCAGGAACAAAACCCCTCTTGTTTCATAATTTTCCATCGAGCCAATCTTTTGTTCTTGATTTTAGAAGATCTGCAAACATGATAGACCCGAGACATCATGTTTAATTCTAAACTCTATTTATACTTTATCCCATGCTACGAAATTTTTACTGTAGATACTTCATGTTGTGTAGGGCTCTTTTGCCCCTGAAAGCCCTAATTTTTGTTGAGCATGTTGCTCGAATTAAATCAATCTTGCTCTCTGTATCATGTTCTATGTTACTCGTTATTGTTCATGATCAAACCATGTTCAATCCATGCTCTCTCTCTAATTCCTATTTATTGGAAGTACTGTCGCATGTCTAGTTTCATGATTGTTCATCGTGTATACAATTAGTTATGATTTTCTGAACGACCCTGTATCAAAATCTAATATTCCTGGACCGCAATCCAAGACAGAGCAGAACTCTGTCAGACTCAGTCCACGGACCTGAGAACGCGACGGCCCGACAGGTCGCGTTCTCAAGCCCATCGCGACGCCTCTGTTTGTCGCGTTCTGAATGCGATAGTACCCTACGTCGCGTTCTAGCCTTCTGTTCTGGCAGCCCTGTTGCGACCCGTATAGGACCCTGTCGCGTTCTATCATGACCTGTCGCGACCCTTACATGGGTATGTCGCGATCACAAGATTTTGCATGAAAACCCATAAAATTTATCAGTCACACACGCAGTAAAAACACCTGTTTTAAAATGGAGCCATATTGAATGCTTTAAAATACATATTCACGACTTCTTTTCTATCTATGATTTCTCTTACACATACATACACATGAACGATCCATACATGGCTGAAATCTAGCATAAAATATCTCATAATGTATCTGGTAATTTATTACAATGAAGTATATTAATTGCCCTATTTTAAAAGACTTGTATTCGTTTCTTGCATGGTTTATATACCGATATCGACGCTCCACTGTTCTAGAATTCCTCTAGAATGTCGAGCACCTATTTTATATACACACTTTACTTGGCTTGTGGTGAACTCTTCGTTGGATATTCCTTTCACCGGACTAGTAAACCCTTGCATAAGGCCTCCGTAAGTCTCCTCTGATCATGGATTCCCACATGGTCGACGAGCCGGTTGTATCCTAACACCCATTACACCTTTAGGGATCGATATGATCCAAACGGCTATTAGAAGTTCGCTCTTACCTTGAATCACGTCGGACCTCTGAACTTGTGCACAACATGCCCAGCGGGAAGATCGTAAGTTCCACCTGACTGCCAACACCAAGTGTGCATGTTGTGCAACTGTTACTATCTCCTGTTTACTCGTCGCATTACGTGCAATGTCCACTAGCTCTCGTCTGTACTCTACTCGCTCGTCTATTCACGTTCACTCTACTATCTCGTCTACTCATCTAGTGCTCTCATCTACTTCTTGGTACTCTATATTGGCCATTGATTGATTGTCTAAAGATAAACAATATAACCAATGCCTGGCAATATATAAAGGGCCCGATCTGGTCCTGGGATGTGCGCCGGAAAGTGCCAGTGCCCATGGGAGTTAAATTATCAGATTGTTTGGCATTACACTCAAGTACTATCTATCTCGACTATCTATATGACAATCAAAACATAAAACGTGCTATACTCTGTCGATGTCTAGAATGACAAACAAGTGCTATACTCGTCGTGCTATTATTTTACTTGTGCGAGTTGTGCTATGGCCATCCTGCTATTCGTGCTATACTCGTACTGTTGTGCTATCCCTTTCTATATTTTGACTCTCTTGTACCTGCTATCTTTAGATACTCTGCCATTAAATGCGTTAATTATTTTAAGCCTGCTTGAGCCTGAGATTTAAGTCCTACTGGGCGTTATCGCTTACCCTACGTTATTTGATGTTGTGTTCTCAGGTGAGACCGAGGATGACACATACACTCACGAGGAAGGGAATGACCAAGAGTGAAGCAAGGAGTACCATCGAGTCGTTATGTTATCTTAGAGTTGTAGTTAGTTATTTCCTTTTATTGAAATGTAATTGGGCCCTATAGAATGGCTCTAATATTAGTGGTTGTAACTAGACATTTGGAAAGTTATTAATGAGAAAGATTTTCTTTAGTGTTATTCAATATGCAATGGTTTGATGTCTAGTATTCGCTCTATACCTTTTTCTTGCAACTGCCTTCGCGCTCCGATATTCCGCGTCGGGGCATGACATAGCAGCTTATCCCCCACTGCACATTGCATGACACGAAAGATTCTTTCCGTTTCATTGAGCCAGTGTTCCACTTCATCCGGATCCGTGGATCCAATAAACCTAGGTGGGTTCAGACTTTGGAAGTTACGATGCAGGTCGTCTGCACCACGATTGCCACCTCCTTGGGTAGCTTGCACAATCGCGTGAGTATGTTCTTTAATGGTCTATTACATGCCCCTCATTTGAGCATGTTCAGCCGTCATCTTGATTGCTTAGTTCCTACAAAAATAACTTATTGTCCTAATGTTGATGTGAAATTTAATTCGTGCATGTGTGAGTTCATTTTAGCTAGTTACCTATGGTTCCAACCACAACTCACATAGGTGGGATAATTGACTCTAGTCGAGGCTGGTCAACCTAGATCATCCTATACTTCAGAATAACCTAGGCTCTGTACCACAAAATTGTCACGCCCCGACGCGGAATATCGGAACGCGAGGAATTTGCAAGTAAACGGGTACAGAGCGAGTATTAGACATCAAACCATTGGACATGAATAAATACTAAAGCAAATTCATTTCATTAGTAATCTTTCAAATGTCTAGTTACAACCACTAATATCAGAGCCATTCTATAGGGCCCAATTACATTGAAATAAAGCAATGTTGGGTTGAGTGTGTTTTGGAATTTCCTAAAGTTGCATTTTAATAATGATCAATGAACATCACTCATACTTTGATTTTGATGATGACATATTCTGATTTTAATGATGAGATATTATGATTTTAATGATGACATGTTGTGATTTTAATGATGACATGTTGTGATTTTAATGATCACATATTGTGATTTTAATGATGATATATTTTGATTTTGATGATGATATGTTGAACATGTTATACATTTTATACATATCATAATAATTCTTAGACAACATGTTTTTGATGTTTAAATTGTGATTTTGATGATGATATGTTGAACATGTTATACATTTTATACATATCACAATAATGCTTAGACAACATGTTTTTGATGTTTAATATCTCATATTTTAATGATAATATCTTGTATTAATTATTTACACTTTATATTTTCAGGTTGACACATTTTTGTCTTGGTAGTGTCGACACTAGATCAAGTCAGGTCAACATTAGATCAAAGCAGGTCGACACTAGATCAGGGTAGGTCGACACTAGACCCAGTTTCCAGCAGACCAGTTTGCCTGACTGGGACAGCAGGTCGACACTAGATCAGGGCAGGTCGACGCAGTCCAGTTGAAACTCAAAAACGTGAATTTCTCTGTACACGTGGCTGCTTGGGATTTAGGGGATTTGACCTAGGGTTCTGTGCCCATGCACCCCAAGGCACTTTATGGACATATGGGGCTATAAATACCCATGCTCCTTGAACCCCAAAGGCAAGAGAGCCCATACACTTCTTGAAGAAGCCTTTTGGCGGCCAAAGGGGGCTTTCCAGATCTGTCTCCATCTCCAGAAGCTGCAAGCCATCCTTTCAAGAGGAAGGACAAGGGAATCAAAGGGAATCCCTGGAGAGAAGGTTGTTGTGCAAGGCAAGGGAGCAGATCCAACTGAAGAGGCTCAGGAGAAGAAGGATTTCTGGCATTTCAGATGCCATTAAAGCAGAGCACCGCCAATTGAGGAGAATCTCCATCGATTTCCATCAAGGCTCCTCAATTGAAGCGTCTGCAAGGCCTCTTCATCGAAGAACACTCTTTCTACATCTATTTGCCTTATTTCTGAGTTTGTTCTTCCTTCTTCGTCAATGAGATTTGTGCATGAAGTTCTGCACAAATTTCTGTGTACGAAATTGTTTTGAATCAGATAATTTCTAGAGGATCTGATCTCTTTTGTGTTTGATCTAGCTTTTGTACTGTGAGCCGTCGAGCTCTGGTTTGTGAGTCGTCGCACTCACTGTGTGGTTTGAGCCGTCGTGCTCGATTTGGAGTCGTCGTACTCCGGTTGTTGTTTGAGTCGTCGTGCTCAGTTTGGAGTCGTCGTGCTCCAGGTGATTCTTGAGTCGTCGTGCTTAAGGGTGTTTGGAGTCGTCGTGCTCCGGTGTGAGTTGTACTCATGGTTTTGAGTAGTGTGGCCTCACTGTGTGAGGGGTGGACATAGGAGTCACTGAAGGTGATTTTCGAACCACCTAAAAATCCTCTGTGCAATGGTTTGAATTGTGTTTGACTTTGTATTTCGCTAGATGCATGCATAGGGATTTCGTTCACACTACTAATCGATTTGCTCGCACACACTAATCACTCTTCAGATCAGTAAATTGTTTGGGTGAATTGATCTCTGATTCGATGTAATTTTTAATTGCTTAAGCTTCCGCGTTAATTGGTGTTAGATCTATTCAACCCCCCTTCTAGATCTGATCCATCCACCCATCCGATCCTACCAATTAGTATCAGAGCGGGTTAATGTCTGTTACTGATCTGATTTGATTGCTTCTGTTTGATCTATGTGTTAATTGCTTGAATTGTTTGCTTGATCTTTTACTGTCTCTGTGTACTTAATCGCTCTGATTCCTACCTTTGGTATTAGAGCAGGTTAACCACTCTAATTGTTAGATCTAATTCCTTGCTACATTGATTCTCTGTGATTAGATCTAATAGTCCTTTGAGTTTTGTATAATGGAAAATTGTCTTAATCTACATGAATTTCCTGTTATAATTTCAGAGAAATCTACAAGCTCATTTTCATTGGATTTCTCAAAGGACTCACAAAGACAAAGAGCAAAAGAAATTCACAAGCACTTAATGGCAAAGAAGAGCCTCAATGAATCCATAAAATCAACAATTCAGAAGGTTGTGGCTCTCACTGCACATTCCAAGAGCTCAGAGCATTCTGCATCCTCTCTAGAAAACAAGAGTTCAAATGGGTCTACAAGATCAGGTAAATCAATTCCAGATCCATTTATGAATTCTAATTCTGATTCTGATGCAGATGAAGGCATGTCTTATGCTGAATTGATTAATTTTTGTGAAAAGATACAAAGTCTTAATGTACAACTAAACACTAAAAATAAAGACTTGAAAAAGACTTTAAAACATTGCCATAAAGAAAGTGAAAACTTGAAAAATACACTTGAATTGCTCCAGATAAATGATAAAGATCCTTCAGAAGAAATTGAGAATTTGAAAATGAAGTTTAGAAATTGAATTTTGAAAATGAATGTTTGAAGGATAAAATCAAAATTTGTGAAAACAAGTTGTCCAAGTTGAATGAAAATCATGACCAGTTGCAATATGAAAATCTTGATTTGAAAGAGGAAAATGGAAAATTAATTGATCTCAATGAAAACTTCAAATTTGACAATGATCAATTAAACAAACAAATTTCTAACATGGCTCATAATCATCAAATAAATGAAAGATGCGAACAACTTGTTGAAGAAAATTATCATTTAAAAAGGAAGATTGAAGGCATGGTGAATGACAAACCACTGGGCAATGAATGTAGCAATTTGAGTAATAAAATTGCCGATTTGGAAAAACAAATTGCTCAACTTAAAAATGAAAAGAACAAGATGAAAAATGGTTTGGATCATGCTAAACAAGCTTCAAACTTCAGAAAAAGAAGTTGTTGCATTAAAAGCTGAAAAACAGAAGATTCAAAATGAATTGAAGAACACAAGTCTTGCTTCTGTTAAAAATAAGAAAAATGAAAAGAAAAGCACAATAACTTCTGTTAAAACTGTTATGAACAAGAACCTTGATATCTCTAATGAAAAACTTGTGAAAGTTCTTGTTCAGAAACAGAAAGAGAAGAAGAAAAATGCTGATGTCAAGAAGAATAATCTACTTCGTCCATCAGTCCAAAAAGCTCCAAGGCAAGTTCAAAATTCACATCATGCCAAGAGCCATCAAAAGGTACCTTCTTCTCCTCATGGTAAGTCTCCTCACATGAGAAGGAGATTTCAGCAAATGCATACATGCCAAGGTAAGTACCAGGTAAGAAATCCTCTCATTTGCCTTAATTGTAATAAACCTGGTCATCTTGCCAAACATTGTTGGAATAAAGATCAACATTTCAATAAACATGCCAAATCAGTCCAATGTTTTTATTGTCATAAATTTGGGTATACTTCTAGGGAATGTTTGCATAGAATTGATAATCTTGTGCATGCTCCCATGTTTCATGTTAATGTACATAAGAATAAAGATTATGTTCATGCTGAAAACACTCAGAAATTCCATGTACGTGAAAAATGTACTATTGCACAAAAGATCTCTTCTAAATTCCATGTTAAAAATCTCAATGATAAAAATCTGAAGAATAGAAAACAAAATGTTCAGTATGTCAGTGGTGCATTCTATACCAATAACTCTAAGATTAGAAACCAAGATTCTAGTGTTTCTAGTCTTCAGAAAAATGCACCCAATATAAAATCTTTTTGGATTCAAAAATCATTGTTGCAAATTCATGGAAGATCCTTAGGACCCAAACAAGTTTGGTTTCTAAAATGTGTTGCTTGAATGCTGGATGCAGGGATCCTTGTAGTCAATTTCAAGATGAAGGCTTCATGACAAAGGCTACAAGTAAAGTAAGTGAAGAGAATGAAAGAAAATGAAAATCTCACCAGGTAAATACTTCTGAGAGATTCCCTACTAAATAAAAACTGAAATCAATTGGGACTCTTATGCAAAGATCAATTAGTACCAATGATCTTCCTTGTGTAAGAGTCATTGATTTTAAAAATAAAAAAAAATGGTTGTCATTGAAACATGATTGCTTGTGTACTTCATTTCCTCCATGATGATTTTGGCTTGAATTACTTGCAAAAGTTTTCACATTATTCACATGTAACTAAGAATCATGATTTGTTGAAAATGCTCAGAAACTCCATGTGAATATAAATTGAACACTTCATGAAAACATAGATGCATTGAGCAAGACAAAAAGGAAATTTGGAACTAATTTTGCTCATAGTTCTGACAATAAAAGAAATGCATCTATACCAAAAATAAAATCATTCTGGATTCAACAATCTTTATTGCACTCTAACATTGATTTCATTGCAGGACCCAAGCAAGTGTGAGTCCCAAAACCAGCTTAATCAGCAAGCTGAGGAGACTTGCAGCCATACATTGTAAATGGACTCAAGGTATTGGCTGTGCAAGGCAAGAAATGATTGGAGAACACAGGTAAAATCCTTGAAAAAGAAATGAAGACTGTTCAGATAAAACCTCATATCATTTCCAGACTAAACTGCTTAAGTTAAAGAAAATTCTTAGAGTCTTATCTAAACAATGAAGAACGTGTTTCAATGGTACTCCCAACAATGAACTTTGTGTCATTACAATTGGAATCATGTTTGTGTTATCATGCTTGCATAACTGGGCTCATGATTCTGTGTGCATATCAATTGCTTTAACTTTTTGGTATATCAAATGATGACATGTGGAAAAACAGGTTATGCTTGTTTGGAAGCTTTCATTATGCGTGAGTAAAATACTCCACCAAGTACCAAAGGTGAGTAAAATCCACCAAGTACCAAAGGTCATGTTATGCTTAAAGCTAATGGTGTGCATAATCATGTGTGAATTGCTTACTAACTTTTTCATTCTATGCACATATTAAGGGGGAGTAAATTTGAAAAAGTGCAAAAATGTTCTTGAAAAATGCAATGAATTTCATGCTAAAACTAAAGAATAATTGACCTTTTGCAGTAACTATGTGGTATATCAAATGGTGAACTGTGGAAGGACAAGTCATGCTTGTCTGGAAACTATCATTATGCGTGAGAAAAATTCTCCGCCAAGTATCAATAGTCTTTTCCTGCATAAAGGTCATCAAGAAAAATTGAAAATCTCAATAACTTTATTTTAAGTCTTTGAAACTTTTCTCCTTCAATAAATTGCCTGTTAATGCATGCTTGATGATGTTCATATTTATTCTGTGCAAACTACTTTGAATGAACATATCTGAATTGCTTAAATGATCATTTCATATCATGCATATCTTATGGGGAAGTGAGTTAAAAGAATCTTTGAGTGAAATGCTGGAGAAATATTCTTTCATATCTGATTTATCAATTGTTGACAAATGTTCTTGCAATTAAATTCCTCACTCTCACATTACATTGGCGGTATATCAAATGGTGATTTGAAGAAAGACATGTCAGACTTGTCTGGATACTTTCACTATGTGTGAGTATATGTCTCCACCAAGGATCAAGAGCCTTGTATGCAATTGTTGAGGGGGAGTCATTGTCTTTCAATAAAAACATTCATGTTCACTCTGCCTTCATGTCATTCCATTCCTATTCCTCCTATAATCTTCATGTTCACCTTGTGAGGGGGAATTACATGAAAGGGGGAAGTCATTGATACATTCCTTGACCTTACTTGTCTATTTTGAACCTCAAACTCATCAGAATTTTTGAGTCCTTGTGCTATTTTCTTATGAGAGAATTAAAAGATTGAAACTAAAATAATTGTGCATTTAGTTTAATTTCAAAGATTTAGTATCATTTCAAGGTCATGCAATCTTAATACTGAATGTCTTTAAAATGCCTTGCAAAACACTTGTAGGCACATGAGTGGCTATAATATTTCACATGTGTATGTTTAAGCTTTATTTTTACCACATGTTAAGAATAATTTTTCGAAATTCGTAGTCATGACTTTTCTGGTCAAAGCAAACATATTCCTGCAAACATCAAAAGAAAAATGATCAATCTGGAAAGATACAAACAGAGCAATGCAAAATCTTGAACCACTGAGTAACCGGGCCATTTCACCTAAAAAGTGATTTGTTTCGCATCAAAAAGTGGAAATAAAAGTTTTCAACTCCGTATAAGATAATGAAAGTTAAACCATTGAGTAATCAGGAGGTCTTGCATCTGATCAATGTGATCTCTTGCACTAAAAAGTGAGATTTAACTAATTTATTCTTGTATTCCTTCCCAGTTAAAAATGAAAGAAAATCAAATTGACAGGATATGGAAAAGCTTAAGATCTTAACAAAACTCATGTTTACTGAGTTTAGACTTATTATTTTACATTGTGTTAAACTTAAAGCTCCTAACATCCTTGTTAAATACTTCTGCTTACTCATTTAGGTCACTTTATTTCACATTTACATCATTATTTTAACCACATTCAGCTCATTATAATTTGCTATTCTTTGTGTTGAGTGTGTCTTTGTGATTAAACTTTGTTGCACAATAACAAAAACACAATAATTTCTCTCATATGTCAATATCACTTTGTCTCATTTATTTTCATCATTCCTGACCATTCCTTTCCCACAATTCATCTCTTGGTCTCCAACAATCATTATTTATCTCTCTTGTCTATCTTTTTGATGCGGTCAAAAAGGGGGAGAAAGGTCAAAGGGGAGAAAGTTCTTGAAAGGAAAAAGGTCTCTAGGAGGAGAAAGTTCAAAGGGCGTATATGGTCAAGGGGAGTTATTGCAGTCATGGGAGATATGTTTTGTCATCATCAAAAAGGGGGAGATTGTTGGGTTGAGTGTTTTGGAATTTCCTAAAGTTGCATTTTAATAATGATCAATGAACATCACTCATACTTTGATTTT
Source organism: Colocasia esculenta (assembly GCA_014218235.1). Lineage (NCBI taxonomy): Eukaryota > Viridiplantae > Streptophyta > Magnoliopsida > Alismatales > Araceae > Colocasia > Colocasia esculenta. Next base: position 44,263,684 of record CM024761.1, on the reverse strand, counting down.
GATGATGACATATTGTGATTTTAATGATGAGATATTATGATTTTAATGATGACATGTTGTGATTTTATTGATGACATGTTGTGATTTTAATGATGACATGTTGTGATTTTAATGATGACATGTTGTGATTTTAATGATGATATATTGTGATTTAGATGATGATATGTTGAACATGTTATACATTTTATACATATCACAATAATGCTTAGATAACATGTTTTTGATGTTTAAATTATGATTTTGATGATGATATGTTGAACATGTTATACATTTTATACATATCACAATAATGCTTAGACAACATGTTTTTGATGTTTAATGTCTCATATTTTAATGATAATATCTTGTATTAATTATTTACACTTTATATTTTCAGGTTGACACATTTTTGTCTTGGTAGTGTCGACACTAGATCAAGTCAGGTCGACACTAGATTAAAGCAGGTCAACACTAGATCAGGGCAGGTCGACACTAGATCAGGGCAGGTCGACATACTCCGGCTGAAACTCAAAAACGTGAATTTCTCTATACACGTGGCTGCTTGGGATTTAGGGGATTTGACCTAGGTTACGTGTCCATGCACCCCAAGGCACTTTATGGACATATGGGGCTATAAATACCCATGCTCCTCGAACCCCAAAGGCAAGAGAGCCCATGCACTTCCAGAAGAAGCCTTTTGGCGGCCAAAGGGGGTTTTCTAGATCTGTCTCCATCTCCAGAAGCTGCAAGCCATCCTTTCAAGAGGAAGGACAAGGGAATCAAAGGGAATCCTTGGAGAGAAGGTTGCTGTGCAAGGCAAGGGAGCAGATCCAACTGAAGAGGCTTAGGAGAAGAAGGATTTCTGGCATTTCAGATGCCATCAAAGCAGAGCACCGCCAATTGAGGAGAATCTCCATCGATTTCCATCAAGGCTCCTCAATTGAAGCTTCTGCAAGGCCTCTTGATCGAAGAACACTCTTTCTACATCTATTTGCCTTATTTCTGAGTTTGTTCTTCCTTCTTCATCAATGAGATTTGTGCATGAAGTTTGCACAAATTTTTGTGTACGAAACTATTTTGAATCAGATCATTGCTAGAGGATCTGATCTCTTTTATGTTTGATCTAGCTTTTGTACTGTGAGCCATCGAGCTCTGGTTTGTGAGTCGTTGCACTCACTGTGTGGTTTGAGCCGTCGTACTCAATTTGTAGTCGTCGTACTCCAGTTGTTGTTTGAGCCGTCGTGCTCAGTTTGGAGTCGTCGTGCTCCAGGTGTTTCTTGAGTCGTCGTGCTTAAGGGTGTTTGGAGTCGTCGTGCTCCGGTGTGAGTTGTACTCAAGGTTTTGAGTAGTGTGGCCTCACTGTGTGAGGGGTGGACGTAGGAGTCACTGAAGGTGATTTCCGAACCACCTAAAAATCCTCTGTGCAATGGTTTGAATTGTGGCTTGACTTTGTATTTCGCTAGATGCATGCATAGGGATTTCGTTCACACTACTAATCGATTTGCTCATACACACTAATCACTCTTCAGATCAGTAAATTGTTTGGGTGAATTGATCTCTAATTCAATGTAATTTTTAATTACTTAAGCTTCCACGTTAATTGGTGTTAGATCTATTCAACCTCCCCTTCTGGATCTGATCCATCCACCCATCTGATCCTAACAATTGGTATCAGAGCGGGTTAATGTCTGTTACTGATCTGATTTGATGGCCATAGCACAAAGTATAACAATAGCACAACAAGTATAGCATAGCACTTTTGTCAATAGACAAAGAGAGAATATAGCACTTTTGATTGTCATTTAGACAGTCGAGATAGATAGCACTGGAGTGTAATGTCAAACACTCTGATCATTTAACTCTCATGGGCACTAGCACTTTCGAGCGCACATCCCAGGACCAGATCGGGCCCTTTATATATTGTCAGGCATTGGTTATATTGTTTATCTTTAGACAATTAGTCAATGGCCAATATAGAGTACCAAGAAATAGATGACAGAACTAGATGAATAGACGAGATAGTAGAGAGAATGTGATTAGATGAGCGAATAGAGTATAGATGAGAGCTAGTGGACAATGCACGTAGCACGTCGAGTAAACAGGCGATAGTAATAGTTGCACAACATGCGCACGTGGTGTTGGCAGTCAGGTGGAACTCACGACCCTACCACTAGCACAGGTCCAGAGGTCCGGCGTGATTCAAGATAAGTGTGAACTTCTAATAGCCGTTTGGATCATGCTGATCCCGAAAGGGTGTAATAGGTGTTAGGGTACAACCGACTCGTCGACCATGTGGGAATCCATGGACAGAGGAGACTTACGGAGGCCTTGAACAAAGACTCACTAGTCCGGCAGAAGAAGTATCCGACGGAGAGTTCGTCCAAGTCAAGAGAGAGGGTGTATATAGAAACAAGTGCTCAACGTTCTAGTGGAATTCTAGAATAGTGTAGCGTCGATAACAGTATTCCAGAAACAACGTGAGAAATGATAGACAAGTATATTTAAAATATGGCAATTTAATTACATAATTTACCAGATACATTATGAAATAATTTCATGCCAAAGTAAGCCATAATTGGATGGTTCAAAGTGTGTGTAAGTGTCATGAAATTTTAGATATAAAAGATCATGTGCTTGTGTTTTAATCACACATAAATGTTTAATTTATAACAAGTGTAGTTTTCTGTGTGTATGACTGTTAAATAAGAGTACAAGCACTATGTAAAGTCAGAGCATCAAAATTTGTGGGTATTTATGCAAATAGCCAGAACGCGACGCACCCTAGTAAGGGTCGCAACAGGGTTTAGGCAGAAAGCGAGAGGCTCTTGCACAGGTCGCGACGGACTAGTCAGTTCAAGCAGGCAGGTCACGATGGGTTCGCGATGGCCTAGTCAGGTAGGGCAGCGGATCGCGATGACAGTCCCTGTCGCGATCAGATCGCGATAGAGGGCACTGTCGCGACGGCCCTTATAAACGCGGCCTATCGGGCCGTCGTGTTCACAGGGTCTGCGCCCGAGTCCGGTAGGGAGATGAATATTACATTGGATTGTGGGCCAGAACTTACCCTACTTAACATAGGGTGATTCAGAAAAATCATAACTAATTGTACAAGCGATGAAAAATCATGAAACTAGTGGTGAATTGATCTAGACATGCATGGGTAGTAAATAAGAATTTGAAAAAAAAACAAGGTTTAGACATGCTTAAAACACGAGTAATTATGATGAATATGAAATAGTACATAGTGGAGATCAACGATTAAATTCGTAAGATAGGATGCATCAAAATTAGGGCTTTTAGGGGCAAAAGATGTCTATCATGCATTAGTTCCTACAGTAAAAATCTCGTGACATGTGGTTGAGTATACAAGGAGATCAAGAATTAAGAAGAGGGTTCGGGGTCATGATGAGTACAGAACATGAAAAATCAAGAACAAAAGATATACTCGATGGAAAATTATGATACCAAAGAGCTTTTGTTCCTGATGTACGAGACATCCTACAGATGAATTTTCTAGGTTTATGCTCGTCAGAATGCCTACCTTTGACTCATTTTGTCTTCTAGGGTTAAGAACTTGAAGAACGAAGGAAGAAGCTTTGAGCAGCCTTTTCCCCACAAATTTCTCTCCTCCTTGGCCTCTTCCCACGTCCAGCAAACCCTTGGCATGGGCTAGGGCCGGCCATGAGGGTTTTAGAGGGGTATTTAAGTAGCTCCCCATTCTATTTCCTATTATGACTCTAATTCCTATTTATTCCTAATTTTATATTTCCCTCTCCCCTTTTTAGGCATGAGATCTCCAAATTTGGGTTAAGTTGGGACCTGAATTCGTGGCCAACCTATTAGGGTAGGTTTAGGAATCCAAATCTAACTCAAATTAGCTTTTTGATGCATTAAATGCCTCTTTTCTTTTTAAGTAATAATTTAGTTACGAATTTAGGGTATTTTCCTATTATTCTTCCTTTAAAAATCCCTATTTTGGCCCACTAATTTCTAATGGGTCCATTTAACAAAGCCTATTACTTCTTTTCGTTTAATGGGTTTTATTTAGTTCTCTTTTATTTGATTTTCTAATTAATTTAATTAGTTTTCTTTTTATATTATTAATTTTTTATTTTTTAGAAAAAATCAGGTTGCTACAGTCCTAGACTCTTGGTTTGGCATTGATCCTCCTAGATTATGTGCCTCTAGCTTCTAGGGGTGGGAGTGTAAGTGTGTGGGTCTCAGTGCCTCAGGCTGACCTGCCAGGAATTAAAATGGATTAAAAATGACATCTTTTCATTTTCGGGTCTGTATATTACGTAAATCCAAACTCTTAACTAGGGGTAGTACTTCTTAAGATATAGCCCATTTCAAGGGTGTGAGAGCTCCCTACCCTCCTCGTTGACTAGCCTATACGCATTGCGTGGATATACTTCTTTGATTACGTACAACCCTTCCCAGTTTGGTTGGAGTTTAGAATGGGGACCACCGGGTTTTACAAAAATTCTTTTAACGACCATTTCACCAACTTTGAATTTCCTCTCAATGACTTTCTTCTTGTGAAAACGTGTGAGCCTATTTTGGTACGCTCTTGTTTGTTCTGCAGCGACCAGGCACCTCTCTTCCAGGAGTTCCAGTTGTGCTAGGAGCGATTCTCGCCGCTCATCGGTTGACAAGTCCTTGTTAAGCTGGATCCTTAATGAGGGGATAAGAATCTCATATGGTACTACAGCCTCCATTCCATAAGTGATGGCGAACGGTGTTTGCCCTGTGGGAGCACGGATTGAAGTGCGGTAGGCCCATAGAGCTTCTATAAGCTTTCCTGGCCAGTCTGAGAATCTATTAGTCTCACACGTTTTCTTAACAAATTTAATCAATGTTTTATTTGTGGCCTCTGCTTGGCCATTGCCTTGTGGGTAATAAGGAGATGAATGATGCAATGCAATTTTGTACCTATTGCAGAGGTCACGCAGTTCTTGAGAGACGAATTGGGGCCCATTGTCGGTGACGATGGCCCTCGGGATGCCAAACTGGTGATGATGTATTTCATGATAACTTTGCAGACGGTTGTTGCCTTGATTTCTGTGTATGCTTCGGCTTCCGCCCGCTTGGTGAAGTACTCTGTTGCTGTGAGGATGTATGACTTGACTTTGTTCTGGGAGTTGGGATCACCAAGGGGTCCAATAACGTCGAAAGCCCACGTAGAGAAAGGCCATAGGAAGGATATCGGGTGAAGTGTAGAGGATGGAGAATCGATTTTTTCGGCGTGCAGTTGGCACTTGACACATCGACGGACAAAGATAGAGCATTCCTCCTCTAGAGTAGGCCAATAGAAACCTTGCCTAAGGATTTTCTTAGCAAGGATCTGGCTATTCACATGGCCACCACAAACACCCGAATGGGCCTCCTCAACAACCTTCAAGACTTCATCCTCATCTAGACATCTGAGCAAAACTCTGGAAAATCCCCTTCTATATAGCAAATTCTCAACCGAAGTGTACTTCTGGGATAATCTCCTTATTTCTTTCTTCTCATCAGCCGTGGCCTCTTCAGGGTACGACTGATCCTTACAATACTTTGCTATCTCATAATACCATGGCTTCTCCTCATCTTCCAACTCCTCTTCTAGCTCTAATAACATAACTTCAGCTTTATCCTGCCTTTCCAACTTCTTCAACATCTCTTCCTTGATATGGAGAAAGACGGGGTCCTGAACAACAGGGGCATTGCGGCGTGCAACTTGAATGCTGTCAAAGTCCCCGGGATAGCACATGTTGAGAGTTGAACCAATGGTAGCAAGAGCATCAGCTAGAACATTCTAATGATGAGGGACATGGACAAAGATCAACTTGGAGAATAGCTTGGCATAAGCTAAGGCAAGTTCTTGGTAAGGCTTGAGCCTTGGATTGCGAGTGATGTATTTGGTGAGCACTTGGCGCAAAACTAGCTATCACCTACAATCCGAAGATGGGTGACACCATAGAAATGAGCGCTCCAGACCGGCCAACAATGCTTCGTATTCGGCAATGTTTTTGGTGGCAGGAAACTCTAATTTATAGGCTTGGGGGATGGTGACACCCTCAGGTGATAGTAGAGCAATCCCGATACCCTTTCCTTGGGAGTTCAGAGCTCCATCAAAATATAGTGTCCACATAGGATCAGATTGGCTAAGGGACATGAATTTTTCATCTGGAAACTCTAAACGAACCGAATCGAACTGGGGAATAGGGTGATGAGCGAGATGCTCTGCTATGGCATAGCCCTTGATGGATTTCTGCTGAATGTAGGTGATTTTGAACTGGGATAGGAAGCTTTGCCAACACGATAGCCTATCAGTTAGAACAGATTTTTCAAGGAGGAACTTGATAGGATTCATTCGGGCGATAAGATGGACTTCATGAGCAAGAAAGTAGTGCTTCAATTTCTGCACTACCCACATGAGCAAGGCACATGATTTCTCCATTGCCGTGTACTGTTGCTCACAGGGGTTGAGAAGTTTAGACATGTAGCATGCTGCACTCTCCTTGTCTTCTTCATCTACTTGCGCAAGGACGGCTCCTACCAAGTCTTCCAGGATAGGTACATAGAGAATGAGAGGTTTGCCTGGAGTTGGCAGCCTCAAGACAGAGGGATTGGCCAAATATTCCTTGAGTCCATTAAATGCCGCCTGACACTTCTCATCCCAACGGAATTCGACTCCCGGCTTGGTGAGGTCGTACAAGGGTCTACACCTCTGCGAGTGTTGGGTGACGAATCGGCGAATAAACTGCAGCCTCCTGATAAGTCCTCGAACTTCCTTTAAATTCTTGAGAGGGGGCATTTCTCTTATTGCCTTCGCCTTGTTGGGATCAATTTCTATACCCCTCTTGCTCACGATGAAACCTAAAATTTTTCTCGATGAAACACCAAATACACACTTCTTGGGGTTCATTTTCAACTGGTACTCTCTTGATTTTTGAAAGACTTTAGTTAGAACCCCAGGATGCTCAGCCATAGTCTTGGACTTTACTACCAGGTCGTCCACATACACCTCAATAAAGATATGGATCATGTCATGATAGATAGCCATCATAGCTCTTTGATAAGTGGCTTCGGCATTCTTGAGTCCAAATGGCATGATAACAGTAGGTCCCCCATGGTGTAGTGAACGAGGCCTTTTCCTGGTCTTCCTCAGCCAACTTGATTTGGTTGTACCCTGAGAAGCCATCCATGAAGGAGAGGGTTTCATACCCGGCCGTGTTGTCTACGAGCACATCCAGGTGAGGCAACGAGAAATCGTCCTTAGGACACATGCGGTTGAGGTCCCAGAAATCGATACAAATCCTAACTCTTCCATCTTTTTTCATAATCGGGACGATGTTTTCCACCCAATTTGGATATAACACGACTCTAATGAATCTGGATTTGTGGAGCCTATCGACCTCATCTTTCATTTTCAAAGCCATCTAGGGGTGGAAACGCCTCAACCGCTGCTTAATGACAATGGACCCCGACTTAAGAGTAAGACACTGTTCAACTATCGTGGTGTCCAAGCCTGGCATATCCTCGTAGCTCCATGCGAACGTGTCCTTGTATTCTCTGAGAACCTCGATGATTACCTCCTCTTCAGTTGGTGACAAATTACTGCTTATGTGGACAGTCCTAGGATCTTCCTTGGTTCCCAGATTGATTTCCTTGGTGATTTCCTCTACAGCAACTAACAGTTCGTCAAATCTCTTCAATCCACTTGTGAACGCGTCAGCCTCGTCCTCAAACTCTTCATCACCTTCCTCAATCGGGTCGTCATCATCTATGATCTCATAGACTCCGAACCCGTCATCAATTAAGCATACTGACTGCTCATATTCTATTTCCGGCAACTGCAAAGGCTCTTCTACAAATTCTGGAAGTGCTAGACATGCCTTGCACCTACAGGCTAGATCTCTGAGGAATCGGTGTGGAACCCTCCTACCCTTGGACTTATTTTCGGATACTACCTAGCTTGCTACTACTCTTGCCAAGACTCGATTTATAGCTACTGGAATCTACAACAAAAGGGGAGGATTCAAAAAAAGTAGTGAAAGGTTCCCGCGAGGGGGGAGGAGGATTTAAAGCAGTAAAGGACTCCCGCGAGGGGGAAGATGGAGAAGAATTTATAGTGGGAAAAGCAGTAAAAACAGGATCCCGTGTAGGGGAATTATTGAAAGCAGTAGAAGGATTTCCTTGTGTGGGGGAAGGTGGAGGAGAATTTACAGTGGTAAAAGCAGTAAAGTTAGAATCCCGTGTGGGGAGATGTGGAGAAATATATACAGTGGAAGAACTTCCCTGCGTGAGGGAAGTAGAGTTATTGAAAGCAGTAAGGTCCCCCTGCGTGGACGAGGGAGAATTATGGAAGGCAGTAAAGCCCCCTTGCGGGGAAGAACTATTGAAAGCAGAAAAAAACCCCTGCGTAGAGGGGGGATAATTATTGAAAGTAGTAAAGGTCCCCTGTGGGGAGGGAAACAAGAGGTTGGTGAGAGGACCAGGGAGGAGTGACCTGTTGGCTGGGGCACACTCGGAAGCGAGGAAGGAGGTTTCCTCGAAGGAGATGGCAGAATTGGCCATGGAGAAGCTGGTGTCTCTAAGGCCCCTCCGGTGTTTAGTGCACACAAGGGGAGGGGGCAAGGCGAGACCACCAGACGGGAGAGCTGGGAGACAAGCGCAAGCTCAATGGAAGAGGAATCATAGCGAGGGAGCGCAAGCACCTGCTCGGGGGGATTCCAGGAGATTGCTAAGTAGGGCGTCAGTGCTCAGGGAATGCTCAGGGAAAGGAAAGAAGACCACATGGTTGCTCGGAGAACAGAGGGTACAATGCTTGGCGAGAGAAAAGGGAAGGCGAGTGCGTCGCTCGAAGTAGGTGTGTTGATCAGAGAGAGAACTAGGGCGGGTGCAGTGCCCGGAGAAGGGAGGAGGGCGCGCGCATTGCTTGAGGAGGGGGAGGGAACAGGCGTGTTGCCTAGAGGAATAGGGAGGTCGGGCGGTTCGCTCGAGGGAGCGAGAGATGCAGGTGCGCTACCTGGGGACGAGGGGGGAATGAGCACATTGCTCAGAGGGGGAGTGAGCGTGTTGCTCAGGAGCCGAGTGAGCGCGTTGCTCGGGGAAGAAACGAGGAAAGGTAAAGTGTGAGCTGGTGAGGAGGAGGGAGCAAGTACGTGGCCTGAGGAAATGGAAGACACGGACATGTTGCCGAGGGAGGATGAGGGGACGAGAGCATTGCCCAGAGATGAAGCTGGAATGGGCGCGTTGTTGGAACAGAAATTAAAGTGGGCTCGATGCCCGGAACAACAGCTAAAGCAGGCGCGTTGCCCGGAACGATGATTTAAGCGGGCGCGATGCCCGTAACAGAAATGAAGGTGGGCGTGCTGCCCGGAATGGAAATTAAGGTGGGCGCGGTGCCCAGAATAGAAACTGAAATGGTCGTGTTGCCCGAGAGAGAAGCTTGGATGGGTGCGATGCCCGGAAGAGAAACTGAAATGGGCGCATTGCTCGGAGGTGAAATCGGAGTGGGCGCGATGCCCGGGGAGGAGATTTCAGTGGGCGTGGTGCTCGAGGGTGATGTTGAAATGAGGGTGGTGCCAGAAGGGACAAGGCCTGCCCTGAGCTTTGTTGTTGCAGCGGTTTCTCCGGCTTAAGAGCTTTGTTCTGCCTAGGCTGCCTGCTGCTCGGTTTCTGCGGTTGCAAAGAGTCGGCCCAGGGAAGCCACGACATCACTTATGTCAAACCAGCGGCTCCATTCGGGCTTTGTCTCGGCCCTCTTGATGTACTTAGACGGGCTATGCCTACCTATAGTTTAGTACGTGGCCGAAGATGGATGACGAGCAGATTTAGCCGTGACGGTGGATGTCTGTTCATTTCTTGCCTATAGTGGCTCCCTCTTAAAGTGTTCCCATAATGACCATGTAAGAGGATGCCCTAGCTGTTGCTTTGTTCTGTGTGGTTTGTAACCCAGCCCTGCTCTGGGTCTCATTTTGCAGTCCTTGACGGCCTCGATCCTTCCCTGCAACTGTGCTCCCTGCCCTTTGCCCGGCTGGTACCCCATTTGCCTCATTATATGCCATCCCTTCTCGGTGATGATCTTGCTTCTCCTGACAGCAGCATTGACAGGTGATTTTCTCAGGGTTGGATACACGCTGGGTGCTTCCAGCACTGACATCAACGGCTGGTTGGTCGGCCAAATGGAAGTGACCGAATTATCGGTCATGGCATCCACTTCCATAATGGTCGGCTTACTGGCCACCTTGACAACTCGTCCCTTGTAGGGGAACTTGAGGCATTGGTGGACAGTTGATATGACGGCACCCAAGGCTTGAATGAAAAGTCTCCCCAAGATCATGCGGAAACTCGGGTCCATGTCCAAAATGTGGAAATCCATTTCGGTAATGGACGGACCCAGCCCGATCTTCAAAGTGACAACCCCTTTTGGTGGCCTACTTGTGTTATCGTAGGCCGTAATAGTGATGGCAGAGGGTCAAATCGACTATACTGCTATCCCACAAAACTCCAAAGTGTCGGAAGACACAACATTTATTGACGCACCGGAATCGACCAAGCATCAAGACACGCGGATCCCATTAATATCCACTGTTAATGTAACGACCCTCCTTATACCGGTACGGTTATACCAACCCACATTGATATAATGAATGCCGCTACAGTAGGACATTTACCCAACAGTTATATGATAGGCTGAAATATACATAAATACATTCACATAACAACAGAAAAGAAATAGTCAAATGTAACTTCTTATTCCATCATCCACATTCTATTCACAGTCCATATAAGAAAAGAAATCTAAACTTCTCATAACTGAGAAATGAAATAAATACATTGTCCACAACATTCCACTAAATAAGTACACAAATCTCAAAGGTAGAGCAAGTCTACTTTATTACATACATAGGAAAAATAAAAGTACAACGCCAAGTCCAAAACATGGTCTTCTACTCCCGCTCCGAGTCACTCCTAACAATCTCCTCGGAAGAAGTAGAAATCTCTGCACCTGTACGCCGAAGCAAAAGTGAGTTCAAATGAACTCAACAAGTAACATCAAACACACTAAACATACATGCATCACATAACTTTCACATTTTCATTCTACACAATAACATATAAATACGGATTTAACAATTAATTCAAGTAAAAATCCTAAACATGATGTCTACACATGTTACACATGGAAATTGTCTTATACAAAATTTTCAATAACTTAAAGCCTATCACATGCTTTCTACATGCTTTTCAATATATTAAACTAAGCTCATTTAACCACATTCGCGCACACTTACGAGTTAAACATTAGTCAATTTAAACATGGAGTTTGTACACATAAATAAGAGACAATTCTAGCATGGATTCTATAATCATTTTCACATGGATAACACATTTACACTCATGAAAAGTTTGCTGTTTTGCTATGTACATATTATAATCATTTAAGAAATTATCAATTTACATAATGTCACAAGACTTCATATTAACTCATGATCACTTACACAATTTCACAATTTACACATTCACTTTCACTTAAACACAAGTTCACATTTATTAAATGTCGTGACACATATCCCAAACCACCTTTTAGAAGGACACACACTAATCACATCAAATATCTATCACGTAGGCATTTCAGTGATAAATCTTAGTTACTGCGCAGAACCGGGAGAAGCACTCTCCACCCTAACCAGCGATACTTGTTCGCCTCCAGGATTTAATCCTAATGCCCATGGGACATCACACAGTATGAAGATTTTACCACAGTACGGTTCCACAGCCCTCTAAGGTAGCAGTGTCACCCATTGGCACATTTACACATTTTTCTTAATTTCTAACACACACTTAAGGCATAATTTTTAACACTTCCATTTCATGCTCACACATTTACACATTTCAGTATTACCTAGCATGGTACTACTGTTCTCAGAATTTACACATTCAAAATAAGTCTAATCATGCTGAATTTTGCCGATTTTAATACCAACACATTAACATACTTTAATTTATCAATATCACACATGAAATTTAAATGTATAGCTACTGTCATCATTTCAATACAAAATTTTATCCAAAAACCTATTACAGGTTATCCATCATGCATATAAATTTTCGCATTTTTCTGAATTGCACACTAATTATGAAAATTCTAATTGTGGAATCACATAAGACTAAAATAACCAAACTGACATGGATTTTCATTGTTCGGATTCATAATTCATTATATACATGTATACTAATAGTTCTAATCATATTCCAAATCCTAGAGATTCAATTGTTTCTATATCATTTAATAGAATTTCTTCACTAATTAAGCATGCTCACTATTTTTCAGTTCAGGAAATCTTAAAATTTGCACAGACATCAAAAAATTTCCAAATTTTAACAACATGCCCTAACAACGATTTAAGCACCACATAAAATTTCGGTCACTTAAATTCCACAAGGACAATATAAACAGTAATTTACAATATTCAGAACCTGTTTAACATGTATTTCAAAAATTTTAATAAATACTACACTTAACGAAATTTCATAGAAATTACACAACATGCTCCACTACACATATTACATAACATATAAAATTTACCATATATCCTCATGCACAGAAATCTAAAAATTAGCTTATAAAGGTAGACAGTCCACTGTTCTTGCCTAAAGAACTCAACGGCAAGGGTATCTCCGTTTACTCATGTTAACGGAAACATAGTGTGCCGCCAACTCAGGATCTTAACTGCAAGGGATCCTGACATTAAGTTCCTGTCTGTGCAAAACACAGACTGAATGCAAGAAACTTGGTGAAATTGGGGTTCCAGGACACGAATAAAATTCCATAAATTACCTAGGACCTACTAGACGTATGTAAGAGTGATGTGAAAGGGTTACTTGCCTCTTGGAAATCCACAAGCAACGATTTAAGCCAGAGAAGCCCTCCTCGGCTAGAGCCAAAGAGTCCTTAAAACTTCCTCGATCCGAGTTCTATATTGATTTCTGCTTCACACTAGTGTGGGGAAGCCGTTGCCAGATGTTCAGAGCCCTCTCCAGTCGTTGTAGAACGTCGGATAAAGCCTCAAATCTCCGGATCAAGGAGTTCCAAAGTCGGGGTTCGCACATAAAATGCTAGGGTTTTTGACAAAGAGTCAAAAGGAACTAATTGAGCCCTAATCCGCCTCTTTTATAGGGTTGAGGTTTTTAGGAACATGTTTAGGGTCTAGGTTACCGTTGGGGGACGGTTTCCTAAACCAAGGGCGACATTTCTGGAGGCGTTTCTGGATCTGAAATCACAACAGATCTGGGACATTGACGTCAACATCATAGGCCGTCAATTCTGAGTTGGCGTCCATCGATGTTGCCGCTTACTTGGGATTGGCGTCCACCTATATTGACGTCTATCGGCCGCCAGAACTGAACTTAAAACTGTAGAAACTTTATGTACACCACACAAGAATATATATATATAATCTACATTGCACACATTAAAATAATACCTATTCACGCAATGTAAACAAGTAAGTACTATGCACAATAAAGTTTATATATGAATGGCATACATTTATACATACATAAGAAATCACCCAAAGATGAAAAATCAAGGGCCTTACACCCTCTCCCCCTTAAAGAAACTTCAACCTCGAAGTTGGACCGACGCTACTCACACAATTGAGGATATTTCTTCTTCATTGCATCCTCAAGTTGCCATGTAGCTTCCTCTCGCGAGAAGTTACGCCATAAGACTTTTACCGATGCAATACTATTGTTCAGGAGATGCTGAAGCTTCCGGTCAAGGATAGCTACTGGTTGCTCCACATAAGAAAGATCTGGTTGGACCTCCACTGGCTCATGGCTAATAACATCAGAGGGATCTCTGACATACCTCCTGAGCATAGATACGTGGAAAACATGATGAACACTAGCTAACGCTGCGGGTAAAGCTAGCTCATATGCCACGTTGCCCAAACATCTAAGAATCTCATATGGGCCAATGAATCTAGGACTTAACTTACCATGCCTGCCAAATCTAACTACACCACGAGTAGGCGAAATCTTTAAAAAGACATGCTCACCTACCTCAAACTCTAAATCCTTCCTCCTATTGTCGCCATAACTCTTCTGCCTATCCTGTGCCGCAACTAGCCTCTTCCTAATCAACTGGACCTTATCTGAAGTCTCTGAACTAACTCCGGACCGATCAGCTGCCTATCGCATGTCTCCTCCCAACATAATGGAGATCTGCAAGGCCTACCATGCAATGCCTCAAATGGAGCCATACCAATACTCACATGGAAACTGTTGTTATATCCGAACTCCACTAGAGGTAAATGGCTCTCCCAATCATCCTTCAAATCCAGAATACATGCTCTCAACATATCCTCGAGCGTCTGGATAGTCCTCTCGGACTGTCCATCTGTCTGGGGTTGAAACGCCGAACTGAGCTTTAGCTCCGAACCTAACGTATCCTGAAGAGCCTTCCACAGCCTCGAAGTAAATCTCGGATCTCGATCTGAAATGATCGACTTCGGGACACCATGCAATCTAATAATGCTACTAATATACAATCTAGCTAAACTCTCTACTGATTGCTTCTTCTTCATGGGCAAGAAATGCGCAGTCTTCGAGAATCTATCTACCACTACCCAAATCGAGTCATTACCGCGTCTGGATCGAGGCAAACCCGTAACAAAATCCATAGTGACAGCTTCCCACTTCCATACTAGAATCTCCATCTTCTGCATAAGACCAGATGGTCACTGCCGCTCGGCCTTAACTTGCTGGCATACTAGACATCTAGACACATACTCTACTACATCCTTCTTCATGCCAGACCACCAAAAAGATCTCTTCAAATCCTGGTACATCTTAGTGTTACCCAGATGAATAGAGAATCTCGACCTATGAGCCTCTGCTAATACATGCTCACGGACATCCATGATGTCTGGAACACAAACATGGTGATGGAATCTAATCACGCCATCCTCATCACGAGCAATGCCTGCCTTTCCCACTAACTCTTGGAGTCTAGGGTCAGCTTTCTGTTGCTCGATCACTTCATCCAACACCGAAGACCTAATGGACAACTGAGCTACAAAAGCCTGGCACAATGATGGCTCTAACTCAGTCATCGCACACGCGACATCCTCCAACATCTTCCAATCCTGTTGGAGAGATGACCTCTTCCTGCTAAGGGCATCTGCTACGACATTCGCCTTTCCAGGATGATACTGGAGGTCGAAGTCATAGTCCTTCAAGAATTCAATCCATCTTCTCTACCTAAGGTTTAATTCCTTTTGGGAGAAAAGGTACTTTAGACTCTTGTGGTCAGTGAACACCTCAAATCTGACACCATAAAGATAGTGTCTCCAGATCTTTAGTGCATGAACCACTGCCGTAAGCTCAAGATCATGAGTCAGATAGTTTCGTTCATCCTCCTTCAACTGACGAGAAGCATACGCTACTACCCTTCCTTGATGCATCAATACACAGCCAAGGCCAATCCGAGATGCATCCGTGTAGATAGCAAAACCCTTTACACCGCTCGGCAAAACTAACACAGGAGCCGAAGTGAGCTTAGTCTTCAATAACTGAAAACTGCTCTCACACTTCTCGGACCAAACAAACTTCACTCACTTCCTGGTCAGTTGAGTCAATGGGGCGGCGATGGATGAAAATCCCTCAATAAATCACCGATAATAACCCGCCAAACCAAGAAAACTCTGAATCTCTGAAGGAGTCTTGGGAATCTCCCAATCCATAACAGCCTGGACTTTTGCTGGATCCACTGCTACACTAGCACCGGAGATAACATGCCCATGGAAATGAACCTCGCGCAACCAAAAATCGCATTTGCTGAATTTTGCATACAGCTTGTGCTCACAGAGAACTTCTAATACTACCCTCAAATGCTGACGATGTGTGGTCTCATCCGGAGAGTAGACCAACAGGTCATCAATAAAAACTATGACGAAACTATCTAGATATGGTCTAAACACCCTGTTCATGAGATCCATGAACGCTGTCGGGGCGTTGGTCAGACCAAAAGGAAGAACCAAAAACTCATAATGTCCATAACGGGTTCTAAATGCCGTCTTGGACACATCCTCACTCCTAATCCTCAACTGATGATAACCAGACCGCAAATCAATCTTAGAAAAGACTGATGCATCTTACAGCTGGTCAAACAAATCATCAATCCGAGGTAAGGGATACCTATTCTTCACCGTCACTTGGTTTAGCTTTCTATAATCAATGCATAACCTAAGTGATCCATCCTTCTTCTTCACAAATAACACAGGTGCACCCCAAGGGGAAATGCTAGGGCGAATAAATCCCTTATCTAACAAATCCTGCAACTGCTTCCCTAGCTCAGCTAATTCCGCAGGTGCCATCCGATAAGGTGCCTTCGAGATAGGAGAGGTGCCTGGAAGCAACTCTAGAGTGAAGTCTATCTCTCTAGCCGGTGGCAAACCAAATAGGTCATTAGGAAAGACATCTGGAAACTCTCGCACTACATCTATCTCCGCAAGAGTAGGTGACTCATCAGCCTTGGGTACTAATACCACGCTGGCAAGAAAAGCGTCACAACTCTTGTTCACCATTCTCATCGCCCTCATGGCAGAGATGACAAACTTCCCTGCCAAGTTCCTTGGCAAAGGATGAGAAAATTCATCTTCACTAGGAATGCGGATGTAAGGCCCTTGATTTTCACCTTGTTTGTTAAGTATATGTATGTGAGTATAAGTGTATACTATTGATGTATGATTATTGTGTATAAGTATTTATTGATATAAATTGTATGAATTAGTATTATTGAAATGTACATAGTATATTCAAGTACATATATGTATGTATATATATATATATATTTAAGTGTGTAGTATTATACTGCATAATTAAAGTGAGTTTTGTCAGCCAGTCGGCGTCCACATCGGCTGACGCTGACCAGGGGTAGGCGGCAATATCGATGGACGCCCATTTTTGGATAGGCGACCATGGATATGGACGCCAATATCCCAGATCTGTTACGTTTCAGATCCGGAAACGCCTCCGGAAATTGAGCCTCTTGTTTAGGAAACCTTCCCAACGGCTCTAAGACTTGCCCCTTTAACCTATCCGACCCCCAACCCTTTATAATATCCAGATTTCGGCCAGATCCATCCCTTTGGCTCTTGGGTCAAAAACCTATCTTCTCTAAGCAAAACCCTAACTTGAACCTGAAAGATCCGGCTTCGGGAGGCTTCGTCTGGCGATCTACATCAACTGGTGTTGACCTTGAACATCCAGGAACGACTCCCCACACTGGTGTGCTGTGAAGATCAACAGAAGATCCGAAGAAGGAGGGATTTGGAGACTCTTTGGCACAGGCCGAGGAGGGCTTCTCCGGCTTAAATCGTCGTTGGTAGATTTTACAGAAGGCAAGTACCCCATTCACATTAACCCTACATGTGTCTAGTATGTCCCAGGAAATTTTTCAGATTTTTCTCGTGTCCTGGAACCACCCTTTCAAGTGATTTATTGGCTTTCAGTCTGTGTTCTATAGACAGGATATTAACGGCAAGATCCCTTGCCACTAATATCATGTGTTGGCGGCATCATATAATGCCGTTAACCTATAGACGGCTACCCTATGCCGTCGAGTTCTTCAGACTGCAACAGTGTGCAAGTCTGTCCCTATATGAACTAGTTTTCGAGTTTTTCCGCATGAGGATATACGGTAAAATTTTATATAATATGTAAATATATATGTTTAGTTGTACTGTGAGTTATTGTGCATTTTTAGAATTTTCACTAATTATTAGAATTCTTGGAATGTGCTACCAACAAAAGTTTAATCTTGGAAAATGTCGTTTATGAAATATGTGTAGAAATTAACTGTCATAAATTTTATGTACATTGTTCATAAGATCTGATGCATGACATAAAAATTTGAGCAATTTATAATATCTGTACAGTTTATTTAAATTTCTGAACCGAAAAATAGTTAATATGTCTACTCAATGTATAAAAGTTAAGAATTCATGCGAAACTAGTTAAATTCCTAAAATTTGATAAAATTTGTACTGTCAGTATTCATGTATGAAATAAATTGTGAATCCGAATAATGAAAATTTGTGTCAGTTTGACTGTTTTTACAGTTGATATCAGCACTGTTAGAATTTTCAGAAAATATGTGTAACTCAGAAAAATGCAAATTTTGGTATGCATGATGGTTAAACTGTGATGAATTACTGGTTAAATTTCTGTACTGAACAGATGACAGTAGCTATATAAACTTGTTTTATGTTAGATTTCATAATTAGTACATGCTAATATGATTAATGTTTAATTTTGCAAAAATTTCAGCATGATTAGGATTGTTGTAAAAATCTGATTAATACTGAAAACAGTAGTACCATGCTAGGTAATACTGAAAATGTAAATGTGTGAACATGAGGTGAATGCGTGATTATTTTGTGTTTAAAAATGTGTTGAAATTGAGAAAATGTATTAATGTGCCAATGGGTGACACTGCTACCTTAGAGGGCTGTGGAACTGTACTGTGGTAAAGTCCCCACGGGAAAGTTCAAAGTGTGTGATGTCCCATGGGCATTGGGATTAAATCTTGGAGGCGAACAAGTATCGCTGGTTAGGGTGGAGAGTGCTTCTCGCGGTTCTGCGCAGTAACTAAGATTAATCACTGGAATGCCTAGGTGATTGATATGTGATGTTATTAGTGTGTGTCCTTCTAAAGTGGTTTGGGCTATGTGTCACGGCATTAAGTGAAAGTGAAAATGTGTTTAAGTGAAAGAAAATGTGTAAATTGTGAAACGATGTAAGTGAATATGTGTTCATGAAATTCTTATGTAAGCATGCAAAAATGATAAGTTTCTTGTGAATGTGACATGATAGTAGTAAAACAGCGAGCTTCTCACTAATATAAATGTGTTAACCATGTGTAATATTGTCTTAGAATTCATGTTAAATTAGTTGTTATGAAATGTGTAAATATTGAGTAAAATGTTCAACATGTGGCTTATGAATGATTGAATGAAATCAGTTTAGCATAGTGAAAAGTGTAGAAAGCATGCGATAGGATTAGTTTATTGTGTATAAAACCAAATCCCATGTGAAAGATGTGTAGAAATCATGAATAGGCTTCTATTTGAAAAATTGTCACTTCCATGCATTATGTGTAAACGATGTAGCATAAGGTTATGGATATTACTTGATGCATGTATGTTTAGTGTGCTGGTGTTACTTGTTGAGTTCTTTTGAACTCATTCTTGCTTCGGCGTACAGGTGCAGACATTTCTACTTCTTCCGAGGAGATCGTTAGGAGCGACTCGGAGCGAGAGTAGGAGATATTGTTGTGGATTTAGCATTGAAATTTTCATTACTCCATAGTATGTAATAAAGACTCTGCGTAGTCTCATGTGGACAATGTATTTATTTTATTTCAGTTATGAATATTTAGCTCTCTTTCCTTCTATACGGACTGTGAATAGAATGTGGATGATGGAATAGAATTTCTTTTCAGTTCTTTAAATTCCGCTGTCATGAGATATATTATATTTGTGTATGTTTCAGCCTTTGTACTAGTGTTGGGTAAATGTCCCACTGTAGTGATACCTTTTATATCGATGTGGGTTGGTGGAACCGTACCGATATGAGAGGGTCGTTACAGAGATTGGTATCAGAGAATCAGGCTGAAATTGTACATAAATATGCATATACCATCATCTTCATTGTATACTAAGTCAGTGTAGATTGTCCACATAGATAAGTAATTAGTTAGAATTTAGATAGTTCTAAATGGTGATTAATCCGTTTTACAGGTTATGGCTTCGCGTGGTAGGCGTGGTGTTCCTGCTCGTGATGGCGAGCAGAGGAGAGATGAGCCTCGGCGTGAGGATCAGGGTGAGCAGCAGGCCCCTGCACCCCAGGGTCCTGTACTTCCTCCACCGCCACCAGTAGACTATGGAGTGTTCATGCAGGGTTTGGTGCAGGCCATGCAAACGCAGGCCCACACTCAGGCTGCACTCCAGGCCCAGTTGGAGGCTCAGGTTAGAATAATAAGATAAAGTAGTCTGTATTTTAAATGCATGATTGTTATGTTATATGTGTTAATTTTGTTGCTTGTTGTAGCAGGCTCAGGTACTAGTTCCCCAGGCTGACCATGGTGGACCCTCCATCATGGAAAGGTTCAAGAGGATGTCGCCACCTTCTTTTAAGGGGGAGAGCGATCCATTATTAGCTGAGAACTGGATGAGGGAGATTGAGAAGATCTTCCGGGCCATTAGGTGCGTTGAGGACGACAAGGTCACTTTGGCCACCTATATGCTACAGGTATGTGTGATCTAATCTAGTGGTTATTACTTTAAGTATAAATTATGTTGGTTAGTTCTCATGGATGGTTTTGGCAGGAGCGAGCCGATGTATGGTGGTCCTCGTTGTTACGTACTCGGTTCGAGGATGGTGCCGTGGAAGTCGGATGGGATGAGTTCGTGAGGCTTTTCCGAGCCAAGTTTGTTCCGGAGCACATCCAGGACAAGATGGAGCAGGAGTTTCTCTCGTTGACTCAGGGCTCCATGACGGTGCTGGAGTATGAGGCCAGGTTTGCCGAGCTATCAAAGTACGCCCCTCATATTGTAGCTGATGAGCGCAGGAAGGCGAAGAAATTCGTGATGGGTCTGAAACCATCACTGAGGACGAGGTTGGTGGCTTTCGACCATCGTACTCTCGAGCAGGCGCTCAGCGCGGCATGTCGTCAGGAAGGGGAGATGGAGCAGTATCTGGAGGAGAAGAAGGCTTCTCAAAAGAGGCCAGCAGCTCCTTTCCAGAGACAGGAGAGGAAGAAGGCGACTTTCCAGTCACCGCAGCGTCCTGTGGCATCAGGCAGTGGTCAGGTATCCTCTCAACGTTCCCCTAGTGGTAAGAAGGAGTGTCCTCATTGCGGGAGGGCACATGGCGGTTCGGAGTGTTGGCTGGTAGCAGGAAAGTGCTTAAAGTGCGGGAGCAGTGATCATAAGATTAAGGATTGTCCGAGGCTTCAGCAGGGAGCCCAGCGGGGGCCAGCCCCAGTAGCAGCAGCAGCAGCGCCAGCGACAGGACGACCAGGGAGACCTCGAGCCCCAGCTCGAGTGTTTGCGTTAGCTCGTGAGGATGCCGAGCAGGCAGATCATGTCACCGAAGGTACAGTTTTGTTCTTAGGTGTGCATGCTCGGGTTTTGTTCGATACGGGTGCTACTCACTCGTTCATTTCCGAGCGTTTTGCTAGGCAGTTAGCTTTAGAGTCAGGGTTAGAGTCTGAGGATTTAGAAGTCCCTTTGTCTGTGCATACACCTGCGGGTACGGTATCGACTAGGAAGTGTATTCCGTCTTTACCGGTGTGCATTGAGGATAGAGTCCTAGAAGGGTGTTTCTTCTTGCTTAAGATGAAAGACTATGATGCTATTCTTGGTCTGGATTGGCTAGAGGAGCACTATGCATTGGTAGATTGCCGTGGGAAGAAGATTGTTTTCCGCATTCCTGGTGAGGATGAATTTTCTCATCCTTTGCCGAGGAACTTAGCAGGAAAGTTTGTCATCTCGGCCATGAGGGCAATGAGAATGGTGAACAAGGGTTGTGACGCTTTTCTTGCCAGTGTGGTTTTAATACCCAAGGCTGATGAGTCACTTACTCTTGCCGAGATAGATGTAGTGCAGGATTTTCCAGATGTCTTTCCTGATGATTTATCTGGATTGCCACCAGCTAGAGAGATAGAGTTCACTCTAGAGTTGCTTCCAGGCATCTCTCCTATCTCGAAGGCACCTTATCGGATGGCACCTGCGGAATTAGCTGAGTTAAGGAAGCAGTTGCAGGATTTGTTAGATAAGGGATTTATTCGCCCTAGCGTTTCCCCTTGGGGCGCACCTGTCTTATTCGTGAAGAAGAAAGATGGGTCACTTCGGTTATGCATTGATTATAGAAAGCTAAACCAGGTGACGGTAAAGAACAGGTATCCCTTACCTCGGATTGATGATTTGTTTGACCAGCTACAGAATGCATCGGTCTTTTCTAAGATTGATTTGCGTTCTGGCTATCATCAGTTGAGGATTAGGAGTGAGGATGTGTCCAAGACGGCATTTAGAACCCGTTATGGACATTATGAGTTTTTGGTCCTTCCGTTTGGTCTAACCAACGCCCCTGCAGCGTTCATGGATCTCATGAACAGGGTGTTTAGACCCTATCTAGATAGTTTTGTTGTAGTCTTCATCGATGACGTGCTGGTCTACTCTCCAGATGAGGCCACACATCGTCAGCATTTGAGGATAGTGTTAGAGGTTCTCCGTGAGCACAAGCTGTATGCAAAATTCAGCAAGTGCGATTTTTGGATGCGCGAGGTTCATTTCCTTGGGCATGTTATCTCCGGTGCTGGTGTAGCAGTGGACCCAGCGAAAGTCCAAGCTGTTATGGATTGGGAGAGTCCCAAGACTCCTTCGGAGATTCGGAGTTTTCTTGGTCTGGCGGGTTACTATCGGCGTTTTATTGAGGGATTTTCATCCATCGCCGCTCCATTGACTCAGCTGACCAGGAAGGGAGTGAAGTTTGTCTGGTCCGAGGAGTGTGAGAGTAGTTTTCAATTATTGAAGACTAAACTCACATCGGCCCCTGTGTTAGTTCTACCGAGCGGTGTAGAGGATTTTGCTATCTACACGGATGCATCTCGGATTGGTCTTGGCTGTGTATTGATGCAGCAAGGAAGGGTAGTAGCATATGCTTCGAGACAATTGAAGGAGCATGAGCGAAACTATCCAACTCATGATCTTGAGCTTGCGGCAGTGGTTCATGCACTGAAGATCTGGAGGCACTATCTTTATGGTGTCAGATTTGAGGTGTTCACTGATCACAAGAGCCTAAAGTATCTTTTCTCCCAAAAAGAATTAAACCTTAGGCAGAGAAGATGGATTGAGTTCCTGAAGGACTATGACTTCGACCTCCAGTATCATCCTGGAAAGGCGAATGTCGTAGCAGATGCCCTTAGTAGAAAGAGGTCATCTCTCCAGCAAGACTGGAAGATGTTGGAGGATGCAGCGTGTCGATGACCGAGTTGGAGCCATCATTATGCCGAGCTTTTGTGGCTCAGCTGTCCATTAGGTCATCGGTGTTAGATGAGGTGATCGAGCATCAGAAAGCCGACCCTAGACTCCAAGAGTTAGTGGGAAAAGCGGGTATTACTCGTGATGAGGATGGTGTGATTAGATTCCATCATCGTGTCTGTGTTCCAGACATTGTAGATATTCTTGAGCATGTTTTAGCAGAAGCTCATAGATCTAGGTTCTCTATTCATCTGGGTAACATTAAGATGTACCAGGATTTAAAGAGATCGTTTTGGTGGTCTGGCATGAAGAAGGATGTAGCCGAGTTTGTGTCTAGATGTCTTGTATGCCAGCAAGTGAAGGCCGAGCGGCAGCGACCATCTGGTCTTATGCAAAAGATGGAGATCCCAGTTTGGAAGTGGGAAGCTGTCACTATGGATTTTGTTACGGGTTTGCCTCGATCTAGACGAGGTAATGACTCGATTTGGGTAGTGGTAGATCGATTCTCGAAGACTGCGCATTTCTTGCCTATGAAGAAGAAGCAGTCAGTAGAGAGTTTAGCTAGACTGTATGTTAGTAGTATTATTAGATTGCATGGAGTACCGAAGTCTATTATTTCGGATCGAGATCCGAGATTTACTTCGAGGCTATGGAAGGGTCTTCAGGATGCGTTAGGTTCGGAGCTGAAACTCAGTTCAGCATTTCATCCCCAGACAGATGGACAGTCCGAGAGGACTATCCAGACGCTTGAGGATATGTTGAGGCTTGTGTGCTGGATTGGAAGGATGATTGGGAGCGCCATTTACCTCTAGTGGAGTTTGCATATAACAACAGTTTTCATGCGAGCATTGGCATGGCTCCATTTGAGGCTTTATATGGTAGGCCTTGCAGATCTCCTTTGTGTTGGGAGGAGACCGGTGATAGGCAGTTGATCGGTCCGGAGTTAGTTCAGGAGACTTCGGATAAGGTCCAGCTCATTAGGAAGAGACTTGTTGCGGCACAGGATAGGCAGAAGAGTTATGCCGACAACAGGAGGAAGGATCTAGAGTTCGAGGTAGGTGAGCATGTCTTTTTAAAGATTTCGCCTACGCGAGGTGTAGTTAGATTTGGCAGGCATAGTAAGTTGAGCCCTAGGTTCATTGGCCCGTATGAGATTCTCCGACGATTGGGCAACGTGGCATATGAGCTAGCTTTACCTCCAGCTTTGGCTAGCGTTCATCCTGTTTTCCAGGTATCTATGCTCAGGAAGTATGTCAGAGATCCGTCTCATGTTATTAGCCATGAGCCAGTGGAGATCCAGCCAGATCTTTCTTATGTAGAGCAACCGGTAGCTATTCTTGATCGGAAGGTTCAACATCTCCGAAACAAGAGCATTGCGTCAGTAAAGGTCTTATGGCGTAACTTCTCGCGAGAGGAGGCTACTTAGGAGCTTGAGGATGCAATGAAAAAGAAATATCCTCAGTTGTTTGAGTAGTGTCAGTCTAACTTCGAGGACGAAGTTTCTTAAGGGGGAGAGGGTGTAAGGCCCTTGATTTTCACCTTGTTTGTTAAGTATATGTATGTGAGTATAAGTGTATACTATTGATGTATGATTATTGTGTATAAGTATTTATAGATATAAATTGTATGAATTAGTATTATTGAAATGTACATAGTATATTCAAGTACATATATGTATGTATATATATATATATTTAAGTGTGTAGTATTATAAATTCTACATAATTAAAGTGAGTTATGTCGGCCAGTCGGCGTCCACATCGGCTGACGCTGACCAGGGGTAGGCGGCAATATCGATGGACGCCCATTTTTGGATAGGCGACCATGGATATGGACGCCAATATCCCAGATCTGTTACGTTTCAGATCCGGAAACGCCTCCGGAAATTGAGCCTCTTGTTTAGGAAACCTTCCCAACGGCTCTGAGACTTGCCCCTTTAACCTATCCGACCCCCAACCCTTTATAATATCCAGATTTCGGCCAGATCCATCCCTTTGGCTCTTGGGTCAAAAACCTATCTTCTCTAAGCAAAACCCTAACTTGAACCTGAAAGATCCGGCTTCGGGAGGCTTCGTCTGGCGATCTACATCAACTGGTGTCGACCTTGAACATCCGGGAACGACTCCCCACGCTGGTGTGCTGTGAAGATCAACAGAAGATCCGAAGAAGGAGGGATTTGGAGACTCTTTGGCACAGGCCGAGGAGGGCTTCTCCGGCTTAAATCGTCATTGGTAGATTTTACAGAAGGCAAGTACCCCATTCACATTAACCCTACATGTGTCTAGTATGTCCCAGGAAATTTTTCAGATTTTTCTCGTATCCTGGAACCCCCCTTTCAAGTGATTTATTGGCTTTCAGTCTGTGTTCTGCAGACAGGATATTAACGGCAAGATCCCTTGCCGCTAATATCATGTGTTGGCGGCATCATATAATGTCGTTAACCTATAGACGGCTACCCTATGCCGTCGAGTTCTTCAGACTGCAACAGTGTGCAAGTCTGTCCCTATATGAACTAGTTTTCGAGTTTTTCCGCATGAGGATATATGGTAAAATTTTATATAATATGTAAATATATATGTTTAGTTGTACTGTGAGTTATTGTGCATTTTTAGAATTTTCACTAATTATTAGAATTCTGGAATGTGCTACCAACAAAAGTTTAATCTTGGAAAATGTCGTTTATGAAATATGTGTAGAAATTAACTGTCATAAATTTTCTGTACATTGTTCATAAGATCTGATGCATGACATAAAAATTTGAGCAATTTATAATATCTGTACAGTTTATTTAAATTTCTGAACCGAAAAATAGTTAATATGTCTACTCAATGTATAAAAGTTAAGAATTCATGCGAAACTAGTTAAATTCCTAAAATTTGATAAAATTTGTACTGTCAGTATTCATGTATGAAATAAATTGTGAATCCGAATAATGAAAATTTGTGTCAGTTTGACTATTTTTACAGTTGATATCAGCACTGTTAGAATTTTCAGAAAATATTTGTAACTCAGAAAAATGCAAATTTTGGTATGCATGATGGTTAAACTGTGATGAATTACTGGTTAAATTTCTGTACTGAACAGATGACAGTAGCTATATAAACTTGTTTTATGTTAGATTTTCATAATTAGTACATACTAATATGATTAATGTTTAATTTTGCAAAAATTTCAGCATGATTAGGATTGTTGTAAAAATCTGATTAATACTGAAAACAGTAGTACCATGCTAGGTAATACTGAAAAATGTAAATGTGTGAACATGAGGTGAATGCGTGATTATTTTGTGTTTAAAAATGTATTGAAATTGAGAAAATGTATTAATGTGCCAATGGGTGACACTGCTACCTTAGAGGGCTGTGGAACTGTACTGTGGTAAAGTCCCCACGGGAAAGTTCAAAGTGTGTGATGTCCCATGGGCATTGGGATTAAATCCTGGAGGCGAACAAGTATCGCTGGTTAGGGTGGAGAGTGCTTCTCCCGGTTCTGCGCAGTAACTAAGATTAATCACTGGAATGCCTAGGTGATTGATATGTGATGTGATTAGTGTGTGTCCTTCTAAAGTGGTTTGGGCTATGTGTCACGGCATTAAGTGAAAGTGAAAATGTGTTTAAGTGAAAGAAAATGTGTAAATTGTGAAACTGTGTAAGTGAATATGTGTTCATGAAATTCTTATGTAAGCATGCAAAAATGATAAGTTTCTTGTGAATGTGACATGATAGTAGTAAAACAGCGAGCTTCTCACTAATATAAATGTGTTAACCATGTGTAATATTGTCTTAGAATTCATGTTAAATTAGTTGTTATGAAATGTGTAAATATTGTGTAAAATGTTCAACATGTGGCTTATGAATGATTGAATGAAATCAGTTTAGCATAGTGAAAAGTGTAGAAAGCATGTGATAGGATTAGTTTATTGTGTATAAAACCAAATCCCATGTGAAAGATGTGTAGAAATCATGAATAGGCTTCTATTTGAAAAATTGTCACTTCCATGCATTATGTGTAAATGATGTAGCATAAGGTTATGGATATTACTTGATGCATGTATGTTTAGTGTGCTGGTGTTACTTGTTGAGTTCTTTTGAACTCATTCTTGCTTCGGCGTACAGGTGCAGACGTTTCTACTTCTTCCGAGGAGATCGTTAGGAGCGACTCGGAGCGAGAGTAGGAGATATTGTTGTGGATTTAGCATTGAAATTTTCATTACTCCATAGTATGTAATAAAGACTCTGCGTAGTCTCATGTGGACAATGTATTTATTTTATTTCAGTTATGAATATTAGCTCTCTTTCCTTCTATACGACTGTGAATAGAATGTGGATGATGGAATAGAATTTCTTTTCAGTTCTTTAAATTCCGCTGTCATGAGATATATTATATTTGTGTATGTTTCAGCCTTTTGTACTAGTGTTGGGTAAATGTCTCACTGTAGTGATACCTTTTATATCGATGTGGGTTGGTGGAACCGTACCGATATGAGAGGGTCGTCACAGCGGAAAACGATCTTCTTTCCACGATAATCTACTAACGCATGGTGCTCCTCTAGCCAATCCAGACCAAGAATAGCATCGTAGTCCTTCATCTTTACAAGAAGAAACACCCTTCTATGACTCTATCCTCGATGCACACCGGTAAAGACGGAATACACTTCCTAGTCGATACCGTAACTACAGGTGTGTGCATAGACAAATGGACTTCTAAATCCTCAGACTCTAGTCCTGACTCTAGGGCTAACTGCCTAGCAAAACGTTCGAAAATGAACGCCCGTATCAAATAAAACCCGAGCATGAACACCTAAGAACAAAACTGTACCTTCAATAACATGATCCACC
This sequence comes from Colocasia esculenta, assembly GCA_014218235.1. Taxonomy (NCBI): domain Eukaryota; kingdom Viridiplantae; phylum Streptophyta; class Magnoliopsida; order Alismatales; family Araceae; genus Colocasia; species Colocasia esculenta. The sequence continues at coordinate 44,235,828 of CM024761.1, read as the reverse complement.
TGTTCGGCGTCTTCACGAGCTAACGCAAACACTCGAGCTGGGGCTCGAGGTCTCCCTGGTCGTCTTGTCGCTGGCGCTGCTGCTGCTGCTGGGGCTGGTGCCACTCCACGCTGACCTCCCTACTGCAGTCTGGGGCAATCGTTGATCCTATGCTCACTGCTCCCGCACTTCAAGCACTTCCCCGCCAACTTCCAACAGTCCATACCACCATGTTCCCTCCCGCAATGAGGACACTCCTTCTGGCCACTAGGGGAACGCTGAGAAGGTACCTGACTACTTCCCTATGCCATGGGACGCTGCGGTGACTGAAAAGCCACCTTCTTCCTCTCCTGCCTCTGGAAAGGAGCTGCAGGCCTCTTCTGAGAAGCCTTCTTCTCCTCCAAGTACTGCTCCATCTCTCCCTCCTGACGACATGCCGCTCTGAGCGCCTACTCGAGGGTACGATGGTCGAAAGCCACCAACCTCGTCCTCAGCGATGGCCTTAGACCCATCACGAATTTATTTGCCTTCCTGCGCTCATCCACTACAATATGAGGGGCATACTTCGGTAGTTCGGAAAACCTGGCCTCGTACTCCAGCACTGTCATGGAGCCCTGAGTCAACGAAAGGAACTCCTGCTCCATTTTGTCCTGGATGTGCTCCGGAACAAACTTGGCTCAGAAAAGCCTCACGAACTCATCCGACCAACCTCCACAGCACCATCCTCGAACCGAGTACGTAACAACGAGGACCACCACACGTCGGCTCGCTCATGCCAAAACCATCCATAAGGACTAACCAACATAATCTACAATTCAAGAAATAACCACCGGATTAATTTACACATACTTGCAACATATAGGTGGCTAAAGTGACATTGTCATCCTCAGCGCACCTAATAGCCCGGAAGATCTTTTCGATCTCCCTCATCCAACTCTCAGCTAATAAGGGATCGCTCTCCCCGTTAAAAGAGGGTGGCGACATCCTCTTGAACCTTTCCATGATGGAGGGTCCACCATGGTCCTGAGCCTGGGGAACTGGCACTTGAGCCTGCCACAGCAAACATCATAAGCATCACATATAGCATAGCAACATAGTAAACATACCATCAAGTAAAACAAACTACTCTGTCTATCATTCTAGCCTGAGTCTGCTGAGCCTCCAGCTGAGCTTGGAGTGCAGCCTGGGTGTGGGCCTACGTCTGCATGGCCTGCACTAAACCCTGCATGAACACTCAATAGTCTACAAGTGGCGGTGGGGGAAGCACAGGACCCTGGGGTGCTGGGGCCTACTTCTCACCCTGATCCTCACGCCGAGGCTCATCTCTCCTCTGCTCACCTTCACGAGCAGGAACACCACGTCTACCACGCGAAGCCATACCCTGCAAAACGATTTAATCACAATTTAGAACTAGACTATCTAATTTCTAACTATTTACTTACCTATTTGGACAATCTACATAGACTTAGCATACAATGAAGATGATGGTATGTGCATATTTATGTACAATTTCAGCCGGATTCTCTGATACCAATCTCTGTAACGACCCTCCTTATACCGGTACGGTTATACTAACCCACATCGATATAATGAATGCCGCTACAATGGGACATTTACCCAACAGTTATACGATAGGCTGAAATATACATAAATACATTCACATAACAGCGGAAAAGAAATAGTCAAATGTAACTTCTTATTCCATCATCCACATTCTATTCACAGTCCATATAAAAAAAGAAATCTAAACTTTTCATAACTGAGAAATGAAATAAATACATTGTCCACAACTTTCCACTAAATAAGTACACAAATCTCAAAGGTAGAGCAAGTCTACTCTTATTACGTACTTAGGAAAAATAAAAGTACAACGCCAAGTCCAAAACAAGGTCTCCTACTCCCGCTCCGAGTCACTCCTAACGATCTCCTCGGACGAAGTAGAAATCTCTGCACCTGTATGCCGAAGCAAAAGTGAGTTCAAATGAACTCAACAAGTAACACCAAACACACTAAACTTACATGCATCACATAACTTTCACATTTTCATTCTACACAATAACATATAAACATGGATTTAACAATTAATTCAAGTAAAAATCCTAAACATGATGTCTACACATGTTACACATGGAAATTTTCTTATACAAAATTTTCAATAACTTAAAGCTTATCACATGCTTTCTACACACTTTTCAATATATTAAACTAAGCTCATTTAACCACATTCACGCACACTTACAAGTTAAACATTAGTCAATTTAAAATGGAGTTTGTACACATAAATAAGAGACAATTCTAGCATGGATTCTATAATCATTTTCACATGGATAACACATTTATACTCATGAAAAGTTTGCTATTTTTCTATGTACATATTATAATCATTTAAGAAATTATCAATTTACATACTGTCACAAGAATTCATATTAACTCATATCACTTAAACAATTTCACAATTTACACATTCACTTTCACTTAAACACAAGTTCACATTTATTAAATGTCGTGACACATAGCCCAAACCACCTTTTAGAAGGACACACACTAATCACATCACATATCTATCACGTAGGCATTTCAGTGATAAATCTTAGTTACTGCGCAGAACCGGGAGAAGCACTCTCCATCCTAACCAGCGATACTTGTTCGCCTCCAGGATTTAATCCCAATGCCCGTGGGACATCACACACTATGAACCTTCCCATGGGGACTTTACCACAGTATGGTTCCACAGCCCTCTAAGGTAGCAGTGTCACCCATTGGCACATTTACACATTTTTCTTAATTTCTAACACACACTTAAGGCATAATTTTTAACACTTCCATTTCATGCTCACACATTTACACACTTCAGTATTACCTAGCATGGTACTACTGTTCTCAATATTTACACATTCAAAATAAGTCTAATCATGCAGAATTTTGCCGATTTTAATACCAACACATTAACATACTTTAATTTATCAATATCACACATGAAATTTAAATGTATAGCTACTATCATCATTTCAATACAAAATTTTAACCAAAAACCTATTACAGGTTAACCATCAAGCATATAAATTTTTGCAATTTTCTGAATTACACACTAATTATGAAAATTCTAACAGTGGAATCACATAAGACTAAAATAACCAAACCGACATGGATTTTCATTGTTGGGATTCATAATTCATTATATACATGTATACTGACAGTTCTAATCATATGCCAAATCCTATAGATTTAATTGTTTCTATATCATTTAATAGAATTTCTTCACTAATTAAGCATACTCACTATTTTTTAGTTCAAAAAATCTAAAAATTTGCACAATCATCAGAAAATTTCCAAATTTTAAAAACATACCCTGACATCGATTTAAGCACCATAGAAATTTCTATCACTTAAATTCCACAAGGATAATATAAACATTAATTTACAATATTCAGAACTTGTTTAACATGTATTTCAAAAATTTTAATAAATACTACACTTAACGAAATTTCATATAAATTACACAACATGCTCCACTACACATATTACATAACATATAAAATTTACCATATATCCTCATGCGCAGAAATTCGAAAAATAGCTTATAAAGGTAGACAGTCCACTATTCTTGCCTCAAGAACTCAACGGCAAGGGTATGGCCATTTACTCATGTTAAGGGCAACATAGTGTGCCGCCAACTCAGGATCTTAACGGCAAGGGATCCTGCCCTTAAGTTCCTATCTGTGCAAAACACAGACTGAACACAAGAAACTTCCTGAAATTGGTGTTCCAGGACACGAATAAAATTCCACAAAAATACCTAGGACCTACTAGACGTATGTAAGATTGATGTGAAAGGGTTACTTGCCATTTGGAACATCCACAAGCAATGATTTATGCCGGAGAAGCCCTCCTCGGCCAGAGCCAAAGAGTCCTCAAAACTCCCTTGATCCGCGTTTTGTGTTGATTTCTGCTGCACACCAGAGTGGGGAAGCCGTTCCCGGATGTTTAGAGACCTCTCCAGTCGTTGTAGAACGTCGGATGAAGCCTCAAATCGTCAGATCAAGGAGTTCCAAAGTTGGGGTTTGCGCATAAAATGCTAGGGTTTTTGACAAAGAGTCAAAAGAACCTAACTGAGCCCTAATCTGCCTCTTTTATAGGGTTGAGGTTTTTAGGAACGCGTTTAGGGTCTAGGTTACCGTTGGGAGACGATTTCCTATACCAAGGGCAACATTTCTGGAGGCATTTCCAAATCTGAAATCGCAATAGATCTGGGACATTGACGTCAACATCACAGGCCGTCAATTCTGAGTCGGCGTCCATCTATGTGGCCGCTTACTTGGGATTGGCGTCCACCCATATTGACGTCTACCAGCAGCCAGAACTGAACTTAAAACTGTAGAAACTTTATGTACACCACACAAGTATATATATATATATATATATATCTACAATGCACATATTAAAATAATATCTATTCACGCAATGTAAACAAGTAAGTACTATGCACAATAAAGTTTATACATCGATGGCATACATTTATACATACATAAGAAATCACCCAAAGATGAAAAGTCAAGGGCCTTACAGTTAAACACAAGGCATACCGCTGAAACTCAGCTGATGCTAACTCATATTCGTGAAATTCAATAGCCAGATGCGAGCTTCTGGGAGTCAAGACATCGCTGATTTGATTCACGGGTAAGTCCTCATTAACCATGACCTTCTGCAGATATTCCATGATAGCCTCCTGATGTACCACCGACCTCTTGATCAATTCCGAAATAGATATCCTAGCCTGTGTTCTATTCAGATGTTTAGCAAATCATATTGGGTGCCTGGGGTAGCCTCCTCTGTTGGTGCATCTTCCCCCTGAGGCGCAGGTGCTTGCTCTTGCTGTTGGGGGAAAACTCTGTTAAACATGCGCCCACTATGGAGTATCATTGTAGCCTCTGAGCTCTCTCCCGATGTGGATGCCATGGCCGACCAGACGGAAGGTGAAGGGGAGGCAGGGGGTTGCAGGACGAATATTTGGTGTGGCAATCGAATGGTTGCTGCACTTGGGGATGGAGTGGTGGTACGAAGAAAGGGTGCTCGATGATTGGGGGTAATGAAGGGTGCGGTGGAACGGTGGGTTGGATGGGTGGTTTGATTGTGGTGGCGTGGTGGATAGGTTGCGTAAGAAGGGGGCTTGTGTGCTGGTGGGTGGCAGTGTTGTGGTGATGGGGGATTGGCAGATGAATGGCGGGTTGGTTGGTTGGCTGGATGGTGCGAGGTGGTGGGTGGGGATGCGTAAAAAGGAAGGCAGTGGGTTGCCAGGGGTGGGTGTGCAGATAAAAGGCTGTAAGGTGAAGGATGGTTGGGAAGTGGATGTGGCGTACTCTTCCGCATGTTGGCCGGGCACCCTTTCAGTATTAGGAGATGCCGAGAAAGCATTTACTTGTTGGTTTGTCGGTTGATGCTCCGAGAGGGGGTTCTGGACAATGCCCATGTTGGGCTACTACTGGGGTGCCTAGAGTTGTTGCTGTTGTTGCTGCTGCTGCGACTGCTGTTGTTGCTGCTGCGGTTGCCCAAGTGGCCTCCTTGCCTTCATCTCAAGGATATACTTCCTCATCTCTACCCAATCTATACCTCCATTGTCGTTCAGATTATAGATGTAATCTTTGAAATGGAAGCACGCCTTCAGAGTGTGGCCCGGTCCCTGGTGGAACTCACAGTACCGGGAGGTGTCAACGTTGGGAGGCCATTGCAGCCTTACCCTTGGAAAGGTGAGTGAACCGACGGCCATGAGGGCGTTGAAAATATCTGGGAGGGTCTCCGGAAATGGTGGATAGTGGGTCCTTCCAGGACTAGGAGGTGGCATGGGCTGCTGGAGCTCATAAGCGCCTACAGGAGGGACTTGGTTATACCGGGGAGGTGTAGGAGCAGGCTGTTGTTGGTACTGAGGAGGGGTAGGCTGCCGGTATTAGGGCTGCTGGGGTGGTTGGTATTGTGGCTGCTGGGGCTGTTTGTAGTATTGGTTGACACAGGGCTGCTGGTATTGGGGTTGTTGAGGCTGGCGATAGTGCGGGGGCTGCTGAGATTGCTGAGGGGGCGGTGGCTGTTGGGGCTGTTGGGGTGCCCTAAATATAGGATGGTTGTTTTGCCTGGGGGCTGGCTGTTGGAATTGTTGGGGTCTGGGGTTGGTGTTGGGGCGGTAAGTAGGAGGACCAAGATTTCCCATTGCACTCACCTGCTCGTTGTATATAACCCCCTCGATAGTGGGACCGCTAGTAGAGGTACCACCAGGTTTCTTGAAAGTCCAGGCCTTTGGCTCAAACATGGCCATAATTGGAGAGTCCTTGAGTTGGGTTGGGATATATCGGGCTCTCTCATATAGTTCTTCCATCACGGTCAACTTGTTCATAGCCAGAATGTGCCAAAATTGCTGCGTGGCATTCGCCATGATCATGTTCACCTATTCTGCCGCAGACAAAGAATCTCTTAATCTCTTAGCCAGGGCCCTCCATCTGTCGTCATAGTGGGTGAAATCTTCATCCACCTTCATTTTCTCGGCCATTAAATCTGTGATTGATAGTGCAGGGCCAACCCTATCTCTATATCTTTGCAGAAATTTCCTCCGTACTACCTAAAAATCCTCGGCATCTGCGGGTTCCAAGGAGTAGAACCATTCGAGGGCGGGCCCGTCCAGGGACTGGCGAAAAAGGAAAGCAAGGGTGCGGCCGTCATTTTTCCAAAACGAGGACTCGTACATGAACTCCTTGACATGTACGAAAGGGTTACCAGTGCCGTTGTAACGGTGGTAGACGGGTAAGATGGAAGGCTGGCATAGAAGGAAGTGCCAGCTCAAAGGAGTCTTTGGGTGCAGACACCCTCTTCAAATCCTGTTCTAACTGACTCACCTTTGCCATGAGGGCTTGGGTGAATTTGTTGGGAGATGGTTGGGGGGTGCCTCAGAAAGAGGAAGGTAGGGGGCATTCGACAAGGCGGAATAATGAAGGGGAGGGGCGCCAGCGGGTGAGGGATAATGAGCCGGAGCCTAAGGAACATAAATAAGCCTTGCTGGATCAGGGTCTGGTCAGACATGAGAGTGCCTGCCGACAGTGCTGTGGGGGCGAGAATGGATAACAGAGTGTGCCCATGAAACATAATTGATCATGTATGTTTACTTGATGAATTTGACTGCCAAAAACTGAATGTTGAAGATTGACTATTCCTGGATGATTACTTTCTAACATTGAATGCCAATTGGATGTCATTGAGTTGAATGTTGAATGGCTCATTAATGCACATATTGAGGAGGAGCTTGTTGCCTGAGAAACAAAGGTAAGGTCTGAGAATTGAATTCAGAATCAGAACTGTTTATGAAGTCCTTTTGAGAACAAGTTGCTGGAGTTGATCGAGATAATGCTGAAGTCTGATTGAGTTGCTAAAAATGTCTGTGTGGTGAACATATCTCACACTGAATTCTATCCAATTCATGATCATTATTGTAATCATTATCTCTTCAATTTTAATTTCATCAAATTCACTTGATCATCTTACTCATTCTTTCACTAAAGAAGGATTTCTTTACTTGTGATGACAAATAGATGAGATCAATAACTCAGGAAGAGCTAAAGAATTCATTACCATTTTTCTCTCATTAAACCAAAGTTAATTTAGTTTGTTGACGAATATCTAATACATGAAATGTTCATTCATTCTTCTGAAGAACATAAGGGATGATTTCTTAAATGCTATCACATGTTCTTTCTGTTAACACTCTTTTTTACTTTGAATTCCTCAAGTAATTTGATTTCTTTCATGGATTTTTGCTCAATTATGTATTGATTTTAAACACTTCCTTCAAGACTGATGAAAGGTAAAGCTATGTCAAAAGTCTCAATGTTCATTTTAAAGAAAATGTTTTAGAGAGCAATGGCATAACACTGAGAAACCGCACACCTTCACAAACAGTGAAGTGCCATGTATGTCATGAAGTGTTGTGTTATCTCTGTTCTAAATGGTAAAATAAAGACAAAAATAACTAATGTTAACTGAGTAACTGGAAATATTGGCGTTTGATAAACATATATTTCTATGTAAAAAGGTTTTCATTCACCCCTTGAGGCAGGATAATTAGTAAATTTTTAGTAACCAGGGATTTTGGTGTGTAAAAAACATGTTTACTTGAGTGAAAAAGATTTACTATATTTGACTGCTCATTACTTAAAAGTGAAAGAAAATACACTCAATGAAAATGAACAGCTTAAATCTGAATCAACTCTTCTAAAAGTGTTCAATCTCCATATATATTGTCTTAATCCTAAAGGAATCACATTACTTTTGGTTAAGAAAAGTGTAAAAGGTTGAAATTGACTATATAGAATAGTTTATATCACTTAAGCAATCACTCCAATTCTTCAGAATTTCTTGGTGATCAATTTCATGTCAGATATTTTTCAGCCCACTAAATAATAAATGGGATAATGTTGAGAAAAAAAAATGGAAATGATTTCTTTAACATATTAAAAATCCTTGAATAATTGATTTCAGATATGGTTCATCATATTAAATATATCCCTTCTTCTTCATCTCTCTCAAAAATGCAAATTCTTGTATCTGAGAGGTCGACACATTCTCCATGTGTGTCGACACATTGACCCCATCAGGTCGACACACTCACCCTGTGTGTCGACACACCTAGGCTTGACAGGCGGATCATGTTTATGGTATTTGGACGGAGGGTTTATCTTAACTCCCGTCTTGAGAGAGCAAACCTTCTTTTTATATACCCTAACCCTCAAGTTGACCCTACCACTTGTTCTTTTCCCCATTTGAACTCCTCCCTCCATCACACTCTCAAACGAATGATCTCCTGTCTGGCCATTTCTTCTCTTCCAAATCTCCATTCTTCCTCTCTTCTCAGTCTTCCCTCTTCCATGGCTCCCGAGCACACTCCAAAGAGAGGAGCCAAGACCAGGTCAGCGGTAAAGGGTATCATCATTGAAGAGCCTCAACCAGAAAGAAGAAGCAAGTTCAGTCATGATCAGCCCAAGAGAAAAGGTGAGGTCACTCCTTCAGGCACCCCTTCTAAAAGGGGAAGAGCATCTGCTCTCAGCAAAGGCAAGTCTCCCATGTCCTCACGTTACCCTAGAAGAAAACTCATACTGGATTCTACTGAATCTTTTGGAGAATCATCTTCTGAATCTTCTGATTCATCTGAGGACCAAGTAGTCACTCCATCCCAAACTGCATCTGAAGGTCGCTCTATATTGAAACCTAGGGCTGTGAATATTCATGATGAAGCGTTGTTGACTGCTTTTCCTGAACTCATTCCCTTCTTTAAATTTCAAGGCTAGTTGAAATTCATTTCAGAATTCAAGACATTCTATCCACGGTTGGTTCAGGAATTTTACTTGAATTTGATAAATGTTCAAGAGGGTTTTAAGTATGAGGTCAAAAATGTTTGCATTCTTTTCACACCTGAATTAGCATCAGAACTCTTCGGTATTCCTGATGATGGTGAAGACTGGAGTGAATATGAATTTGATCTTCATGAGGCCTACCCTCTACTTACTGGTCTTCCACATAATGAGAATGATTCTAGGCAAACATATGTAACAAGATACAACACAATCACTTTTCCTCCAATTATGAGGCTGCTTCATCACATTCTAACCACCATCATCACACCACAGGGTGGTGGCAGAAATCGATTGATAGACATTCAGAGATTTGTGTTGTATAGCATGAAGAAAAATGTGAAGATCAATTTGAACTTGATTATGACTCAGATTTTTTCTGAAACAAACAGAAAAGATTTACATAGATCCTTGCCATATGCTGCTCACCTCACAGCAGTTTTTAACCACTTCTGAGTCTCTTTTGAAAATGAGAAGGTTTAGAAAATTCCTTAAAGCAACATTTACTGCTTACATCATGTATAGAAATTCATGCGATTTCGAATTGAGGGAGATCAGGTTCTCAGAGGTTAGGTTGTAGAGCCAGAGCCTCCTATTGACAATATTTAAGAACAAGTTCCTCCAGAAGATGCAGGACCCCAAGGTGATCTAGTGGACCAGCCACAAATTGAAGTTGAGAATCCCGAAATTCCTTTTGAACCACAAACTGTGCTTCCTCCTCATGCCTCTCCGCCTCCATCAGACATACCTGTCCCTCCAACCATATTCACCCAACATCACAGCTCAGCCTCCACTTCATCTAGTGGACCTCCCATTCCACCTGAGCTATGTACATTTCTGCAAACTCAGTTTGACTATCTCAATTCCACCATGACAGAAATGTCCAACAGATTTGAACTTCGAATTCAGAGGCTAGAAAATTCAGTGAATGGTCAGTTTGTGAGACAGCATGAAGTAGCTGAGCATGCCACTAGAAGATTCAATAGGTTGATTGGTACTTTGGGTGATGTATGTACCCAACTTAAGGATCTCCTGGACAAGATTCAAGTAGTTCTTGAAGGCATTTTACTTAACACTCAACATGGACTATTCAACAGTCAAGAAGTTGTATCTAAAATCTCTAAAACAAGATTGTCCTTTGGACATTTGGTTGATGATATGGAAGACATGAAAAACTTAATGACTCACATTGATCAAGAGATGACAGCTCTAAATCCGACTTTGCAAATTTCATGCACAATGGCACTGTCCCCAGCTCATCTTCCTCATCTCGTCATGCAACTAGTGTATTTCAAGAGAATATGTATGAAAATCATCAAAGGATGGAATATCTTTTGCACACCAGACTTTCAACAATGCAGAATCAATTAAGATCAAATCTGTCAGCTGTAGAAGCAAGATTGAAGTCCATGGAAACCATCTTAATGCCTATTCCTCCTCCTCCACCCCCTTCTGCTTGATATCTTTTGTTTTGATGATGTCAAAGGGGGAGAATGATTCATGATTTCCTTTTTGGCATCTGGGAAATGAGAAAAACTTTTGAAAATTTTGATGATAATCTTTAAACTTCTTGGGGGCAATACATTTCTTTTTGATGTGAATGCTAGCACATTTTTGCATTGCTGAATGTTTGTATGACTGATTTGTCACAAGTGAATGACATGTTTGTTTACAAAGAAATGAAAATGCTTGGATGCTATTGATGAAAATTTGTGGATGTCATTGTTATGCCTATGACTTGCTTTGAAATTATGAATTGGTATTTTTAAAGTCATATCTGTGAGAAAGTCAAAGTTACTTAATGAACCATAGTTGCCATCATCAAAAAGGGGGAGATTGTTGGATCTCTTATTTTGATGATAGTTATATGTGATTCATTAATACTTTGAAATCATACTTACATTTTTCTCTCACAATGTGTCCTTCATTTACAACTCAAGAAATGGTCTGTGGTGTCGACACAGCTCAACTGTGTCGACACTAGTGCACAGTCCCAGAACAAAAGTCATCAGTAAGCACCTAGTGGTGTCGACACAGTCTAGTTGTGTGTCGACACTGGTTCCAGATTCCAGGAGATTGTTTTTGTGATATCTAGGACAGGGTGTCGACACATAGGTAAGGTGTGTCAACACAGTCAATCTATTTTTTTTCTCCTCTTTATCTAAATAACAGGGATGCGTGGAAGCTTTTGGGAAAGGCTTTTTGGGCGGGAACTTTTTTGCCCACAGATCCCAAGATATTTTGTCGACCCATAGGGCTATAAATACCCCTTATCCACTTGGCTTTAAAAAGAGATCGAGCCACACTTCTGTTCTTTCAAGACTCTAGAGAATTCCAGCCAATTCCTGAGGAAGGCTCCAACCTGGCGAATTGCTCCCAGATCTGAAGGAATAAGAGGTTTGTACACCTTAGATGATCCAATTGAAGGAGAATTTCGATCCATCTGAGTCTTCTTCCTGGAGCTGAAGCAGAAAAACTGATACCCCATTCCTGAAGCAGAAACAGGGATCTTCGAACCAGTCCTCTTCAATTTGGAATTCAATTGCTCCGACTGGTTTCTCATTTCAATTTCACTCTATACTGTGTGTTTTTGTGAAAGTGGTGCAATCCTTGTGCCCAATTTCACGTGTGTGTGATTGAATATGTGATTTATGTATCTCAGAGTGTGTGTGATCCTTTGTGACTTTTCTGAACTGGCAAGATAAGCCACACTTGTGTGTGTGTGTGGATGGTGGATGTAGGATACACTGTTGTGTAATCCGAACCACCCTAAATCTTTGTGTCATTGTGGTTTGCTTGACTCTTGCGCTAGATGCTTGATAGGTTCGTCAAAATTTCATCATCTAACTTGTCTAATTTGTTTAGAATTGTCATTAACACTTAGATTTCACACTCAATTAAGTTTCTCTAAGTTTTTGTTCGAGTGGTTTTTAAAATTTGGAGAAATCAATTCACCCCCCCCCCCTTCTAGATTTCTAGTGGCAGTTTTTTCTGCAACATTTCAATATGGTGATGTTTTTTATGTTTAAGTTGTTTTAATGTTAATAAAGCATGATATATGATTAATGGATTGGTTTATGGTTAATTAGTGTGTTATGTTAATTATGTTAAGGTTATGTGGTTTATGTGTATACTAGTATGTAGTCGCAGTAGAGGTAATATGATGACCAATGATAAGTAAGTTTATAGTGTCATTTATCATGGTTTAAGAATATAGGTTTTATGAGTTTGTTAAGTATTCGACTTGGCTTGTGTGTGTGCGTAGTTTGGTGGTCCGATGCCTATTCTGGAATGCCTCTCTAGTGGCGTACCCCAGGTTCTGTGTGAGCCAAGCACATTGTGCTCGGGGTTTGTCTCAGTACAGTGTGTACCATTGAGGTCTGTGTCGTCTTCCTCGACACTCTCACTCATGTGTCGAGTAGTCAGTCCGGCTGAGGGAAAGATGACAGTGGGGCAGCGACTCATGTGTTGTGGTTGTGTTTGGTTGCTTGTAGCATGCTCGTGCTTGGGGGACAGACACTAGTAGACGTAGTGGTCACTAGCTAGTCCTGTGTTTCTAGTGCCTCACTTTAGGGAGCTCAGGCTGGAGTCTCTAAAGGTGTCAGGCATGGGTCTGCAGCATGTGTTGCTGTAGAGTGGTGTTAGTTGGCCTCCCCAGTTCTTTGGTCTACATAGTGTAGTTATGGAGCTACAGTTGGACTTTCTATTCCGGACTGCGAGACTGAGAGGTGGTTCTTGTGTTGTGTTCACCGAGTTAGATACTGGCGTCATAAACCAGTAGTCTTTACCCATGTGGCATCGGCATTCCTTCCGATTCTAGTTTCCAGTAGTTGTGGTTGTAAGTGGTGACTCTCCGATTGTGGTTCCTATTTGATAGTTGTATGGTGTGATTGTGCTTCAGTTGTGATACCTTGTGGCTTTAGGTACTTGTAACCGTCATGGGTAGCTAGTTGTTGTGGCATGCTATGTGCCAGTCTTTTCAGGTGTTGAGGTGGAACGGTGTTCCGTGGAGGTTGTGTCTTGTGACCTTCCACTTGTTGTGTTTTTACCCTTCTATGGGTAGTCTTTCAGTATGTTCTATCGGTTTAGTGTGTGGTGGATTGCTTCTTTGTTGTCAGTCCTGTTACCTTCTGTTAGTAGTTGGCTTTTATGGCTCGTGGTCTACTCGTTTCGGTTACTATGGTGGACTGATGTTTCTGCACTAGTCTTGTTGTTTTCTTTATTTACTATGAGTTGTGTTGGTTAGTGTGTTTATATTTAATTGTTGTTTAATTATGGTTATTGTAAGCATATGATAGTTCTCCTGTTATTGCTTCCAGTGAGACCCTTTGTGGTTGAGGTCTTGGTTACCTTTACACTTACCGGTTGTTGTTTTTGGGAGGTCCCTATTGAGCCTATGACTTTTGAGGCTCACTCCCCTACAGTTGTTTTTAGGTGTTAGCAATGTGTTTGGCATGCAGCAATGTTGTGTTAGATTGGTACTACTAGCAGTTGAGTTGTAGTTGTCGTTGTGTGAGCTTTGCTCCCTCGTGGTATGCCCCAAGTAGTTGTAATTTTCTCTTAGACATGTAATAATGTATTGGGACAACGTAATTTGTTGTAAATGAGTATAAGTAAATGTACCGTTTTGTGTCTTATACTCCTGTGGTTGTCTTTTATATTTTCACTGGACATGTGTATGAGCTATCCCTTGCTAGACTTTGGTCTGATCGCAGGAGGTGGGTCTGATATAGAGACTTATTGGGCATAAGTATCCTGGGTCGCTATATGGCCTATCTTCTTGGGACCTACCTCACGTTTGCTGGTAGGATGGCCGAAAACGCCGAAGAGTAGAAGGAGCTAAAGGAGGAGAAATAGCTGCTCCAGTCCACTGCTGTAAAGGCCAATGCGAGGGCCGAGGAGAGGATGAAGGAGGCTGTCCACTAAGTGATAGAGGAGGTCTGCGTCGAGCATGACAAGTAGTTGAAGGCTGCTAGGGTGAAGGCTGTTGAGGACTTTAAGAATGTAAGACCCAGCCCTCTTGGGCCCTTGGCACTGTCCTCAAGGTGGCGACATGGTCGCGCTAGGTGAGCCTGTCGCGATAGGCTTTTGGTCGCAGCACACCTGGCCGTCGCGACATGGTCGTGACAGGGGTAGGCGTCGCGTTCTTGTCACAGCGTCTGAAGGTGATGCGACTGCTTTTCTGACTAATTTGACTACTGTCCTCTCTGTTAGAATAGCTTTGTCGGGTGTCAGGTGCGTACAGCATTGACGCCACCTGACAGGACATTGCGTTCTGATTTTCTCGGTCTTCGAGGTTTGACCATTTTTGCTGTCGCACTGAGGAAGGCGGTTGCGACATGGTCACGACACCTTGGGGTGTTCCGACATGGTTAATGTTGCGCCGGCCCGACTGGTTGCGTCTTGGGGCCCATCGGTTCAAAACTGAGGTCGGCGCCCCTTTCCCCTTCTCCCCTTTCCTTTCTTCTTCTTCTCCCTTCTTATCCCCCTCCGAGCTACTTGTTCTCTGGTGGTTCTTGGGACGTTTGGGTGAGGAGGTGACATCCCCTTGGTGTAGGCGACGTGCTCGTGGTGCTTGGAGCGAGGAGGAGGTGGCCATTCCGACGTGAAGGCCCCAATGGGTCATTTACACTTGGAGGTAGGGACCCTCTTCTCCTCTCGTTCTAGGCACGTTCCCCTTCCCCTCGAGATCCTTTGTTTCTCCATGGTTTGGGGTTGTGGGGTGTGAGAATCATGCTCGTGGAATTCAAGTAACGAAAAATCCGATTGGCCAAGTGTTCGTCACAATGTGACTAATTATCCAAATTATGAAACTAAGTCGGAAAACCATTAACACGGAAAAATAACGCATCTATAAAATAAACGAACATGTCGGAGAGACTTCCAACGTCATGTAATGATGACCCATTATCGGAATTGGACCAATGGACCTCCCATAGCCCATGAATAAATTCAAGTAAGAAAATTAATTAAATTAAGTAGAAAATCAAACAAAAGGGAATTAAATAAAACTCATTAAATGAAAATAAGTAACGGGCTTTATTAAATGGACTCATTATAATTTAGTGGGCCAAAATAAGGATTTTTAAAAGAAGAACAATGGGAAAAAACCCTAAATTCGCAACTTAAATATTACTTAAATAAAAAGAGGCACTTAATTATACTCATTTTTTGTTCTTCATGTGTACTTAATTCCAAGCCACAAAACTTTTACTAGATGTTCTGATGCATGTTACCTTTCTTTTGCCCCCAGAAGCCCTAATTTTCTTCTACTATAGTGGGCAAATTAATTCTTTTACTCCAACTGATTCCTGTTCCATGTTCATCTTGTTTAACCTGACTGAAGTATGTCGAAACCTTTATAGTTTTCAAATTCCTATTTATTGCATGTACCCTAGCCTGTCTAGAGTCGTTTAGTTTTGGTTTCATAATTTTTCATGCACCGTACGATTTGTTCTCAATTTCCAAAGCCCGTTGTGTCAATTTGTTTAACTTTGCGCCGCAATCCAAGGTCTTGTCTGATTCCTGTCGGACTCAGGCACAGACCACCAGAACGCGACGGCTCGATAGGCCGCGTTCTGTTGTCTGATTGCGACAGTCTACCCGTCGTGATCTGAACGCGACGGGAAGTGTCGTCGCTGTCGCTGTGCTTGGCCTGTCACGTTCCTCACATGACCCTGTCGCGTTCTCAGCGCCAGTTCTGAACACCCCGTCACGATCCATGCAAGGCTCTGTCGCGTTCTACCTGAACCCGTCGCAACCCTTTCATGGGTGCGTCGCGTTCACAGGTTTTTACAGAAAACACCCTGTTTTGCAACTACTCAAATTTCTACTGTGCTTATACCCTTTAATCTCAGTTATACCCGTAGTAAATGCACTTAATATAAATTGAAATTTTATATGTGATTTAAAATACATACACATGACTAATTTCCATCTATGATTTTATGTCACATGCACACACTTCGAAACCATCTGAATATGGCTTAATTGGCATTAACATGTTACTAAGTACATCTGGTAATTTATGTAATTAAATTACCTCATACTTAATTATACGTGTACATTTTTTTACGATGTTTTGGAACACCGATACCGATGCTCTACTGTTCTAGAATTCCTTTAGAATGTCGAGCACTTGTTTCTATATACACACTTTCTTGACTTCGACGAACTCTCCGATGAATATTCCTTCTGCCGGACTAGTAAGTCTTTGTTCAAAGCTTCCGTAAGTCTCCTCTGTCCATGGATTCCCACATGGTCGACCAGCCGG
Organism: Colocasia esculenta; assembly: GCA_014218235.1. Taxonomy (NCBI): domain Eukaryota; kingdom Viridiplantae; phylum Streptophyta; class Magnoliopsida; order Alismatales; family Araceae; genus Colocasia; species Colocasia esculenta. The sequence goes on along the minus strand of CM024761.1, from coordinate 44,219,193 downwards.
TTGTACCCTAACACCTATGATACCCTTTAGGGATCAACATGATCCGAATGGCTATTAGAAGTTCACTCTTTTCTTGAATCACGCCGGACCCCTGGACCTGTGCTTAACATGGCCAGTGGTAGGGTCGTGAGTTCCACCTGACTGCCAACACCGTGGGCGCATGTTGTGCAACGGTTACTATCGCTTGTTTACTCGATGTGATTACGTGCAATGACCACTAGCTCTCATATATACTCTACTCGCTCATCTATTCATGTTCACTCTACTATCTCGTCTATTCATCTAGTGCTCTCATCTATTTCTTGGTACTCTCTATTGGCCATTAATTGATTGTTTAAAGATAAACAACATAACCAATGCCAGCGCAATAGGGCCCGATCTGGTCCTGGGGAGAGCGCCCGAAAGTGCCATTTGCCCGCGGGAGTTAAATGATCAGGATGCCGGCATTACATCCAAGTGCCATACTATCAAGATTAATCTAAGACAATCAACACAAAGTGCTATATTCTCTCGATGTCTTTGACAAAACAAAGTGTTATATTCTCTCGTTGTCTATTGACGACAAAGTGCTATATTCTCTCTCGGCTATCTACGGATAACCAAAGTGCCATTACTATTTCGATTGACGAAAGTTAATCAAAAGTGCTATACTATTCGATTGATAAGAAAATCAATGAAAGTGCAATTTACTCTCTATATGGCCAACTATTTTCTCTCTCCTTGCTATACATGTTGCTTGCTATTGTTTGACGTTGACGTTATTTGCTATCGTGTTGATATCGTTTCTATCGTGCCTTGACTTTAATCATCGTACTTTACTTGATTCATCTGCTATCTGAACCATGTCACTTGTGCTATTACTTTCTCGACTTTACATGACTTGCTCTATCATTAGTTACTCTGCCTTTTAAAGAACTAATTATTTAAAGCCTACTTGATCTTGAAATTTATGTCCTACCGGGCGTTATCGCTCACCCTTCGTTATTTGTTATTGTGTCTCAGGTAAGTCAGACAATGACGGTACACACACCAATGGGACAGGACGCGAGTGATGAGTGACCCGGAGTCAAATGACGAAGTTACCCTAGCATAATTGGAGTCTAGTAGTTATTACTTTAGATTTCTTTTCCAATATAATGATGTCAATGAGCTCCATGTAGTGGCTCCGAATTAGTGGTTTTATAGTCTTAGTGATTTTATAATGAAATGAAGAGTTTTATTCAATAGATGCTCTGAATTATTCAACTGATTGTACATTTTTCTCTACTATGTACTTTGTTCACGTTCTCGCCGATTTATTCCGCTGCTAAATTGGTGGGGCGTGACATAATATGAAGTGATTTCTTGAGCATCACATGGTAGAAGGTTAGGGGTTTTTGTGTGCATGTGAAAGAGAATCAAAAGAGTGCAAATTAAGATCGTGTACATGTCTTTTAAAAGAGGATTATAGTATGGTTAACATTAAATAACATTGGTGACTTCATTTTAATAATTCAAGGGATTATCAGTGAACAATAGGGTAAATTAAGCATGAAAAGGCATATTTCTTGTTTCTGGAAAAACATAATCAGGTCGCGACGTCAGCCAGGCACGCGATCATGTCACAGTGCACTGGGCCGACGCGATGGCCTTGTTCTTATCGCGACTAGTCATGCAATGCGTTCAGGTCGCGTTCGACCAACTGACATGATGACCTTGTTCTTGTCACGTTAGATCGTGATGACGCGTTCAGGTAGCACCCAACAAGCCGACCCGATGATGCGGATCCCATCACGATAGTTAGGTCGCGACGTTCGCCAAGCACGCAATCATGTCGCATCGCACCGAGCCGATGTGACGACCTTGTTCTAGTCGCAACTGGTCGTGGCAACGCGTTCAGGTCGGGTTCAACAGGGTCGACGTGATCTTCAAGTCTCCACGAACAAGGCCAACGTTGTCTTTAGGTCGCGATGGATCATGGCGACACATTCAGGTCGCACCCGACAGGGGCTACATGATCTTCGGATCACATTGTGCAGCATCGCGAGTGTGCGACCTGGTCACGCCGCATGAGAGCGGTGCGTTCTCAGGCTGAGAATGTTCTGTTCATGTTGTCTAGATAAAACACTTATATCTCAATATATAAAACATGAAAATCCACAAAATAAATTCAAAACATTGCTAACAGGATTCTAAACAAGATAGAAACAAGAGTCAAGTAAATAGATGAAGATTTCATGGAGTTTGAGATCAAAAAAGAGGGCTCGAGTACATGTCAATAGTTGAACTTTGAGCATGAAATACTCATAAATGACATGATAGAAGTTGAGAAAACATGGGGCTTTTATTGCTGATATCATAGACTATCTATGGATGAGATTAATTAGATTTTGTATGAGAGATTGTCTACCTTTGGACGAGCTGAACTCCTAGGGCTTAGAATGTGAAGAACACTTGAAGAACACCTTGCAAGCCTTCCTCTCCACGATTTCCTCCTCCTTTGGCCTCCTTCCCACTTCCAAGAGATTTTAGATGAACAATAGGGTTGACCATGAGGGGTTTGGGGTTTATTTAAAGGTCTTGTGTTGTCGTTTCCTAATACAACTCTAATTTCTTCCAAAATCTGAATTTCGATGTTTATCTAGTTTTCCTAACATCAATCCTTCTATTTGTCTTAGTCGCGATTGGTCGTGGCAATGCATTTAGGTCGCGTCCGACCAGCCGACATAACAACCTTGTTCTCATCACGTCAAATTGTGGTGACACATTCAGGTCACGCAGAACAAGCCGATTCGACCATGCTGATACCATCAGGATAGTCAGGTCGTGACGTCGGCTAGGTCGCGATCATGTCACGGCACACTGGGCCGATGCGACGTACTTGTTCTAGTAGCGACTGGTCGTGGCGACACATTCAGGTTGGGTTCGATAGGGCCGACGCGATCTTCAGGTCTCAACCTTCAGGACTGACATGGTCTTCAGGTAGTGACGGATCATGCCGACGCATTCAGGTCGCACCTGACAAGGCCGATGCGATCTTCATATCATGTTGCGCCGCATGAGAGCGGCGCGTACTCAGTCGAGAACACTCTGTTCATGATGTCTAGATAAAACGCTTATATCTCAGTGTATACAACATGGAAATCCATTAAATAAATTTTAAAACGTTGCTAAAAAGATTCTAAACATGATAGAAACAAGAGCCAAGTAAATAGACATAGATTTCATGGAGTTTGAGATCAAAAAAGAGGGCACGGGTACATGTTAATAGCTAATCTTTGAGCATGAAATACTCACAAATGTCATGATCGAAATTGGGGAAAACATGGGACTTTCATTGCAGGTATCATGGACTATCTATGGACAAGATTAATTAGATTTTGCTTGAGAGATTGTCTACCTTTGGACGAGTTGAACTCCTAGGGCTTAGAATGTGAAGAACACTTGAAGAACACCTTGCAAGCCTTCCTCTTCATGATTTCCTCCTCCTTTGGCCTCCTTCCCATGTCCAAGAGATCTCAGATGAACAATAGCGTCGGCCATGAAGGGTTTGGGGGTTTATTTAAAGGTCTTGTGTTGTTGTTTCCTAATACAACTCTAATTTCCTCCAAACTCCAAATTTCCATATTTATCTAGTTTTCCTAGCATCAATCCTTCTATTTGAATTAGGATGGAACTCCAATTTCGTGGCTAGCAAGTTAAGGTAGTGTTAGGAGTCTATTTTAGATATATATGAATCATATTAGTGATTTACTTATCCCTTTTTAATTTCACAGCTAGCAAGTTAAGGTAGTGTTGGGAGTCTATTTTAGATATATATGAATCATATTAGTGATTTACTTATCCTTTTTAATTTATTAATAATTTGGTTACGAATTTTGACATATTTATCTCTAATCGATCATTTGGACTCTTATTTTTGGCCTAATAATTCTAGTGTGGATCATTAGTAAAACCCATAACTTATTTTTTTTGGCTTATTTAATTTATGGGAATTGCCCCTTTTTTAATTAGAAATTAATGGGTATTGTCAATTCAACAGTATTCTTATTATTCCATTTCCTTTAACTACAATTTTTGATCCAATATTTTTTTTCATTTATTTTGTTTTTAAATTATTGGGGTGTTACACTATTTGTCTATGGCTTCTGAATGCTCGCTTGTTCATTGAGTCTCCCAATTTATTCCACTGTTAAGATCGGGTCGTGACAGTAGACCTCAACTTCCTCCCCCTCCACCCCTGCGAAGGTCGGCCAGTAGTCGAAGGAGGCATGGGCGAACTCAACTGAGGACGAGGCCGGGGACGGCAAGGAGTAGGCATCTCTTTGTTATTGGGGGGTTTCTTTTGGGGTTCTTGTCTTCCCCCCTTTTTGATATTATTTTTTTGTTTTGCACTGAGTTGACTAATGTAAAGTTTGACTTGCTCGATTTTGTTGTTCCTGAGCATATACTTGTAACTTTTTATTCATGGAATAGAAAGGAAGTGTCGATTTTTTTGTAGCCTTCTCATCTTTTGATGTGTGTGCCTTTTTTTAAATTGGTCAGCCTTGAGTGCTTGGCAATTCTGTCCACGTGATAGGGCTAGCAAAATTAGTGACATGGCTAAGTGTGGTGGTTGGGCATTGACCATTGTTACCTCGAGATGGATTGGTGATTGGAGAGAGGTAGTTAGGCTTTAGTTAATTCTGATTTGGGCCTCAGTGGCTGACTTCGAGATAGGGCTATTCAGGGTCTGCTTCGGTTCGATTCAGCCCAATTTTTTGGACAAATAGAACCAAACTAAATCGGTTCAAACCGGAAAAAAAACCTGCATTTAAAGGGGCGGTCCTGAGTTTCGAACTCAAGACCTCCCATTGGGAGGGAAGGACCGTGTCCATTGGGCCATAGTTTTCTTTGTGATATTATTTATTATTAAATATATTTAATATATATTCATTTTATTCAGTTTCACAATAGAAAATCGAACTGAACCGCGAGATCCTCAGTGGATGTGTTTCTCTATTAGGAATTTTTCTAGTGTACTGTGAAGGAATGGGAAGAAATTCAAATACACGCCAACCTTAGTGGATGTTTTTATCTTTTAATATGATCAAGTCGACACAATTCAATTTTCCTTAATCGATTTTGGCAGTTTCCTTTTATTTTTAGAAATAATTTTATTGCCCAAATTGATCTGTGTCTTTCCAAGTCAATGCGATTTTGACTTTCCATTTCAAAATGACCAAGTTTCCCAAAAATAATCGATTTTTCTAAAGGGGGTCGTGTCCATTAGATGCTTTTTAAACCTTCCATTTTCAATTTTTTGGCAAGCGTTCGAATTGATTTTGGAAATCCCATAATCACATTAGGTCAACTGGATGCGATTCAAAATCTTTCTATTTTTAAGCGTTCCAATCAAAATTTGGAAATTCTTTCAATGCATCTACTTGACCATACACATTTTCTAAATCATGTCCACTGTGGCTAACATGATTTAGTTGTTTTACTCCTCAAAATTTGAGCCTGAGACTCCTATAAATATCCCTCTATGGCTTCATTTTTAGAGGATACGTACCCAACCTTTGAGTGCAGTAGGTGAGAGTCTTAGCTCTTCTCTTTGAGAGCTCCATTACTGAGGGGAGGTGTCTCCGAATCACGACCTCATCACGAGAGTTTTGACTGAGCACGGGGAGAAGTTCTTCAGCATCGGCTTCTCCCTTTCAAAACCATCCTCTCTCTTTTCTCTCTCTATTTGTTCTTTTGTTTCTCTCGTTGCATGCATCATCTCTAATTTATTTACCTCTTACTTTCATTAAATCTTTCACACATCCATCATTCACAGACCCACCCATTACACCTAGGGGTTTAAAAACCACCACAAGGTGTGTTCATGCACATGTTCTTCTTTTTATCTCTTTTTAAGAATTGATATTACACACTTCTTGGTCTAATCTTTCTTCTTTTTTTTTTTACTATTTTCTCTTCTTTGTCTTGCATGTTGAACCACTCTCATATATTTATCTCTATGTTTTGGTGATAACTAAAAATCATGAATATCGTAAATATATTTAATAATATTTTTCACTCTTGAATATTGTGAATATATTTAACAATATTTTTCAACATATTTATCTACAAAAAATAACATATTTCTATCACTGAAAAGTTTTGCACTAAAAGTCCATATCGATTTATGCTTATGTTTTCTTCCTATGTGCATGACGTGTCCTTTTAGTTGTTGTCAAAAGGGGGAGAAAAACATCAATTGTCCATAAATTGAATTTTTTCATCATCAAAAAGGGGGACAATGTTGGGTTTACATGAGATTGTCAGATTTACAATTGAAATGGTTGTTTTTTATGATGAGCATTTTCATGAACAATACAAATTGATGTGATGTGAATGTGTGAAACATGATAAGAATGACAAGTCAAGCAAATGTTAATCAGGAAACACATGTTTAATTTGATCATTTATATGTTCATAACATCTCACTAACAATGTTCTCAAATATAGGTGAGAAAGTGTGCAAGTCAAAGCAGCAAAGTCAAGAGCAAAAGATCAAATGAAACACAAAAGGCAAGTGCCTGTCGACAGCCCCAAATAGGCCTGTCGACAACTAGACACAGACAGCTTTAGAAGTCTCAGTGTGAAGTGTGCCTATCGACAGCCCCAAAGGTGCCTATCGACAGCCAAGCACAGTGAAGTGAAACAGACTTCAGGACAAGTGTCCCTGTCGACAGAGGCCAATCCCCTGTCGACAGTCACTGATAGGAAACTGTCTCCCGGGAAGCCCAATCTTCTGGCTTTTGTAATTCTGTCAGCACCTGTCGACAGATGCACTTCTTGCTATCGTCAGACGAAGAGAAACTTCAGTTCCAAGATTTCTATGTGTTTCCTATGTGGGTGTTTCCATTTATCATGACTCTCCATACTTGAACACCCATATATAAGGAACTTTCTGAAGGTATTTTCGTACAGAAGCAGCCACCATACCAAACCCTAGCAAAATCTCAAGAGAAAAGACTCTCCTTACTGCTCTGCTTCAACCTTCCGTCTAAGGAATGAAAGAGCCATTGTCTGAACGAAATTGAAGCGAGGTTGTCCATCTCTCAAGCTTCTCCATCAACTGATACCTGTCAAGATGGAGCTTGAAGTTCATCTGGATGACCATCGTGAAGAGTTCAATATCAGGATTTGATACTTTAACTCAGAACTCTTCTTTGTCTCTGTTTTTCATATCTTGTGTGTGTGTTGCTGGGTCAAGCGACTCTTGTGCTTCATCTACGTGGTTAGCGTTGTTCTGATCGTGTGTTGACGTCAAACAGCGTGGTGTGTGTGTGTTGTAGTGAGTGAACTCGCTGATAAGCAGTCGTTTCTGCGTGTGTGTGTGGACGGTGGACGTAGGATACACAAGTTGCATACTCCGAACCACCTTAAATCCTCATGTCCTATGGTTTGCATGCTTTCACGATAGTTGGTTGGTAGGCACGCTGGTTTTACACACGTTAGATAGGCTGTTCGCATTTTATTCACAATAAGCACACTAACTGAAAGACAAATCAAACTTGAATCTGTTTAAGAATTTGATAAGTTTGTGTTCTCATTTAAAAAGAAGTCAATCTTGGTTAAAGTTAGTTGTAATCTATTCAAGCCCCCCTTCTAGATTACCATATTGGGTAATTCCGCACATCTTTCAAACTGAACATCTGAAGCAACATTTTTGCAACTTATCAATATGGTCAATCAGTCTATGATAAGCAAACTTTATTTAGGGGGTATTCAACATGAAGGCATTAATGTGCATCAACCAAACAATGATTTTACAATATCTTCATGATTCACAAGGATTATGTCATCATATGTCATCATCAAAACAAATCAGAGCAAAGTATATGGTTATTCACATGACCAAAACACAGTATTCTCCCCCATTTTGATGATGACAAAATTACTAAACTCACTGCCCCTTTCTGAAACCAGCAAAAAGTTTCTCTCCCCCTTGGTAAGACACTTCTCTCCCCCTTTGAAGAGCAATGGATATCAATTGGCGGAGACTGAAGTATTAGAGACAAGAAAGCATAAGATGGAGTTTGCAAGAGTAATCAGAGTCAATGAGATATTAAAATATGAGAGAGAGAAAAATTGTTGTGTCTTACGATTGTGCAACAATGTTTAAGAGCAAAGACACTCTCAATCACAACATATGTCAACTTCTAATAACTTGAATGCATTTAAAAAGATGAAGCAAATGTGATAGAGGGTGACCTATATGAGTTGACAAGAGTGAATAACACATGAGTTTAGAAGCTACACATTTAACATAATGTAGACTAATGACTCTAAACCCTGTGGTCATGAACTTCATCCAAGTTAATTCACATACTATTCTTTTTGTACTTTGACTTTTTCTTTCATTTTCTTAGAGAGAATACAAGAATAATTTGGTCGAATCACACCTTTCAGTGCAAGAGGTCACATTTACCCAATGCAAGACCCCCTGATTACTTAGTGGTTTAACCTTCATTATATTTTATAGAGTTGAAAAAAAAATATTTATCACCATTTGATGTGAGCCAAAACACTTAATTAGATGAAATGAACCTAGTTACTCAGTGATAAAATACAATTTTCATTGCTCTATCTGTATCTCTTTATTTTTCTGATCAGATTTCTTTTTGATGTTTTTCATGAGCAGATGTATATTGTTTAGAGTAGACATGATTATGAGTATAGAAAGATTATTCATAACATGTGTTAAAGATTAGAATTTACACGTGTTACACACTAATGCTACTCATATGCCTACATGTGTTTTGCAACTCAGTTTAAAAGTGTTCAGCATTGAAAGTTTGCATACACTAGTTCTTTGATTGTATCTTTAAGAGTAATCTGAGTGCGCAATTATTTTAGTCTTTATGTTTGAAGTCTCTCATATTGAAATATCATAAAGACTCATTTATCTTGAAATAAAATTTAAATGATGGTTATTGAAGCAAAAGAGATTTAATCAGGAAATGAATTGGAACACATTTTCAAGAATGAATTTGAGTGGGAGTTATCAAGATGATTCAAGAAAGGATCAGCTCCCTTGAATGTGTGAAGTTTTGGAAAAAGTTAGATGATGGTGTCGACACAGGATTCTTAGTGTGTCGACCCAGGAGTATGAATTTTTCAAGTAGAAAGTAGCAGAAGACTACTGGTGTCGACACATGAGCAGATGTGTGTCGACCTGATTATGATCACAGACAAGAATTTCTGAGATTTTCAGGTACCAAGAAGATTTTTGACTTTTTAAATTTTGCTTCCCCTTAGAATGTGCATGATTCAAAACAATTTACCAACAATTCAAACCTGATGATGCTTAGAAATATCTTACAGAAATTAAAGCACCTTTGTTTCATTCAAATAGTTTACTTCATGAAACAGGCAGTCAATCAAATTTACACAAACCTAGTTCTCTTCTTATGTATGAATATCTTTCAGCACTCAAAGGTTTGGTAAAAATGTCAGCAATTTGCTTAGCAGTTTCAGTGAAATGTAGTTCAAACGAATTTCTGCTGACCTCATCTGTAATGAAATGTTGCCTCATTTCAATGTGCTTTATTGTACAGTGCTAGATTGGATTTTTTTGCCAAATTGATAGTACTAGTGTTGTCACACATTATTGCTACACATCCAAGATCTTCTAGGTAGTCTTGAAGTTGGTGTTTAATCCATAACATTTGAGTTCCACAGCTCCCTGAAGCAACATATTCTGCCTCTGCAGTGGAGAGTGCAACCGAATACTATTTTTTAGAAGCCCAAGAGACTTGACACCCTCCCAAGAATTGTCATCAGCCACTAGTACTCTTTCTATCAAATTTACATCCAGTATATTCTACATCTATATAAGAAATCAACTTAAACACACAGGATGCAGGATACCATAGTCCCAAGTCATGAGTTCCTGCAAGATATCTGAGGATTTTTTTCACAACACTCATGTGGGATTCTCTAGGACTAGCTTGAAATCTAGCACACATACATACTACAAATTGAATATCAGGTCTAGATGTAGTAAGGTATAGTAAAGATCCGATCATATCTCTGTAGATTTTTACGTCTACCATTTTACCTTTTAGATCTGCATAAAGACTCACTATTGTGCTCATTGGAGTTGTCATTGCCTTCGAATACTCTAGTGTGTATTTCTTTAGCAGTCCATCATGTACTTTGATTGATTGATGAAAACTCCTCCTGAAGTTTGATTGACCTGTAAACCAGGAAAGAATTCAAGTTCTCCCATTAAATTCATCTCAAACTCATTGGTCATGAGTTCTGCAAATTCTTTACACAGAGAGTGTAAGGTCCTCGAACTTTGTTCTCATTGTGCAAACTTTGTCATATGGTGATTAGTTGCTTGTGTATATAGTTATGTGCATATGTATATATATATATATATATATATATATATGTAAATGTTTATTTCTGTACGTACTATATTTAACTGATGATGTACATATGTATATACTTGTTTATTCATGTACATGTTGCTTTTATTTAATTGTGCATAGGGTGTTTAAATTATACAGTACATATTGCATGTATATATATAGTGTATATATGCTATTTGATATTCCTATGTTCTGGCCGAAAGGCTATTTAATGTCAATATGTAGGGACATTTATGGGGAAGTCGACATCCAGATCGATGGACACCAATTCTCAGTAAACGGTAGTGATATGGCCGTTTATTTCCCAGAAATTGTTGCGATTTCAGATCTGGAAACGACCATGTTTCCTTCAGTCCCGATTTTGGAAACTACCTCCCAACGGTAGGATTTCCACCTTGATGCGTTCCCCGACCCCCTCAGCTTATATAAACTCCAGATTAGGGCGAGGTTAGGTCTTTTGGCTTTTTGAGAAACCCTAGAGCTTTGTGCGAAAAACCTGATCTTTGGAGACCTTGATCTGACGGTTTGGTGCATCTTCCGGTGATCTTCAATGACTGGGAGATAATGTGAACATTGGTGAGGCTTCCTTGACTCCGGTGTGCAACCTACATCTACTCAGAGACCGGTTCGGGAGGAGATTTGGGCGCCTTCTTGGCTTGGCCGAGGAGGGCATCTTCGACTAATTAATCTCCTTTGGCAATTTTTATGAGGCAAGTAATCGAGGGATATCATCCCTACCCATGTCCTCTAGGTCCTAGGTGTAGACACCCATTTCTGGCCCATAAGCTGAGCCAATTTCCTTGTCACATCATTGATGCTCCACATTGGCTCATCATCGTCTAACTGACTTTATCCGATCATAGCATCTTTTTATTTAGTTCATCACCCTGGTGGGTTCTTCCTAGTCAAATCAATCAGTCATCATCATCATCTGGTAGCTCTCTGAGTTGAGAATCCAACGCCTGAAACTGTGTGCCAATGCGATACCCATGCAAGGAGTTCAGATACTTTGAGTAAGCCATATGCTGAAGGATCATGAAGGCGACAATGACCCTGTCATGTTCATATTCAGAAGGCGACGCCCTTCTTGTCATGTTCATACCCATACCGATTTGCCTTCAGACCACAATCGATCTTCTTCCGAAGGTGACGCCTCGATACGTCGCATTCTTATTTTTCCTTTTAATTCTCTAAAAATTTGCCAGAAATGCTTAAAAACTTCCCTCTATGGAAGGCGATGTATCGAGGCGTCTCTATCTGGTAGCGACAAGGAGCCTATCGCGTTCTTGTTTCCTTCACAGAACCATACAACTTGGCCTTTCCTATTCCCACTTTGTCACACCCCTCCAATTTAGCAGCGGAATAAATCGAAGGGAAACGTGAACAACGAGTATGGTAATGTGAATTACGCATACAGACGCAAATATCAGAGCATCTAATGAACAATAATTGAAATAAACTCTTGATTTCATTATAAAATCACCAAGACTATTACAACCACTAATTCGGAGCCAATACATAGGGCTCAATGACATCATTACATTGAAATGAAATCTAAAGGAATAACTATTAGACTCTATAGTACTAGGGCAACTTCATCAACAGACTCCAAGTTGCTCATCACTCTAGCCCCATCCCATTGATGTGTGTAACGTCATTGTCTGACTTACCTGAGAGACAATAACAAATAACGAAGGGTGAGCGATAACGCCCAGTAGGACTTAAATAATTAATGTTTTTAAATGGCAGAGTAACTAATGATAGAAAGAGTCATGTAAAGTCAAGAAAGTAATAGCACAAGTAACATGGTTCGAATAGCAGATGAATCAAGTATGGCACAATGATTAAAGTCAAGTCACGATAGAAACAATAACAACAATAGCAAGTAACGTCATTATCAAGAAATAGCAAGCAACATGTATAGTAAGGAGAGATAGTAGATGGTCATGTAAAGAGTAAATTTCACTTTGTTTGATTTGCATCAATCGAAATAGTATAGCACTTTTGATTGACTTTTGTCAATCGAAATAGTAATGGCACTTTGGTTATCCGTAGATAGCCGAGAGAGAATATCGCACTTTTATTGTCAATAGACAAACGAGAGAATATAGTACTTTGAATGCGATTAAGTCGCGATAGAACGCAATAACTTAAGATAGCAAGTATCCAGTAGAGCAAGGAGAGGGCACAACAATAGTCGCTCAATAACAAGACAGTAGCAGTTCAGTAACAGTCAGTGGTAGTACAGTAACAGTGCAGTACGTCTGAACTAACAGACTAACAGTAATAGTGTAACAGTCAGGTGTCTAGCTAATTCAGAATAGTTAGTCAGAACCGGTGTAAATACAGACACCGACAATAGCCCCTGCAGATATTTTCGGGTGGCTCTTTGCCCCCATAACTAGATTGGAGTCCTTCGGACACTCTCCGTGCCCTCAGTAGTATGCATTCCAGTCAGCAGAGTCACAAGACCCATTTTAGCGATAGATAGTCATGAACAGTACAAAACAGTTGGAGCCACACAGCTCAAAGGGTACCAAGAGAGTACTAGATGAATAGACGAGATAGACGAGATAGTAGAGTGAACGTGAATAGATGAGAGAGTAGAGTATAGATGAGAACTAAGGAACATTGCATGTAACATGTCGAGTAAACAGTCGATAGTAACAGTTGCACAACACACATGTTTGGTGTTGGCAGTCAGGTGGAATACACAACCCTTTCGTTGGCCTTGTTATGCACAGGTCTAGAGGTCCGGCGTGATTCAAGATAAGAGCGAGAGAAACTAAGGCCGTTTGGATCTTGCTGATCCCTAGAGGTGTCATAAGTGTTAGGGTACAACCAGCTCGTCGATCATGTGGGAATCCATGGACATAGGAGACTTACGGACGCCTTGAACAAAGACTCACTAGTCTGACAGAAGGAGTATCCGACGGAGAGTTTGTCTAAGTCAAGAGAGAGAGTGTATATAGAAACAAGTCCTCGACATTCTAGAGGAATTCTAGAACAGTGAAGCGTCGATAACGGTACTCCCAAAACATCGCGAGAATCGTAGACAAGTTCTTTTAAAATAGGGCAATTTAAATATATAATTGACATAAATTACCAGATGTATTATGAGATAATTTCATGCCAAGTTAAGACATTATGGATGGTTGAAAATGAGTGCAAGTGTAAGAGAAATTGTAGATAGAAAGAGATCATTTGCATGTATTTTAAATTACACAATATATGTTCAGTATAACAAGCGTGTATTACTATGTGTGGGACTGTTAAGGAAGGTTATAATCATTGTATAAAGTTATAGCATCACAATTTATGGGTTTTTATGCAAATGTCCCAGGTCACGACGTACCCTTGTAAGGGTCGCGATGGGGCTAGAAAAGAACGCGACAGGGTCTTGTATAGATCGCGACGGGTCGGTCAGGTCAGGTAGGCAGAACGCGACGATAGCCCCTGTCGCGTTCAGAATGCGACGGGTGGTGCTGTCGTGACATGCTCTAAGAATGCGGCTATCAGGCCGTCCTGTTCTCAAGTACTGTGCCTGAGTCCGAAAGAGAGAAGGACTGAGCATTGGATTGTGGGCCAGATTGCCTTCTTTCGACACACGGTGCTTCAAAACTTTGGAACAAATTGTACAATGTATGAAAAATCACAAAATTAGTTCTAGACAGATCTAGACATGTAAGAGTACTTCCAGTAAATCAGAATTTGAAAATAGTCATGGCTTCGACAAGCTTTAATCAAGTCAAACATGGAGAATAGAAGACTGTGTACAGTTGGGATGCAAGAATTAATTCGCAAGATGGGGTGGATGAAAATTAGGGCTTTTGGGGGCAAAAGGAGCCTAACAATCATCAGTATCTCGAGTAAAATTTTTGTGGCATGAGAACGAGTATATACGGAGATATGAATTTGACAAGAGAGTTCGGGGTCATGGAGATTATAGAACTTTTTAAATTAAGAACAAAAGATTGGGTAAACAAAAAATTATGAAACAAAAAGGGTTTTGTTCCTAGTGCATGGAACAATCTACAGACAAATTTAATTAGATTTTGCTCGTGAGAATTTCTACCTTTAGTGATTTTTCTCTTCTAGGGGTAGAACTTGAAGAACGAGAGAGAAAGCTTGAGAGAGTCTTCTCCCCACGAGATCTCTTCCTCCTTGGCCTCTCCTCCTGGTCTAGCAACCCTTGGCAACAAGCTAGGGCCGGACATGGAGGATTTCGGAGAGTATTTATGCTTGTTGGATTGTTATTTCCTAATAGGACTCTAAGCCCCTTTAAATTCCGAATTTCCTATTTCTTAACCTCCTTCCAAGCTTTCCAATTCTTATTTGGGTTAGGATGAGTGTTAAATTCGTGGCCAACCTATTAGGGTAGTTTTAGGAATCAAATTCCATCTTAAATTAGCTATTTTAATGCTTAAATACCACTTTTCTATTTAAGCAATATTTAAGTTACGAATTTAGGGTATTTTCCTATTATTATTCTTTTAAAAATCCCTATTTTGGCCTAATAAATTCTAGAGGGTCCATGTAACAAAGCCCATTCTCAATGGAATTTAACTGAGGAGAATTCTTCATTTTAAATAGGGAAATAATAGAATTTTGGAATTTATTATATTTTTCTTTCTTGAATTTATTCATGGGCCATGAGAGGTCCATTGGTCCAATTCTGATAATGGGTAATCATTTAATGATGTTGGAAGTCTCTCCGACATGTTCGTTTAATTTATGGGCGTGTTATCTTTCCGTGTTAACGGTTTTCCAACTTAGTTTCCTAATTTAGATAATTAGTCACATTGTGACATACATTTGGCCAATCGGATTTTTTGTTGCTTGAATTTCTTAATAGAACACTTAGGAATATTGTCTGGGGTTGATTTATAAATTTTTAGGAATTTTCCGATGTATTCTTGCACATACGATAGTGGTACGTATGTTTCTATTATTTTGATTTAAAGAAATTATTATTTCAAATTTTTAAGTATTAAATTTTCTGGGATGCTACATCCTCCCCCACTTAAAAAGAATTTGGTCCCCAAATTCATATGATATGATACAACTACCAATTTATTATAAATATTTCAATATATCATCTCCCCCACTTAGAGCTTTGCTATCGTGAAAATAATATGAACTTAACTAAGGGTTTAGTGATGATACATTGTCCACCTTCATTGGCATGATTTATATCCACAAGGGCTTGTAATCGTCCTTGGCGTGGGGTTTGGTTCTTCTTTGTTGGACAATCGATGACTCGATGTGATGACCCTCATTATACCGGTACGGTTATACCAACCCACGTCGGTATAGTGAACGTTATCACAGTGGGGCATTTACCCAAACAATAACATATGATTGAGATGCTCATAAATATAAATACAGAGTAGCGGGAGCATAAGAACTACTTGTCTTAATTTCATCATCCACATTTAACATAGATGATTCAAATAACAATTTAAAGATAACTAAAGTCCACGTAAATAAAGTGCTAAAAATTAGATTACATAGCTTGTCCACAATTACATAATAGTTCCATTACAATGCCTCAATTACATTCAATGAAAGCAAAATGTCACGATGACGACTCCACCAGGCTACTCGCCACGCTCGGAGTCACTCTCCACGGTCTCCTCTAACGATGTACGATCACCAACTAAACCTGTATGCCGAAACAAGGAATGAGTCTAAAAGACTCAGCAAACAACACCACACACCTCATACATGCATATATCACAGTAGGTTTTTCATTTCAATTTACAAAGCAAAACATATAGCATGCTTGGACATTGATAAAAGACAACCTATCATGACAATTCTACAAAATTTAAAACACATGATACATGATTTAAGCCATTCCAAAATAAATATCCTATCACATGCTTTCTACTCATTCAATCACATGAAAGCTATATTTCAAATCAAGCTACAACATGGAAGCAACCACACATGGGATTCTTACCTACATAAAAGTAAACATTCCTATCTGGTTTCTACACATTCTTGCACATGCAATTTATCATTTCATACACATTAAGGTTGCTGTTTTAACACACTTTAGCAATTCACATCCTATTGCATGAGGGCTACAATTCCAATTAATTACAACACGATAGCAATTAAACATGGAATTGTTCACACATATGCAAGAAATGCTCCTAGCATGGATTCTACGCATTTTTACACACATAAAACATTCTTATAAACACCTTTAGGTTGCTGTTATAACATAATTTCACATTAACATATCATGGACCACAATTTCACAATTTAACATAATGGGTTCACATGTTTACACAATTACTCATTCACATAGTTCCCCTTTTACACATTGCACATTTACACATATTCACACTACACAATTTACACATAATCACATTCACATTTCACAATTTAGTGCCGTGACACATAGTCTAAACCACCATTAGAAGGACACATCACATAACACATACACATAGACGTCACCTAGGCAATACAGTGACGACTCTTGGACTCCGCAGACCGGGAGAGCATGTCTCCACCCTAACCAGTGGTACTTGTCCACCTCCAGGATTTCATCCTAATGCCCTTAGGATCTTAACACATTGAACCTTCCCATGGGGACTTTTCCATGGCATGGTTCCACGGCCCTCTATGGAAGCAGTGTCACACATGGCACAGTCTTACACATTACACATTCCGATTTTGAACACACATATTTCACATGTCTTCACATTCTCTCACTTATACATATGGCTCTGTTTTTCTAATCATGATACTACTGTTGACAGAATTCAACCATTCAGTAGCTCACATTAATCAGGTTGGCAAACACATCATCAAATCATATTCATGATAGCATGCATTTATCACATGTTTTCACATGGAAATTTTATAATACACTTTACAGTTATCCAATCATCATGAAATTTTAACCACACACTAATTGCAGGTTCATGACCTCACATACAAATTTCCAGATTTTTCTGAGTCATATTGCATTTACAGAAATTAAAACATTCAGTTGCATTCCATTCATAATTCAATTTGTCATGGAACATAACATGAATATCCAGTTTGACAGTTCACAGCCCTGAACCTAACATACACATCATTACAGGAATTTTCCTCGAATTTATAGCACATCACATGATTTACTGTAAATTTTACAAATCGTACGCAGGTTTTCTATTTTTAAAACAGAAATTGCAGTAAATCACATGCTCTTAGAAAAAAAATTCTGAAATTTGCAGGGCATAGACTGACACATACATACATGGTTTATAAAAATTTTGGCACTCGAATTCTTCACGGATCATGTGAACAGTAGATAGATATGTACAACCATTTCTTCCAACATGTATTTTAATAAAACTAATAACTCCCACCATCCACAAATGCACAAGAAATTTCCCCCACACATCATTGTATCTATTTCACATAACATACAACAATTACTTTATATCCTCATGCGAAAACACTTCGGAAAATAAATCGTATACAAGGGAGAACAGCTCACTGTTCTGCCCTGAAGAACTTAACAGCACTGTCTGGCCTTTAATGGAGCTTAACGGCAACATCATTGGCCGTTAATTGAAGATCTTAACGGCAAGGGGTCCTGCCGTCAAGTTCCGGTCTGTGCAAAACATAGACCCGAGCTCCAAAAGAAGGAGAAGTATGAGGATCCAAGACACGAGGAAAATCTGTAAAAATGGTAAAACCCTATTAGACTCATACATGGACGAAATGTATGGGTTACTTGCCTTTCTAAAAACCTTCAAAGGGATCTAAGTTGCTGTTGAAGCTCTCCTTGGGCAGTCCCAAGAAGCCTCCAAACTCTTCTTGCTCCGGGTTCTTGGTCGATGTAGACGCCAAACCAACGTCGGGGAAGCCTTCCCCTACGTCCCAGCTATCCTCCAGTCGGTGTAGATCATCGGTAGAAGACTTCAGTCACCGGATCAAAGCCTCCAAGGTTCAGGTTTCCTTCAATCCAAAGCTAAGGTTTCTCTCCTCTTTTCAAAGAGTCAAGAGAGTTCTTCTGGTGCAGAAGGAGTTTGGTTTATAGGAGAAGGGGTTTGGGATATCACGGAGGGGTGATGGGATGGCCTGATAGCCATTGGGGTCTGCAACGCATGCAGGTCAGAGATATTAACGTCCACATACATGGCCGTTTACTTAAGTATTGCGTCCATCGAGGTGGAGGCTGACTCATCATGGACGTCCATCCATGTTGACGCCAATTTGGCCCTTCGGCCAGAACTTAAAACATGCAGAAACCATGTTTAACTTATACATATATATACTATCATGCACACACTACCACCATGCAATTCATACACTATTTACAACTAATTATACACATGCACACATAAGTATAACTAGTTAATACGTACGTAGATATGTACATCTATGCATACACAAGCATGAATTATTTACACGTAATAAAGTAATACAAAAAAATTCGAGGGCCTTACACTCGATGTTGTTGACTTCCACTTCACAAGCATCTGCCTAATCTCTTCCAACAGTTATCAAACTGATGCCATGGCTTTTCACAAAATTCACAGACTTCCTTCCGCTTCACTTTCCCCTTCATCTCTTGCTATCTACTGTATTTCTTCCTTTATTATCATTGGAATGAGTAGCACGTTCCCTTTTCAACACCTTGTTCTTATGGATCTTTTCAAGAAGTTCTATAGTGTCCTCTACTAATTGAGCTCTCAGTACCATGACTGAATACACTTCAATGTCTAGTGGAGCCAACTTTTCCCAGTACACAGGTCTCAACCCTTCTAATAATCTCTTTGCCTTCATCTTTTCCGTACTCACCAAATGTGGTGTATACTATGCTAGTCTTTCAAATTATGCTTCATATTCTGCTACAGACATCATTCGTTGTTTTAAATTGGCGAATTCATTTGCCTTCTTCTTACAAATCCTCTCGAAAAAATATTTGGTGTTGAAGAGTTCTAAAAATTTATCCCACTCTATGTCGATGTTGGGTAATTGTTGACTGGTAGCTTCCCACCAAGCTCTAGCATCGCGGTCCAACTGGAAGGTTGCCAGAAGGACTTTCTCCTACTCTGAACATTGCATAACTCTAAAGATTCATTCCACCACCTTCACCCAATTTTCAGCTTCATCGGGATCCAGAGTTCCATTAATCCTAGGGGGATTTATTTGTTGAAAGTTCCCATATAAGTCTCCTGCCCCATTTCTTGCTCCTGCTTGAATCACGTTGTTAAGGGCTTGAGTTAACCCCTATACAGTCTGTTGTAATTCGTGCATTTGTGCATGCTCTCCAGCCATCTCCTCTAGTTCCTGCGAGCAATAATACTTATTAATTTCTTCTTAAACTTATGGTGCTTATATATACAGTTAAGCTCCTAGCATAACCCCAAGCTTTACCCAATCTCTCACATAGGTATGGTGGTTGGCTTAGACACGGTCATGGCAGTTCACCTAGAACATCCCTAGACTTAAAATATCCTAATAAGGACATCCTAGGCTCTGATACCAACTGCAATGCCCCTCCAATTTAGCAGCGAATAAATCGGAGGGAAATATGAACAACGAGTATGGTAACGTGAATTGCGCATACAGACACAAATATCAGAGCATCTAATGAACAATAATTGAAATAAACTCTTGATTTCAATATAAAATCACTAAGATTATTACAACCACTAATTCGGAGACAATACATAGGTCTCATTGGCATCATTACATTGAAAAGAAATCTAAAGCAATAACTATTAGACTCCATAGTGTAGACACCCATTTCTGGCCTATGAGCTGAACCACATTTCTTGTCATCTTAGTGAGCCCCTAGTTGGTCACTCACCTTGAGCCCACTATTAGCCTTGCTTTGAGCCCATTAAGAAGCCCAATTTCATTTAATCCCATCCATTATCCTTTTAAAGGAGTCCTTGTGCCTTAATTGCCTATCATTCTCCCATTTGATTGGCCATTTATTGAGGATAATTGATTTTCATTAATGCGGCATATCGTGGTGACGCGTTCATCTTGTCACGCCCCCTTTGGTCGTCGCGACAGCCCATGCATATCCATGCACGTGGCTTCTTAGTCGCGACGCCTTCGGCCGTCTTGTTCTTCCAGGTCACGCCCCTGCGATATGTCGCGACTACAACCTCAGCAACAGCCTCCGCAACCACCTCCACTTTATCCTCCCATGGCCTTATCTCTATCCCATGCAACATCCCAATCCCCATGGCCACAGTTTCGGGTTGTGGGAGACTCTAGGTACCCCTTTGGACTCTCGCAATCCGAATTTTAATGGATTTTATCCTTTATTTGGGTATTTATCATCTAAAAATGGGATTTTCTCTCTCTTTTCTTATAAAAGCAAGGCCCCCCCATCAGAGCAAAAGAAGAGCTCGGTTTTCATCCTGAAGGGCTGCCGAAATTTTGAGTGCTCTGGACTTAGCCACGCAGCCCTCCCTCTTCCTCTCCTTTCCTCACATTTTCCACCTCAAGAACTTGCCCATTTTGGGTAGGTCAGGTACCCCTTAATCAGAAACCCCAGCAGCCCTGGAACAATAGACAACTGCCTCCTCAAAACCGAAACCCTCAGCAAGATCAGCGTCAATACAACCAAGTCCCTCTGCCCCAAAATGGCTATGCTCCTTGAAAGCCTAATGGGCCAAAGAGGGCACAATACCCTCCTCTCCCAGAAAGTCTTGCTGATATATTTGCGGCCCTCATGTCTCTAAATGCTCTTAGGCTCCCTCCTGAGAAACCAAATTGGAACATGGCAGCAGACCAAATAATGTACTGTGTATCATCGCCATCCAGGGCACAATGTGTCAGATTGCTTGCAATTTCGAGACATTATATATGATCTTCATGAACAGAACCAAATTGATTAGGCCGAGATGAAGAGATTGATCCAGACACTGAGAGACCAACAGGGTCAAAGATAGCAGCAATAGTAGCAAAGGCAACAGCAGCCTCAGCAACAACAACAGTAATTTCAACAGCAACATTTTCAGCAACAGCAATTCCAGCAGCAGTACCAGCAATAGCAGCAACCGTAACAACCACAGCAGCTAGCCAATGACCTCAGCATAATCCGTAACCCCATGCCGCAACACCAGCCAGCTCCGAACCCCCAGGCTGCTCCACCACCTCCTCCTCCCGCTCAAGTTAATCCCATCGTCCACCATCCACCACTAGTAGCCGCGTGGGCCTACGATGATGAGCACGAAGTAGGCCAACTTTTGGTCATTTCCCATGCCACACCTACCTCCACCACGCCTACTATCACCACCTCCACACCTGCCATGCCCACCGTTGCCACTCTTACCTCGCCACTCTACAACAACCCCGTCATACCGCCCGTTATCCCATCACCTCTCAATATCCCATTCTCTCCTGCACTATCACCCTTATTAGCCACACCCTCCATCATCGACACCAATTCACCTCCCCTTCACCATAACCTCGCCCTACGGAGCGGGCGAATGTTCCACCGGATGTATCCAAATGCATCTGTGTCTATGCCGGGTCAGCTGACCCAACATTCCAACAACCAGCAACAGCAACAAGACATTGAGGAGATAGATCCGGTCCCGGGGACCCAATATGATATTTTCAAGCATTTGGATCAGAGTCCGGCAAAAATATCAATCCATGAATTGATCAAAAGGTCACCAACCCACCAAGATGCCCTGAGAGCCTTTGTACAAAGGGTCATGGTAAGTGAAGATATGAACCCGGACAACCTACCATCTGTTCTTTCCATTGTAACCAAGGGGCCAACCATTACTTTCATAGACGGTGAGCTGGCTCCTCCAGAGGCCAAGAGAATGCCTTTATGTGTCACCCTGACCATAAACAAAGTGGTCGTTGATGCCGCGTTGGTTGATACCGGAGCTTCTATAAATGTGTGCCCACTGAGTACCTTAAGATCCTGCAACATCTCCGAGCGCCGCTTGCAGCCCACTCCCACAACCATAGGGGCCTATGACAATTCCCGGCGGGCCTGCCATGGCATGATTTCTTTACAAGCAGAATTGGGCCCACTTGTCATGACAATGGATTTCTATGTCCTTGACATTGATCCAACCTACAAAGCTATTCTGGGTCACCCATGGATTGAGGCGTTAGTGGCAGTCCCCTCTACAGCTCATCAATGATTGAAATTTCCATTCCAGGGTCGCATAGTCAAACTGAAAAGTGCAGCAACTTCTCACACAGTGGAGGCCATTGAGAAAGTATTGCCATCAGTATGGCCATCCAACAAGCCCATTATCTCAGTCCTTGATGTGAACTTTCCTTGGGTTACATATTTTCCAGCAGCCACCGGATCATATCTCCATCTGTGGCAGCTATCAAGAAGGGCACACTCTCAAATACTAAGGGATGGAATGTCATGGTCAGAATTGGGTATCAGCCGGGAAAGGGTTTGGGCGCCCATCTTCAAGGGAGGACTCAGATCATCAATGACCCTAAGAAATTCACAAAGAGGGGTCTTGGATACCAAGAAGGGCTCAAACCATGGGTGGCATATTCATCTGCACTAAAGTCAGACCAAGACCCTCTCACCTGGACACTTTATGATCATTTTGTCGGAGGCCTGTACAGCCAGGCTAAAACACTATCATGACAGAAGCACCGTTGTCCCCATATCAACTTTGGTGGCCTAGAGGCCCAGCAAGAAGAGGAGGCCTGAAGAAACAACAGCAGAAGAACTAGGTCTAGAAGACTTGATCTCAGCCATTAGTTATCTGTTCAAAGAGGACAACACCGTGCAATCCCCAATAGCAGAAGCAGAAGAACAAGAGCTCGAAGACCTTGTCTCTATAGTCAGTCAGTTATTTAGTGAGGACAACATTTCATACTCTCCGACAATGGAACAGTTAGTATCAGCAATCACCACCAAGTGACAGTTGCTTGGACCTGGTGACGATTTCGAAGTCATAAACCCCATCAACCCAACAAAGGAGTTCTGGCCAGGGCATTCCCGGCCTTCTAGTCATTTTGTGTCTTCCATCCTTGTTTATAATTTTGCCTTCATCCCTTCTCCTCCTCCCCTAATCCTCTAATTCTCCCCGATGCTCTCGAAGCGTTGACCATCTCTTCCTCTTCTTTCACCATTTCGTTCGATGGCTCAATTCTGTCCATCTCCCGATGCCTTTTCCTGTAGGATAGTTATTTCATTTATTGTTTCAGTCTAGTATGTTTAATTAAAAAAAAAACAAAAAACAAAAAATAAAAATGCTTTCATTCCCTCTGTTCCATAATTTTGACGGCGATCCCCGTCCTCCCTTTCCTCCTCTCTCCTTCAGACAGCGATCCCCGTCACTCTGCTGCAATCCCCCACTCCCGATGGCGATCCCCATCACTCTTTTGCAATCCCCGCTCCCGACGGTAATCCCCGTCACTCCGCTGCAATCCCCGCTCCCGATGGCGATCCCCGTCACTCCTTACTCCCAACACTCAGACGGCGATCCCCGTCCCTGCGTTTCCTTGCTCTCGATGGTGATCCCCGTCACCCCGGCTTTCCTTCTTTCTGGGCGGCGATCCCCGCCTCTCCTTCCTCCTTCTGTGTGCAAATTGCTATCCTCGCTCGCCTGACCGTCATGGTCACGTTGGGCGATCTGGGTGAGGGGCCTTCTACTCCCCAACACCCCAACTCCTCTATAGACACCCAGAGCTCGGGTGGTCTGTCCTTGCCTCCAATCCCATCAGAGGATCTGTACGGCTCAGCCACACATATCTGGTTCCCTTCCAATAAACCTTTGGACACTCCTCTAGAGCCTCCTGTAAATATCAGCCCTAGGTTAGTTTCATGGGTAGAATCTAGTAACCCCCGTCCCCGACTAGGAAGAGCAAGGGTAGTGGCATACCCTGTAGGTATTTGTTAGATCTGGCACAAAGGTGTGTCGCTCTTCTAGCTGTTGAAGAGTTTGCCCAAGAAGCAATTGTTATGAATCTAGAAGCTCAGCACGAAGAAGAAGGGATAGATGATGGGTTTGGAGTATATGAAATCTTAACTGAGGAAGACCTAGCGGATGAAGAAGAGGGTGAGATAGAGGACACTGCCGACATGTATTCAAGTGGCATGAGAAGATTTGACGAGCCTACATCGGCAGTGGATGAGCCCACCAAAGAGGTAAATGTTGGAACAGAAGAAGGCCCCGGGCTCTTGACCATAGCTTCCAGTCTCCCTCCCGAGGAAGAAGAGGTGCTCATAGAAATGCTAAGGGAATTCAAGGATTCTTTTGCCTGGTCATACGATGACATGCCCGACATTGACCCCAAATTGGTGGAACATAGGTTGATCCTGAAGCCAAGGGCAGTTGCCGTTAAACAAAAATTGAGACGATTCCTCCCCCACATTGCCTTAAAGATGAACGAGGAGATTGATAAACTACACAAGGCCAAATACATCCGTGTAGTCCTCTATCCGCTGTGGGTGGCCAATATAGTCCTGGTAATGAAAAAGGATGGAAGGGTGTGAATTTGCATAGACTTTCGGGACTTGAATTGGGCATGTCCAAAGAACGATTTTCCTTTACCTCATTTGGATGTGTTGATCGAAAACACCGCTGGGTATGAAACTCTATCATTCATGGATAGGTACTCAAGCTATAATCAGATTCGTCTAGCCCCGGAGGACTAAGAGAAAACTTCCTTCACCACACCCTGGGGAACTTATTGCTATGTGGTCATGCCGTTTGGATTAAAGAATGCCGGAGCCACTTATCAAAGGGCAATGTTAGCTATCTTCCACGATATGATTCATATAGATGTTGAAGTGTACGTTGACGATATTGTGGTGAAGTCTCAGACTCGAAGAGAACACTCCTCCATGCTTGCCAAAGTGTTCCGCTGCGCACAAGAATATCAATTGAAGATGAATCCAAAGAAGTGTGTGTTTGGGGTTTCATCAGGCAAATTTCTAGGGTCATAGTTAGCAAACAGGGGATTCAAATAGACCCGCACAAGGCCAAGGCAATCAATGAGATGCCTCCTCCTAAGAATATATCTGAGCTTCAAGGTTTAATCGGTCGATTACAGTTCATAAAAAGATTCATATCTCAGCACTCCCAAAGATGTCGGCCTTTCTATGAACTGTTGAAAGGAGGGGCCAAATTTGAATGGAATGCCAAGTGCCAAGAAGCTTTCGATGAACTCAAGAGTTATCTCATGAATCTGCCCGTGCTGCAGGCGCTTGTCCCTGGGAAACCCTAAATCCTATATCTGTCTACAATTAAGGACTCCCTAGGAGCTGTCCTTGTGCAACATGACGAGTATGGAAGAGAAAGGGCAGTTTATTACCCATCTAGGCCCTTCAATCCTTCCGAGATCAAACTCACCACAATGGAGAGGATGTGTGCAGCACTAGTGTGGATAGTGCAGAAATTGAAGCACTATTTCCTAGCCCATAGGGTGAGTTTGATTTCTAGAATGGATCCTATTAGGTATCTCTTGGAGAAGCCAGTCCTCGCCGATAGATTGGCGCGTTGGCAAAGCTTCCTATCTCAATTCGATATCACCTTTGTAGTCCAGAAGGCTTTAAAAGGGTATGCCATTGCCGTGCACCTCGCTCACCTTCCTCTTCCTCACAGTGACACGGTTCAAGAGGATTTCCCTGATGAAAACCTGTCACTCATCTCTCGCGACCCCTTCTAGTCGCTCCACTTTGATGGAGCTCTCAATTCTAGGGGACGGGGCATAGGTGTTGTCTTGCTCACCCCAGAAGGGATCACCATTCCACTTGCATATCAACTCCAGTTCCCTGCCACCAACAATGTCTACGAGTATGAAGCTCTCCTAGCTGGTCTTAAGCTTGCCTATCTTTTAGGCGCGCGCCATCTCAAGATCATAGGAGGCACTCAGCTCGTTCTTCGGCAGGTCCTTTCTACCTACCGTACTCGTGACCCCAAACTCAAGCCCTATTAAGATCTGGTCACACTCCTAGCTAAATAATTCGACAAGCTCATCTACATTCATACTCCTTGCTCTCAGAATATTATAGACAATGCCTTGGCATCTTTGGCCTCATCTCTCTCCTTCCCCCTCAGCCGTAGTGCTGAGACTATCACTTTTCAAAGATTAGAAGCTCCCTCTACTCAAACCCTTGGTTCAATAACCTTAGGAGCTCTTTTGTCTTAAAGGTAGAGAGAAGAGAAGCGAAGGAAGTAATGCTTATGGAGCTAGGAGAAATGATGGCAGAAGAAAGGCCATGGTACCATGAGATTGAGTTGTATTCTAGAGACGGTACCTTCCCAGAAGAAGCAGAAGCAGAGGATAGAAGAGCCATCCGTAGAGCAGCGTTAAGATATACCATTGTTGGAGAAGTGTTGTACAGGCACACTCAAAATGGAATGCTCCTCAGATGTTTGTTGGACGAAGAAGCCTGGAAGGTAGTGGAAGGAGCCCACTCTAGTGAATGTGGAGGGCATGTAAATAGCCAAATGTTGGCTAAAACGATTCTTAGGCAGGGCTATTACTGGCCAACCTTAGAAGAAGACTGTGCCATCTATGTTCGTAGGTGCGTCAAGTGCCAAGTCCATGCCGACAAAATCCATGCTCCATCTTCCTCTTAGCATCCACTATCTTCCCCTTGGCCTTTCTCCATGTGGGATTTTGATATCATCGGGCCTCTTGGTGATCCTAATGCTCAAGTGAAACAAAAATCATTCATTCTTACTGCCACTGAGTACTTCACCAAGGGGGCTGAAGCTGAGGCGTTCACAGAAATCAAAGGCTCAACCGTGTGTAGGTTCGTCATGAAGAACATCATCTCACGGTTCGGAGTACCAAGCGGCTTCGTCACCGACAATGGACCCCAGTTCATATCACAAGAACTTCAGGACCTATGTAAGAAATTCAACATTTCCTTGCATCATTCGTCTCCATACTATCCGCAGGGCAACGGCCAGGCCGAAGCCACGAATAAAATGCTTTTGAAAATTCTAAAGAAAACTTGTGAGTCTCATAAGTTCGCTGATTGGCCTGAAAAATTGATTGAGGCTCTATGGGCCTACCGCACCTCCGCATGCCACTGGGTAAACTCCCTTTTTGCTTATTTATGGGATGGAGGTGGTATGTCCACATGAGATCCTCATTTCTTCGGTAAGAGTTCATCTAGACAAAGAACTTAATCTCGATGAACGTCGAGAGGCGTTGCTTTCACAGCTGGAACTCCTAGACGAACGACGTCTAGCCGCGGCCGATCATGTGCTTTCATATCAAAATAGACTCTCAAGATCTTTTCAAAAGAAGGTGATTTAACGTAAATTCCAAGAAGGAAACATGGTTTTGAAGCGAATTTTGAAAAAACCTGGAGGTCCTAGGTCAAAATTGCAACGAAACTGGGAAGGGTCGTACGTCGTTAAGGAAGTGTAGGCTGGAAACGCGTACATGCTAGTCAATGCCGATGGTGAGGAGCTTTCTCACTCGTGGAGTGGGCTGTATCTCAAAAGATTCTACCCTTAATAAACGGTTTTCAATAACGACATCATTTTGCAAAAGAATGTTAGTAGCTATATGTCTTACTCCCTTTCATTTGCTGTCAAACGACCCTTATGCTCAGTCACACACACCACACGGCAACACAGGGCTAATTTGTCTCTAGTTGATAGTGTTCCTGCCTAGCCCTAGTATGGGGTGCGAAGGTTAATTCTCTTCTTGCTCGGACAAGGTCTAGGGGCAAATGGACACTAACTTGAGGACTTGGCAAGTTGCAGCTCATATGTATGAAGTCTCAAAGAGAGACGGTCTATTCAAAAGAAAGAAAGAAAAGAAGAGAAAAGAGAAAATTGATAAGAATATGAAGCAAAAAATTTAAAAATAGGGGCATGTCAATGAGTGGCATTACAGTTCCCCGTGGGACGCCCTTGAGCCCGATCGTATGCATGCCCCAGACAAGATAATGACCACAAAGTCTCTGGACAACAGATTAATTCCATATGAGATACACCTTTGCGAGTCATACAAGTCAGTCTCCTAAGCACCAAGTCCAAGTCTTGTCTCCTTTAAGTCTTCTTATCCCCGCTTATGACTGAAGAACCCCGTACCTGGTCTATGTTGGAACGCTAATAACTAGGGGCAAGCAGCCATAGGAAAACCAAGAACAAATGCACACTGCACATAGAGGATGTTTGGCAAACATAAGAGAGGAGTAAGATCCATAGCCAATCACTCAAGAGCAAAAGATGTCGTTTTTAGAAAATCCCAAAATCTAAAAAAATTAGAAAATCCAAAAATAAAAAAAAATAAAAAAACCCAAAAAAATAGAAAACCCCAAACAAAATCCAAAAATCAGAAAATCCTAAAATTCAAAAAAAAAAAAATTCCAAAATCTAAAAAAATTAGAAAATCCCTAAAAATCCAAAAAAAATGGTGTGTACATATCGCTTTCCTTTTGCATGCATTATTTTCATTTATTTAACGCCTATTTAAATAAGGCTCAGCCCCTTGACAATTACGAAGTTAAAATCATTTTTACCTAATGCAAGGGGCTTAGCCAAAGAGCAGATCTAACTTGCTTTCTTATGTGTGTAGGGACAGGGAATTTTGGAACACGCGCAACAATATACTCAGGATGCTCTCTTCCTCTCTTCTATTCGGATCTCATCTCACACGCGTGTCAATTGCAAAATCATTCATTTCACAAGCATTGACATAAAATAAAAGATCTACTAAGAGATAAGTAATCTGTACAAAGATAAGGGGAGGTGACTCAGAAGCTCCTCACTGTCCATCACCACTCTCCCTGGATCCCTCCTGTCCCTCTGGAGGTGGTGGCATCTCTCCACCACCCCTAGGTGGTAGCCTCGCCGCGACGGCATCTCTCCTCCTCCTCGTTCCTCATACGACTGGATGAACCTGCTAGATACTGTCTGACGGAGGCACCACTCGCCCCCCTCACACCTGTCCTACTCCTACTCTGAGCCGCCTGTCCTAGGGTCGTCACTAGACCCCGGAGCTCGTCTATCCAAATCTGTTGGGCCGTCACCTCGGTACGCAGCCTTGTCATCTCTGTCTGGTCCACTGACGACCCTGCACCCGCAGTGTCGCTAGCTCCCGTGTCGTCTCCGCCACCACTAGCTCCGCTGCCTCTGCCTGGATGCGTAGCTAGTCCATCTCGCCTATGGTGGCGTCGACCTATCCCTGAAGCTGGGACGCACGGTCGGTGGCAGTCCTCAGCTCCCTCTCCTACAGAAAGAAGAGTCAAGTCACTGCCAAGTATAAATAATTTCTCAATGTGTAATCACTATCTTACTTACCCACTCGGCCAACTCCTCCTGCGCCTCCTCGGCTCTCCTAATTGCGGCTGCCAGTCGGTCTTCCAGATCCACTGAGAGCCCTCCGCTGCCCTGGAAGAGGAGGCACCGGCCGCTGCTGCTCTCCTCACTCGATCCAGCTCCCTCCTCTACACGTACAAAACACATCAGTCTAATGAGCTAAAGTACCGAAGTCTGAGCAAGTACTTACCAGCTCCTCCGTTTTCTTCTGGGCTACCTCGCAGTCCTGTACTACTGAGTGTAGTAAGGCCCGAAGGGAGTAAATCTCTCCAGCCACGTCCACCTGCAAATTATTTCTAACCCATTAGCTCAATCCCATAAGAAGCAGATCACAATGTCAGGGTTTAGAAGTCTTACCTGTAGTCGAGTGCCCTTATAGACCCTCGCCCCGTACTTCAAAGCAAATGCCTACAGGTACGCTTCGTCTATGGTGGCGCTGGACTTGACCTGCTTTCCTCGACTCTCCCAGTTCTCGATCTGTTCCTTGGCACGCACGCGCCAGTCGATGGTGACATGGAGTCCCCGGAAACTCCGACCGGGCCTGGGGGTCCGATCACGGCTAGGGAACTCCACCATACTTTGGCGAAGGCCGAGCGACCTCTGGGACAGGTACAAGTGGAGAGGTAGCACTAGGTTGAGTACATGCACCCACACCGACCTACCAAAGTAGGGACGGGCCTACACCAACTAGGGTTGTCCCTCACCTCCCTGCTCCAGATATGGCTGCCACACAACCTGCACATCAAAGCACATCTGATTAATTACTAAGCAGTTAATTCAAATCATTGAACTTAGAGAGAAATGTTAGATTGCTTACATCCAGCTGAGGGTAGGTGCCCAGGGCATCTTGAATGGACGATAGCTGATCATCTAGGGTATGTGTGTCACGGCGCGAGTCCCAACGTCGGGCTATGGGCACTAGGCCCGGTCGTGCTAGGATCCCTCTCCTCAGGCCAGGGAGGCGAAGGTAGGCCCAAACCTGCAAAAGTGTGAAGACAATTAGATTTTCAATTCATGGCAAGTACAGTAAGTAAAGGAGTGAAAGGGTAGAAGAGCACCTGGAGAAAAGGGAAGAAGCCGCTCGTAGACGTTTGTCGCTCGGAGGCACCGAAACTGTCAACTGATGTGCTAGAAATGCAGCTCCCCAAGCATAGTCACCCACCTCATCCAGATCCTCCAGGAACGGCAAGAACCGGCAGTGGACTGCGTCGCCTCTCATAGCAAACAGAAGTCAACCAAAGAAGAGGATGAGAAAGCGACGCAAGTCCAGGTCCGCCTCTGCCCCTGGCTCCTCCGCTAGCACAGCCTGACACCCCCTGGTCAATCTCTGCAACTGCCCGTCCGCTGTCTCTCCCACCTACTTCCCCGTCTCATAAAGTCCCAGGCTCTCCTGCAACTCGACTCTAGAAAGAAGGGAAGACCTCTGCCCTACTGTCAATCCTAGGAGTCGGTGGGCTAGCTCCCGGTAGCAAGGGTACGTAAACCTGCTCACAGGTTGCCCGTACACCGTCAACCCCATGATCCGGCTCACGTCCTCCAGGCTGGGGATCATATGACCCCATGGGAATATGAAGGCAGTCGCCTCCACATCCCACCTACGGCGCAGGGCCTGGGTAAGCGCGGGGTCTGCCCTCATCCTATCCATGCAGAGCACCTCATCAAAACCCATCCCCTCCAATCTCTCTCTCTGGAAGGCTGGGAAAGCTAGATATACGGCTAACACTAGTAGCCAAGAGACCCGGGCCCTCATTTCCCCCTGCAAGCACAATTTAGTCAAAGATCACTTTGAACTTTCTCCAGTTTGGACTCTCGGCTGAGGTCGCGACGGCCTAATGGGTCGCGACACTGTCGCGATGCCCCGATGCGCCGCGACATGGTCGTGCCCCTATATTGGACCACGGCCATGTCGCGATGGCCTTGGCCGCCGCGACAAGGTCGCGCCCCGTTGACCCGTCGTGACACCTGGTGTCATGATGGGCCGACCCGTCGTTCTTAGATGCAGACCGGCCGGAGTTTCCTTCGTCCTGTGGCCATTTTCTTGGGCATCACGCCCTACTTAGAGCCCTCTATGGGCTTTCCCATTCATGCACATGTTCAAAATCCAAGGCTAGGGTCTCGATTACTTACCTTCTTCATCGCTTGCTCCTTTGCCCTTACCGCCGCTTCGATGTCCACGGTCGGGTTTTCCTTCTCCTCCATCTCCATGTCCGCCACCATCTCCTCCACTGGGGCTGCCTCTCCGCGCCTTCGGGAAGAAGATCCCCTCCTTACGGGCCATTTCCTCCGTCCATCGCTCGGCGAGCCACCGCCATCACTGCCGTTCCCGCCCTCCATCGCCGTGAAAGAGAGAGTGAGAAGAGGGAAAGAGGGAGATGGAGAGTGAGTAGGAGAGCAAGAGACTAAGAAAGTCGGGGGAAAGGGATAAATTGCCAGAGTTTGAAAGCGCAAAGAAGGGGAGTAGAGGGCTTTGATGGTTTCGAAATTCTCGGTTGAAGATGCGACATAGCGAGACGTCGTGTGCATGTCCCATTGCCCAGATAGGCTGCGACGATGTTACGACCTCCTGCCACGGCGTGACTATAAGGCGACCACCCTTCTCGTCGCGTCATAAACAGAACCTTTCGCAAACAGAGTAAACTCTAATTTTTATTCATTCAATCCATCAATAGATTTTCTAATTACTCTTACATTCAAATCAAAATCACTATTCTACCCTAACTACCACCTGATATCAATGCCGACATCAATCTAATCACTTTCAAGCTACCGATGTTGCGGGGTGGATCTCCTTCACTGCCTCGAGGTACTCCCGAATCACATCTTCATCTTCCACCACCTCTGCCTGTAGAAGACTCATGGCACATTCCTCCTAGTGGACGATGGAGCTCCGCACATCCCGCTCATCCTGATCATCGTCCATCTTCGGTATCTGAATGGCCGGGTAGTGTGAGAGCAAGGGAACCACCGTGCGTGCTGCCCCGCACTGAAGGTAGCAACGGTCCAAGTTGTAATGGACCAATGCTTCGTTGCCCAGGAGCTGAAGTGCTAGCCTGGGATGCTGTGGGAGGTGGATCATCCGGTTGTGGAGGAAGCGATGACGCATATCAAACTCCACCACGGTCATGTTCTTGAAATAGTTACGCCAGCCTTGCAATCCTTTTACCAATGCCGTCTTGCACCATGCCTGTGGTGTCACGTAGAGTGGTCCACCCACAAAAGTAAAAGGGTGATGTAACATGGTGTTGCACTCGGTGGAGAGAGTGTCCATCACCCTGAATTGAATGTGCATGCCCATCCAGAGCTCGAGGGCGATGACGGAGCCGTAGAAGGGACCTCCAGTAGCTGCAGAGGAGAGACCGGCGTATAGATAGCCAAGAACAGCTTGACTAATGCTCATACCTTCCGAGAGGGAATCAATAGTGCTCAGGTTTGCAAAGGAGATGACGCCGTCCTCTGCCGGGAAGAGAATGATGCCACAGATGCTGATGGAGGCAGCCTTGGCAATGGCAAGGTGATTCCCAATCTTGCGCTTGCACTAGGAGATGATCCGCTGGGCAACTGGAAGGAGATGTACATGCGCCCGGCTAGTCATGCTATGAAGTTCGGTCTTCCTAGTAGTAATCTCCCCAAGTATGCTCCATGCGTTGATTGGCGCCACGGTGTAAGAAAGGGCATGCTCCTCCCCCCTCTGATACCTCAGGAGACCCAGCATCAGCTCGAGCTCTTCTAATAAAATAGTCGCCTCAAATCCTAGAAAGATAAATGTGTGCATCTGAGGGTGCCACAGCTTCGCCAGGGCTGTAAGGCTGTCCAACATGTGCACAATTTTGTGATATTATTTGGCGAGGACAAGCACGCTGGACAGGTCCCACTCCCGCAAATGATGGGTAGATGCAAGCGGTAGTAAGTCAACCATGGGAGCTAGCCAAGGCACTTTTGAAAATCTCCTATGGCACAGGAGAATCTGACATGGACAAAAAGAGAGGGAAGGTTGATAGCCGTAAAAAAAAAAAAAAAAAAAAAAAAGAAAGAAATTGAAGAGAGAGAAAAGAGCTGCTTACTTGGAGACTTGGTCGTGTGCATATATGCCTAGGCACAGAGGAGAGGCATTGGAGCGCGGCGTGGGACCCCCAGGCCGCCCTTGGTCCTGTATAGGGAGGGATGTCATCTTGGAAAGCAGAAAAAGACCTCTTCATGGCTGCAAGAGAGAGAAAACAAAGAGGAATCTTGAGAGAGAGAGAGAGAGAGAGCTGTAGGATTAACACCCCTAAGCAGCCCTATTTATAGAATTCTAGGGGGGCTAATCCAAGCTAATCCCGCACCTAGGAGATAGAGTCATCGTATGGTGGGTTTAGGAGTCCTAGTGTGATTCTAGATGTCCTTAGGTTGAGGATAAACATAAATTTTTTGAGTTTATCGCTTCTGTCGATGTCGCGGCACTGCGATACACTAGGTTCAAGTAGCGACATGGCGGGACGTCGCGATTATGTCGCGGTTCCTAGGGGCGTCGCCTCTCTAACTTGTGTGTTATCTTGGGGTCTATGTAGATTTTGTTGCTTATTTGATTGTATGTATGAATATATGTGTCATTGTTTTGCATGTTACTTTGTTTTATTAATTAAAAAAAATCATCAGAAAACCAAAAATTGTCTTCACAGGTAGGTTAGGTAAGTATTTCTAACCCTTTTCCCTTGCATTACTATATGGTATTCTACTTATTATATCGTTTCAAAGACCGGATGGTTATTAATGTGTTTTGGGATTTGAGTTCCCCTTTACCAAAAAATTGTGATAATCTAGATGCACATTGTTAATCGTTGGATATGCCGCTAAGTCAGATAAGTCTGGGAACGACGGATTCAGGCCTACACTGCGGTTGCAGGTAGTCTATTGACCCATTCTTGTCTGGTTTAGAAATATTATCCTTGATATATTTTCCTTTTTTTTTCTTTGCATTTGTTTTTATGATTTCTTTTCCTTTAGGTCAGCATGCATCATGTAGGACTTTGAGCTTTCACGTTTCATCCCTGGCTAATGATGAGTCCTTATTGAGTGCCCAACCATCCTTCATGATCAAACAAGAAATCCCATTCCACACCAAATCAGATGGTTTGCCTCCGAGTGAGTTGTTCTTACCAGTCTGTCAAGAATTTCCCTATTTGGATTCTCTGTCCAATATTTGTCTTGTCCCTTTGATCTGTTTTGTTTGCGAACTGCTCCCATGACAGAGTCATGAGTTACCTACCTGGCACGCACATGTCCCTCCAAAATGAAACCTGCAGGCCAATCGGCTAGGGTACCTCTCAATCGAGGGGTTGATCGTCCTTTTCTTTCCTCCTTCTCGTCCAGACTCGTACTTTTCTTTGCATTCTGTTCGAACAACTAAATCGGGGCTTTCGCAAAGATTCCAATTGCTTGTTGGTTAGATCGGATGTCTCTTTACATTGACTCCCCACTTTTAGTCCACTCCGCGTCATTTTCGCTTTGCCGTTACATCATGACACCTCCGCTACACTCCCGCTATGCTCCCTTGAAAAGTGGAAGCCAAGGAGGGGCAATCTGTAGACACCCATTTCTGGCCTATGAGTTGAACCACATTTCTTCTTATCTTAGTGAGCCCCTAGTTGGTCACTCACCTTGAGCCCACTATTAGCCTTGCTTTGAGCCCATTAAGAAGCCCAATTTCATTTAATCCCGTCCATTATCCTTTTAAAGGAGTCCTTGTGCCTTAATTACCTATCATTCTCCCATTTGATTGGCCATTTATTGAGGATAATCGATTTTCATTAACGCGGCATATCGTGGCGATGCGTTCATCTTGTCGCGCCCCCTTTGGCCGTCGTGACAGCCCATGCATATCCATGCACGTGGCTTCTTAGTCGTGACACCTTCGGCCGTCGCATTCTTCCAGGTCGCGCCCCTGCGATATGTCGCGACTACAGCCGCGGCAACAGCCTCCGCGACCACCTCCACTTTATCCTCCCATGGCCTTATCTCTATCCCACGCAATATCCCAACCCCCATGGCCGCAGTTTGGGGTTGTGGGAGACTCTAGGTACCCCTTTGGACTCTCCCAATCCAAATTTTAATGGATTTGATCCTTAATTTGAGTATTTATCATCTAAAAATAGGATTTTCTCTCTCTTTTCTTATAAAAGCAAGGGCCCCCTTTCAGAGCAAAAGAAGAGCTCGGTTTTCATCCTGAAGGGCTGCCGAAATTTTGAGTGCTCTGGACTTATCCACACAGCCCTCCCTTTTCCTCTCCTTTCCTCACATTTTCCACCTCAAAAACATGCCCATTTTGCTCATCCATGGAGGGTGGAATGTGAGGAGGGCGATTCCATCTTTGTTTGCAGCTTCTAAAGCGCCAAGGACGCCACTTCACGCCAGGGAGTCGCCCCATACGGGGCTCCTTCTTCTCTTCCATCTCATTTTTTACCCTTTTCATTCATGTTGTTATTTCCTTCTAGATAGATTGCATGCTATTTTTCTCCCACATTTTCCATTACCCTTGGGGTTTAGAAAACCACCTCAAGTTCGTTCCCCCCATGCTCCCTCTTTCTCTTTCACTTTTGGATGGATATTACGCTTAACTTGTTCTAATAGGGTTCATTTTTCTTGTTTTCTTTGTTTTGGCAGGTACCCAAGCGATGCTTCACAAGGAGCTCTTGTCCTCTTGCCGGCTGAAGGGCAGGAAGAAGGTCCTTCATTACTTCTCCCGCACTGCAGAGAACGCGATGGACAAGGGCGACGCGACATCAAGATGCGCCCTTCCGAGGAGACACGACTTCAGCCCATCGTGACGTGGTTGCACGTCGCGATATCAGTAAGTCCTCTTGTTCTCTTTTCCATTTCCTAGCTTAGTTAGCCCATGCTATTTTCATCATTAGGCAACAAGTTAGGTGGCGATCACATCCTTTTCCCATGCTTCTATATTGAACACATGTCCACGTGTTTTGGGGGTCGCACAATCCTCGTGATTACACATAGTACTAAGGCAACTTCATCAACTGACTCCAAGTTGCTCATCACTCTGGTCCCGTCCCATTAATGTGTGTAACATCATTGTCTGACTTACCTAAGACACAATAACAAATAACGAAGGGTGAGTGATAATGTCCAGTAGGACTTAAATCTCAATAGTTAAGTAGGCTTTAAATAATGAATGTTTTTAAATGATAGAGTAACTAATGATAGAAAAGAGTCATATAAAGTCAAGAAAGTAATAGCACAAGTAACATGGTTCGAATAGCAGATGAATCAAGTATAGCACGATAATTAAAGTCAAGTCACGATAGAAACGATAACAACAATAGCAAGTAACGCCATTGTCAAGAAATAGCAAGCAACATGTATAGTAAGGAGATATAGTAGATGGTCATGTAAAGAGTAAATTGCACTTTGATTGATTTTCATCAATCGAAATAGTATAGCACTTTTGATTAACTTTTTTCAATCGAAATAGTAATGGCACTTTGGTTATCCGTAGAGAGCTGAGAGAGAATATAGCAATTTTATTGTCTATTGATAAACGAGAGAATATAGTACTTTGAATGCGATTAAGTTGCGATAGAACGCAATAACTTAAGATAGCAAGTATCCAGAAGAGCAAGGAGAGGGTACGACAGTAGTCGCTCAATAACAGGACAGTAGTAGTTCAGTAACAGTCAGTGGTAGTACAGTAACAGTGCAGTACGTTTGAACTAACAGACTAACAGTAACAATGTAAAAGTCAGATGTATAGCTAATTCAGAATAGTCAGTCAGAACAGGTGCAAAAGCAGACACCGTCAATAGCCCCAGCAGGTATTTTCAGGTGGCTCTCTACCCCCAGGACTAGATTGGAGCCCCTCGGACACTCTCCGTGCCCTCAGTAGTATGCATTCAAGTCAGTTGAGTCACAAGAACCATTTTAGCGCTAGACAGTCATGAACAGTACAAAACAGTAGGAGCCACACAGCTCAAAGGGTACCAAGGGAGTACTAGATGAACAGACGAGATAGACGAGATAGTAGAGTGAATGTGAATAGATGAGCGAGTAGAGTATAGATGAGAACTAAGGAACATTGCACGTAACATGTCGAGTAAATAAGAGATAGTAACAGTTGCATAACACACGTGTTTGGTGTTGGCAATCAGGTGGAATACACACCCCTTCCGCTAGCCTTGTTATGCACAGGTCCAGAGGTCCGGCGTGATTCAAGATAAGAGCGAGAGCATCTAAGGCCGTTTGGATCTTGCTGATCCCGAAAGGTGTCATAAGTCTTAGGGTACAACCAGCTCGTCGACCATGTGGGAATCCATGGACAAAGGAGACTTACGGAGGCCTTGAACAAAGACTCACTAGTCCGGTAGAAGGAGTATCCGACAGAGAGTTCGTCTAAGTCAAGAGAGAGTGTGTATGTAGAAACAAGTGCTCGACGTTTTAGAGGAATTCTAGAACAGTGGAGTGTCGATAATGGTACTCCCAAAACATCGCGAGAATCATAGACAAGTTCATTTAAAATAGGGCAATTTAAAAATATAATTGACATAAATTACAAGATGTATTATGACATAATCTCATGCCAAGTTAAGCCATTATGGATGGTTCAATGTGAGTGCAAGTGTAAGAGAAATTGTAGATAGAAAGAGATCATGTGCATGTATTTTAAATTACACAATATATGTTCAGTATAACAAGTGTGTATTACTACGTGTGGGACTGTTAACGAAGGTATAATCACTATATAAAGTTACAACATCATGATTTATGGGTTTTTATGCAAAAGTCCAGGTGGCGACGTACCCTTGTAAGGGTCGCGACGGGGCTAGCAAAGAACGCGATAGGGTCTTGTATAGATCAAGACAGGTCGGTCAGGTCAAGTAGGCAGAACACGACGACAG
Source organism: Colocasia esculenta (assembly GCA_014218235.1). Classification (NCBI taxonomy): domain Eukaryota; kingdom Viridiplantae; phylum Streptophyta; class Magnoliopsida; order Alismatales; family Araceae; genus Colocasia; species Colocasia esculenta. Next base: position 44,180,652 of record CM024761.1, on the reverse strand, counting down.
CCCCTTTCGCGTTCAGAACACGACAGGGGGTGCTATCATGACAAGCCCTCAGAACGCGGCCTATCGGGCCATCGCATTCTCAGGTACTGCGCCTGAGTGTGACAGAGAGAAGGACAGAGCATTGGATTACGGGCCAGATTGCCTAGTTTTGACACAGGGTGCTACAAAAATTTAGAACAAATTGTACAACGTGTGAAAAATCACGAAATCAGTTCTAAACCAATCTAGACATGTAAGAGTACTTCAGGTATATCAGAATTTGAAAATAGTCATGGTTTCGACAGGCTTTAATCAAGTCAAACATGGAGAATAGAAGACTATGTACAGTTGGGATGCAAGAATTAATTCATAAGATACGGTGGATGCAAATTAGAGCTTTTGGCGGCAAAAGAAGCCTAACAATCATCAATATCTCTAGTAAAATTTTTGTGGCATGAGAACGAGTATACATGGAGATATGAATTTGACAAGAGGGTTCGGGGTCATGGAGTTTACAGAACTTCATAAATTATGAACAAAAGATTAGGTCAACAATAAATTATGACAAAAAGGGGTTTTGTTCCTAGCGCATGGAACAATCTACAGACAAATTTAATTAGATTTTGCTCGTGAGAATGCCTACCTTAGTCATTTTCCTCTTCTAGGGCTAGAACTTGAAGAACGAAAGAGAGAGCTTGAGAGAGTCTTCTCCCCATGAGATCTCCTCCTCCTTGGCCTCTCCTCCTGGTGCAACAACCCTTGTCAACGAGCTAGGGCCGACCATGGGGGATTTAGGAGAGTATTTATGCTTGTTGGGTTGTTATTTCCTAATAGGACTCTAACCCCCATTAAATTCTGAATTTCCTATTACTTAACCTCCTTCCAAGCTTTCCACTTCCTATTTGGGTTAGGATGGGAGTTAAATTCGTGGCCAACCTTTTAGGGTAGGTTTAGGAATCTAATTCCATCTTAAATTAGCTATTTTAATTCTTAAATACCTCTTTTGTATTTAAGCAATATTTAAGTTACGAATTTAGGATATTTTTGTATTATTCCTCTTTTAAAAATCCATATTTTGGCCCAATAAATTCTAGAGGGTCCATTTAACAAAGCCCATTCTCAATGGAATTTAACTTAGGAGAATTCTGTATTTTAAATAGGGAAATAATAAAATTTTGGAATTTATTATATTTTTCTTACTTGAATTTATTCATAGGCCATGAGAGGTCCATTGGTCCAATTCTGATTATGGGTAATCATTTCATGATGTTGGAAGTCTCTTTGACATGTTCGTTTAATTTATGGGCGCGTTATCTTTCTGTGGTAATCGTTTTCCGACTTAGTTTCATAATTTAGATAATTAGTCACATTATGACGTACATTTGGCCAATTGGATTTTTCGTTGCTTGAATTTCTTAGTAGAACACTTAGGAAATGAGATTGATTTATAATTTTAAGGAATTTTCTGATGTAATGTTGCACATATGATAATGGTACGTATGTTTCTATTATTTCAATTTAAAGAAATTATTATTTTGAGTTTTTAATTATTAAATTTTCAGGTTGCTACACACTTGGACCCTTGCTATTCATGAATAATCCGTCTTTTAGAGGGTCTAGAAATCTCCAAATCCTTCCAAACGCGGGGGAGACCTTCCTTAGGCCTTCCTTGCCACGTTCTGACTCCCCTAGCATGAGCCTACTTACTGAATGTCGGACTCCAACTCATTATTCCTCTCCCAGCCTGTTCAGGAATAATCACATATAAAACTCTTCACAAGGCATGGTTTACGGCAAGGCCGACATCTGCTTCTTCTTCTCCCAGGGAGCTGTGAATTCCCAGAAGACCTCTTAGCCTCCAGACGACCAAGAAGTGCCCCCCAGGGCGATATCTCATCATCTACGCTTTCTCTCTCCTATTCTTCTTGATTTTTCTCTTCATACTTGCATGTTTAGATCTGTTTCTTTTGTAGATTTGCAGTATACCACTCCACACACACCACTTTTAATCACCTAAGGGGGTTAAAACACCACCCCACATGACTTCCCTCCAATTATTTCATGTTTACTCATTATTTTGGGATAGATTCCACACCAAGCGTTTGTCTAATGGGTGTCTTATTCTTTTAATGTTCTTAGCAGGTTGTAGAAGACAGTAACAGCACGAGGCTCTTGCCCCTTGGCCGACTGAGGAGTAGGAAGAACAGAACCCATAGTCTTCATCCTCTGTTGCAAAGGCGACACCCATCTAGTCGCGATCTCAAGAAGGCGACAATGATTGCATCGCGTTCCAGGAATCAGAAGGCGGCACCCTCCTAGTCACGTTCCATAGAAAGCGATGGCTTGCGCGTCGCGTTCACAAGACCAGGTACCCTTCTACACTTTTCCTCCTTTTCCAGGGTAGTTAGCATTGGTCCATCATCATATCAATCTTTGCAACTACTTTGGTGCCATTCACGATCCTTTCATTAATTTTCATCATCATTATTTGGGGAGCAAATCCCGTGATTACACCTTTTGGCAATCATGGTGGGACCTCTAGTGCCTATCGTGCCTGTTATTGTCTTTCCCTACCTCTTTTAGTCCTTCATGTATGTGTCATATCCTTAGATTCCGTGTTTTTCTGTTTTATTTCACTGTTGTTTTGAGCTCTGCTACAATGGGTGAGAAGGCGACGTTGAAGCTGTCGGGATCTGTAAGGCGATAGGGAGGTCGTCGCGATCAGGTCAGATCTGTTGATTCCATCTATTTCTATGTTTTGTGTTCATTTTGAACACTCCATCCATGCTTCGAGTTATTTTATGCCTGATCCATGCCTGTAAGAGTCTGTCAGCCCTCCATTCTATAGGGTTGTTTGATTTTTCGTGCATAATCAGTTCCCACTTGATCTCTGTCCAATGCGAAGAGGAACGCGACGAGTGTCCTGTCGCGATCCAGGTCGCGACGGGTTGTTTGTCGCCTTCTGCTTCTGAGAGCAGGTTGGTCTGATTTCTGTTTGTTAGTTTTATGTTAGATTTTGCATGCACTCCGATGCACAAAGGGCGCATACATATTTCCATCTTTTAGCTTAGGTTGTCCTCCTCGGCGACGCCCGCTCTCTCTGCCACATATTCCTTGTGTCCAACTAGCGCACTCGCTTGAGGGCCTCCGTAAGTCCCCACTGACAGTGGATTCCCACATGGCCGCCGGGATGGTTGTACCTGTTGCCACCTAGAGTTAGGATCCATGCATTGGTGAGTCTATGAGAATCCTAGTCAAACCCGAAGTTGGAAACCTTCTCCCTTTAGGAAACCCTTCCTTTGAGGGAACTTGCTAAAATTCAATCCATTAAAAGGCAAACTTGAATCAAATAAAAGAGACCATCATCATTGCCGACTGCTTGCTTTGGGGTGAGACTTTTTCTCTTTCTTTTGCTTGCATAGGATTGTCTGTTTAGGAAACTAGGTGTCTGTTTAGGTTAGGTTGTCTCTTAAGTCTGGACAGGCTTTCCTTGTTTTGGTGCATAAAAAAACTCCCACTTTCCAAACATGTAGTCTTACTTGAACCAAGTCTATGATGGTGAGAATCTAGATGCTGCCTTCTACACCTCCCAAAACTATGAGAAATCTCTTCCTCATGATCTCTTTGAGGAGTCGACCCAACCCTGGGTCGCCACAGTCCATGCCAGTGAGAGTCACCGTCCTGACGATGGTGGCCCATCACAAACTGTCCATTCCCCTCGGACGGATGATCAAGCTGCTCAACTCATGCGCCTAACTCCTCAGCTTGATCAATCCCAAATCCAAAATCTCATGACGGCTCTCAAAGGAAAGGCTGCATCGTCGCCCCCACCCAGAGCGAGCGTTTCTCGCCCCATGGCATCTACCTCTGGCCCCCGCATTGTCACGGGACAAGCTGACAACACTCCCATACGGCCACGGGCCATTCGATTCACTCCCTTCGAGTCTGAGCACTATTATCCACGTGAGTCGAGGCCCCGGTCTCCACCCTATCTCCCTTGCCATCCTCCACAGCTTGAGCCACGCCCCAGGACGACCTCTCGTGTCTCCTCCTTGTATGCTCAACCCTCCGCCGCTCTTGACATGATGTCTGAGTGGACGTCCATCAAGAAGGAGCTCCAAGAGATGTGAAAGCAAGTCGACCCTAGGCAGCACCATGATGTCCACATGCCTAACTTCAATGGCCTATGGGTCCCATCTTCATCCGAACATCCAAAGTATCGCAAGTACAATGGCACTAGCATCCCCTTTATTCATGTTAAGGACTTCATCTATGAGTCTGCACCTTATCAGCACGGCTGTTGCCTAATGGCATATCTGTTCTGTCGGTCATTAGATGGGCCTGCACTAGATTGGTCCTACTCTTTACTACCAGAGGATGCAGAGGACTTCGCCATAGTGAAGGGCAAGTTCCTTGAACAATTCCAAGGCAGGGTTGGGCCAGAATATTCCCTCATGATCTCATGGCAGAAAGAATGAAGTCGGATGAAGAGTTTGCCACATATGTCGATAGATGGAGGCAGATGGCCACACGAGTCCCTGGGTACCTTCTGGAGGGAGAGAAAGTCAAGATCATCATTGCCTTGGAAATGGTAAGGTGATTCCCAGTCTTGCGCTTGCACTGGGAGATGATCCACTGGGCAACTGGAAGGAGATGTACATGCGCGCCGACTAGTCATGCTATGAAGTTCGGTCTTCCTAGTAGTAATCTCCCCAAGTATGCTCCATGCGTTGATTGGCGCCACGGTGTAAGAAAGGGCATGCTCCTCCCCCCTCTGATACCTCGGGAGACCCAGCATCAGCTCGAGCTCTTCTAATAAAATAGTCGCCTCAAATCCCGAAAAGATAAAAGTGTGCTTCTGAGGGTGCCATAGCTCCGCCAGGGCTGTAAGGCTGTCCCACATGTGCACAATTTTGTGATATTGTTTGGCGAGGACAAGCATGCTGGACAAGCCCCACTCCTGCAAATGATGGGTGGATGCAAGCAGTAGTAAGTCGACCATGGGAGCTAGCCAAGGCACTTTTGAAAATCTCCTATGGCCCTAGAGAATCTGACATGGACAAAAAGAGAGGGAAGGTTGATAGAGACAAAAAAAAAAAAACAGAGAAGAAGAAATTGAAGAGAGAGAAAAGAGCTGCTTACTTGGAGACTTGGGCGTGTGCATATGTGCCCAGGCACAAAGGAGAGGCACTGGAGCGCGGCGTGGGACCCCCAGGCCGCCCTTGGTCCTCTATAGGGAGGGATGTCATCCTGGAAAGCAGAAAAATACCTCTTCAGGGCTGCAGGAGAGAGAAAACAAAGTGGAATCTTGAGAGAGAGAGAGAGAGCTGCAGGATTAACTCTCCTAAGCAGCCCTATTTATAGAGTTCTAGAGGGGTAATCCAAGCTAATCCCGTACCTAGGAGATAGAGTCATCGTATGGTGGGTTTAGGAGTCCTAGTGTGAGTCTAGATGTCCTTAGGTTGAGGATAAACATAAATTTTCTGAGTTTATCGCTTCTGTCGGTGTCGCGGCACTGCGATACACTAGGTTCAAGTAGCGACATTGCGGGACGTCGCGATTATGTTGCGGTCCCCAGGGGCGTCGCCTCTCTAACTTGTGTGTTATCTTGGGGTCTATGTATAGTTTGTTGCTTATTTGATTGTATGTATGAATATATGTGTCATTGTTGTGCTTGTTACTTTGTTTTATTAATTAAAAAAAAATCATCAGAAAACCAAAAATGGTCTTCACAGGTAAGTTAGGTAAGTATTTCTAACCCTTTTCCCTTGCATTACTATATGGTATTCTACTTATTATATCGTTTCAAAGACCGGCTGGTTCTTAATGTGTTCTGGGATTTGAGTTTCCCTTTACCAAAAATGGTGATAATCTAGGTGCATATTGTTAATCGTTGGATAGGTCGCTAAGTCAGGTAAGTCTAGGAACGACGAATTCAGGCCTACACTGCGGTTGCAGGTAGTCTCTTCACCCATTCTTGTCTAGTTTAGCAATATTATCCTTCATATATTTTCTATTTTTCTTTTCTTTGCATTTGTTTTTATGATTTCTTTTCCTTTAGGTCAGCATGCATCATGTAGGACTTTGAGCTTTCACGTTTCATCCCTGGCTAATGGTGAGCCCTTATTGAGTGCCCAACCACCCTTCATGATCAAACAAGAAATCCCATTACACACCGAATCGGATGGTTTGCCTCCGAGTGAGTTGTTCTTGCCAGTCTATCAAGAATTTCCCTATCTGGATTCTCTGTCCAATTTTCATCTTATCCCTTTGAACTATTTTGTTTGCGAACTGCTCCCAGGACAGAGTCATGAGCTACCTGCCTAGCACGCACATGTCCCTCCAAAATGAAACCTGCAGGCCAATCGGCTAGGGTACCTCTCAATCGAGGGGTTGATCATCCTTTTCTTTCCTCCTTCTCGTCCAGACTCGCGTTTTTCTTTGCATTCTGCTCGAGCAACTAACTGGGGGCTTTCGCGAAGATTCCATTTGCTTGTTGGTTAGATCGGATGTCTCTTTACCTTGACTCCCTACTTTTCAGTCCACTCCGCATCATTTTCACTTTGCCGTTACATCATGGCACTTCCTGCTATGCTCCCTTGCAAAGTGGAAGCCAAGGAGGGGCAATATGTAGACACCCGTTTCTGGCCTATAAGTTGATCCACATTTCTTGTTATCTTAGTGAGCCCCTAGTTGGTCACTCACCTTGAGCCGACTATTATCCTTGCTTTGAGCCCATTAAGAAGCCCAATTTCAGTTAATCCCATCTATTATCCTTTTAAAGGAGTCCTTGTGCCTTAATTACCTATCATTATCCCATTTGATTGGCCATTTATTGATGATAATCGATTTTCATTAATGCGACATATCATGGCGACGCGTTCATCTTGTCGCGCCCCCTTTGGCCATCGTGACAGCCCATGCATGTGGCTTCTTAGTCATGACGTCTTCGACCATCGCATTCTTCCAGGTAGCGCCGCTGCGATATGTCGCGACTACAGCCACGACAATAGCCTCCGCAACCACCTCCACTTTATCCTCTCATGGCCTTATCTCTATCCCATGCAACCTCCCAACCCCCATGGCCGTAGTTTGGGGTTGTGGGAGACTCTAGGTACCCCTTTGGACTCTCCCAATGCAAATTTTAATGGCTTTTATCCTTAATTTGAGTATTTATCATCTAAAAACAGGATTTTCTCTCTCTTTTTTTAAAAAAGCAAGGTCCCCCTTTCAGAGCAAGAGAAGAGCTCAGTTTTCAACCCGAAGGGCTGCCAAAATTTTGAGTGCTCTGAACATAGCCACACAGCCCTCCCTTTTCCTCTCCTTTCCTCACATTTTCCACCTCAAAAACTTGCCCATTTGCTCATCTATGGAGGGTGGAATGTGAGGAGGGTGATTCCCTCTTTGTTCGCAGCCTCTAAAGCGCCAAGGACGCCACTTCACGCCAGGGAGTCGCCCCATACGGGGCTCCTTCTCTTCCATCTCATTTTTTACCCTTTTCATGCATGTTGTTATTTCCTTCTAGATAGATTGCATGCTATTTTTCTCCCACATTTTCCATTACCCTAGGGGTTTAAAAAACCACCTCAGGTTCGTTCCCCCCATGCTCCCTCTTTCTATTTCACTTCTGGATGGATATTACGCTTAACTTGTTCTAATAGGGTTCATTTTTCTTGTTTTCATTGTTTTGGCAGGTACCCAAGCGAAGCTTCACAAGGAGCTCTTGTCCTCTGGCCGGCTGGAGGGCAGGAAGAAGGTCCTTCATTACTTCTCCCGCACTACAGAGAACGCGACGGACTAGGGCGACACGACATCAAGACGCGCCCTTCCCGGGCAATGCGACTTCAGCCCATCGCGACGTGGTTCCACGTCGCGATATCAGTAAGTCCTCTTGTTCTCTTTTCCTTTTCCTAGCTTAGTTAGCCCATGCTATTTTCATCATTAGGCAACAAGTTAGGTGGCGATCACAACCTTTTCCCATGTTTCTATATTGAACACATGTCCGCGTGTTTTGGGGGTCGCACAATCTCCGCGATTACACATAGTACTAAGGCAACTTCATCAACTGACTCCAAGTTTCTCATCACTCTGGTCCCGTCCCATTGATTTGTGTAACATCATTGTCTAACATACCTAAGACACAATAACAAATAACGAAGGGTGAGTGATAACGCCCAGTAGGACTTAAATCTCAATAGTCAAGTAGACTTTAAATAATGAATGTTTTTAAATGGTAGAGTAACTAATGATAGAAAGAGTCATGTAAAGTCGAGAAAGTAATAGCACAAGTAGCATTGTTCGAATAGCAGATGAATCAAGTATAGCACGATGATTAAAGTCAAGTCACGATAAAATGATAACAACAATAGCAAGTAACGCCATTGTTAAGAAATAGCAAGCAACATGTATAGTAAGGAGATATAGTAGATGGTCATGTAAAGAGTAAATTGCACTTTGATTGATTTTCATCAATCGAAATAGTATAGCACTTTTGATTAACTTTTGTCAATCGAAATAGTAATGGCACTTTGGTTATCCGTAGATAGCCGAGAGAGAATATAGCAATTTTATTGTCTATAGACAAACGAGAGAATATAGTACTTTGAATGCGATTAAGTCGCGATAGAACACAATAACTTAAGATAGCAAGTATCCAGTAGAGCAAGGAGAGGGTACGACAGTAGTTGCTCAATAATAGGACAGTAGTAGTTCAGTAACAGTCCGTGGTAGTACAGTAACAGTGCAGTACGTCTGAACTAACAGACTAACAGTAACAATGTAACAGTCAGATGTCTAGCTAATTCAGAATAGTCAGTCAGAACCGGTGCAAAAGCAGACACCGTCAATAGCCCCTGCAGGTATTTTCAGGTGGCTCTCTGCCCCCAGAACTAGATTGGAACCCCTCGGACACTCTCCGTGCCCTCAGTAGTATGCATTCAAGTCAGTTGAGTCACAAGAACCATTTTGGCACTAGACAGTCATGAACAGTACAAAACAGTAGGAGCCACACAGCTCAAAGGGTACCCAGAGAGTACTAGATGAAGAGACGAGATAGTAGAGTGAATGTGAATAGATGAGCGAGTAGATTATAGATGAGAACTAAGGAACATTGCACTTAACATGTCGAGTAAACAGGCGATAGTAACAGTTGCATAACACACACGTTTGGTGTTGGCAGTCAGGTGGAATACACAACCCTTCCGCTAGCCTTGTTATGCATAGGTCCAGAGGTCTGGCGTGATTCAAGATAAGAGCTAGAGCAGCTAAGGCCGTTTGGATCTTGCTGATCCCTAAAGGTGTCATAAGTCTTAGGGTACAACTAGCTCGTCGACCATGTGGGAATCCATGGACAAAGGAGACTTACGGAGGCCTTGAACAAAGACTCGCTAGTCCAGTAGAAGGAGTATCCGACAGAGAGTTCGTCCAAGTCAAGAGAGAGTGTGTATATAGAAACAAGTACTCGATGTTCTAGAGGAATTCTAGAATAGTGGAGTGTCGATAACGGTACTCCCAAAACATCGCGAGAATCGTACACAAGTTCATTTAAAATAGGGCTATTTAAATATATAATTGACATAAATTACCAGATGTATTATGACATAATCTCATGCCAAGTTAAGCCATTATGGATGGTTCAAAGTGAGTGCAAGTGTAAGAGAAATTGTAAATAGAAAGAGATCATGTGCATGTATTTTAAATTACACAATATATGTTCAGTATAACAAGTGTGTATTACTGCCTGTGGGACTGTTAACGAAGGGTATAATCACTATATAAAGTTATAGCATCATGATTTATGGGTTTTTATGGAAAAGTCTCAGGTCGCGACGTACCCTTGTAAGGGTCGCGACGGGGCTAGCAAAAAATGCGACAGGGTCTTGTATAGATCGCGACGGGTCGGTCAGGTCAGGTAGGCAGAACACGACGACAGTCCCTGTCGCGTTCAAAACGCGACGGGCGGTGCTATCATGACAAGCCCTCAGAATGCGGTCTATCGGGCCTACGCATTCTCAGGTACTACGCCTGAGTCTGACAGAGAGAAGGTTAGAGCATTGGATTGCAGGCCAGATTGCCTTGTTTTGACACAGGGTGCTTCAAAAATTTATAACAAATTGTACAACGTATGAAAAATCACGAAATCAGTTCTAAACCAATCTAGACATGTAAGAGTACTTCCAGTAAATCAGAATTTGAAAATAGTCATGGTTTCGACAGGCTTTAATCAAGTCAAACATGGTGAATAGAAGACTATGTACAGTTGGGATGCAAGAATTAATTCATAAGATACGGTGGATGCAAATTAGAGCTTTTGGGGGCAAAAGAAGCCTAACAATCATCAATATCTCCAGTAAAATTTTTGTGGCATGAGAACGAGTATACATGGAGATATGAATTTGACAAGTGGGTTCGGGGTCATGGAGTTTACAGAACATCATAAATTAAGAACAAAAGATTGGGTGAACAAATAATTATAAAAAAAAAGGGGTTTTGTGCCTGGTGCATGGAACAATCTACAGACAAATTTAATTAGATTTTGCTCGTAAGAATGCCTACCTTTAGTCATTTTCCTCTTCTAGGGCTAGAACTTGAAGAACGAGAGAGAGAGCATGAGAGAGTCTTCTCCCCATGAGATCTCCTCCTCCTTGGCCTCTCCTCCTGGTCCAGCAACCCTTGGCAACGAGCTAGGGCCGGCCATGGGGGATTGAGGAGAGTATTTATGCTTGTTGGGTTGTTATTTCCTAATAGGACTCTAACCCCCATTAAATTCTGAATTTCCTATTTCTTAACCTCCTTCCAAGCTTTCCACTTCCTATTGGGTTAGGATGGGAGTTAAATTCATGGCCAACCTATTAGAGTTTTTTTTTTTTTTTTTAATTAAAAGCCTCCCCTAGGTCAGCAGTAAGGAGAGTGCACCTTTTCCCAGTGGGAGAAGATGGACTCACTCCACTCGGCGATCACTAGAGTGGAATTTTATTTCAATATGAAAGGATGAAAAAAGAACACCCGACACCTGAAGAACAACCGCCAGAAAGAGGTAAAGAGAATACACCTGAACTCCAAACCAACAGCTTCAAGCGGAGAGCTAGAGAAAGATTACAAAGAAGCTATTGACGAAAACTAGGTAAACCCGCCTTGTCAACCAGCAAGGCGCCCCTAGCCTGGGATGGGAGACTGCAAGCATCAGGGAAAACTGAGCTAGAGCGATTAAAACATGCAAAGTTGGCTAACGCATCAGCAACTTGATTTCCTTCTCTAAAGGTATGCAGCATATTCGGTTTGAGAATGTGGATCATGTGAGCGATCCCGCGCCACCAAGGGATGACCGCCCAGTGGGGGGGACGCCTAGAGGAGATAGCTTTGAGGAGGACCGCCGAATCTGAATAGACAACTGAAATGTGAAGCTTACATTCAATAGCTAGGCGCAAACCATCATGTAGTGCTCTAGCTTCCGCCAAGATACTTCTTCCAAAGCCATAGGAAAAAGCAAAACCATGAATGAAATTCCCATGACTGTCTCTAATACAGCCTCCGCCACCACAGATGCCGGGGTTCCCTTTAGAAGCTCCATCAACATTCAGCGAATAGCTCACAATCGGAGGAATCCACTTAACAAGAATGGGGGGTTTGATTCTAGCAGAAATCTGAATATTATAAGTATGAAGGATAGCGGCCTGATTATGAGAGATCGAACCAGAAAAGTTGATTGTTGTCATAATCTTCCTAACTGTCGTCAAAATAGATTGCTTGATGTATTCCACAGACCGGAAGATACCTTCAATACGAGTAGAGCATCTGAATTTCCAAATTTCCCAGAGCATAAGAAGGCTGCAAAACATCCCAGTACAATGAAGAGGCGACTGTAAGCTGGTGTAAGAAAGAATGCTCCACAGCCTAGTGGTGACATGAGGGCTCCAGAAAATTCTATTGTCCAGCAGAGGGGCGATCCAGCTCCACAACTTTTTAGCAATGTCACAAGAAATGAAAAGATGGTCAAGAGATTCCTGATCATGGTTATTACAACAAACACATTTGGAAACCAGAGGGATGCCACATTCCATAATCCTGGAGTCCACTTGAACCACCCTGTGAAGAATCTTCCAAGAGAACATAGCCGGGCGGGGAGGGATAGCATGATTCCAAAGCTTCAACCATGTACCACCACGAGAGACGCCATGAGGGACAACAAAATTGTAAGCAGATTTGACAGTGAACTGGCCATGGGCAGTGGCGGCCCAAATAAACTTATCGGTACTATCAGTGAGAAGACCCCCAACGTACTGATTAGAAACACCCATGTCATCCCAGACCGAGTTTGTGCCATTAGAGACCATATCCTTAACTTTAATATTGTTCAAATGCTGGTTAAATTGAGGACTACTGAGATCTTGAGCAATATAAGTCTCACCCATCCAGATATCTTTAAAGAAAAACACATTAGAACCATCACCTCCCACCCATCTATTATTGGCTAGCACCATCTCCTTAGCCTTCTGAAAGATCTTTTTAGAGATACCACAGGGGAAAGGATTACCAACCTATTAGAGTAGGTTTAGGAATCCAATTCATCTTAAATTAGCTATTTTAATTCTTAAATACCTCTTTTGTATTTAAGCAATATTTAAGTTACGAATTTAGGATATTTTTCTATTATTCCTCTTTTAAAAATCCCTATTTTGGGCCAATAAATTCTAGAGGGTCCATTTAACAAAGCTCATTCTCAATGAAATTTAACTTAGGAGAATTCTGTATTTTAAATAGGGAAATAATAAAATTTTGGAATTTATTATATTTTCTTACTTGAATTTATTCATGGGCCATTAGAGGTCCATTGGTCCAATTCCGATTATGGGTAATCATTTCATGATGTTGGAAGTCTCTCCGACATGTTCGTTTAATTTATGGGCACGTTATCTTTCCGTGTTAATGATTTTCAGACTTAGTTTCATAATTTAGATAATTAGTCACATTATGACGTACATTTGGCCAATCAGATTTTTCGTTGGTTGAATTTCTTAGTAGAACACTTAGCAAATGGGATTGATTTATAATTTTAAGGAATTTTCTGATGTATTGTGGCACATACTATAGTGGTACGTATGTTTCTATTATTTCAATTTAAAGAAATTATTATTTTGAGTTTTTAATTATTAAAATTTTCAGGTTGCTACACACTTGGACCCTTGCTATTCATGAATAATTCATCTTCTGGAGGGTCTAGAGATCTCCAAATCCTTCCAAACTCGGGAGAGACCTTCCTTGCCACGTTCCGACCCCCCTTGCATGAACCTACTTACCGAAAGTCAGACTCCAACTCATTATTCCTCTCCCAGCCCGTTCAGGAATAATAACATATAAAACTCTTCACAGGGCACAGTTTAGGGCAAGTCCGGTGTCTGCTTCTTCTTCTCCCATGGAGCTGGGAATTCCCAAAAGACCTCTTAGCCTCCAGACGACCAAGAAGTGCCCCCCAGGGCGATTTCTCATCATCTACGCTTTCTCTCTCCTATTCTTCTTGATTTTTCTTTTCATACTTGCATGTTTAGATCTGTTTCTTTCGTAGATTTGCAATATAACACTCCACACACACCACTTTTAATCACCCAAAGGGGTTAAAACACCACCCCACATGAGTTCCCTCCAATTATTCATGTTTACTCCTTATTTTGGGATAGATTCCACACCAAGCGTTTCTCTAATGGGTGTCTTGTTCTTTTAATGTTCTTAGCAGGTTGTAGAAGACAGTAACAGCACGAGGCTCTTGCCCCTTGGCCGGCTGAGGAGTAGGAAGAACAGAACCCATAGTCTTCATCCTTTGTTGCAGAAGGCGACACCCATCTAGTCGCGATCTCAAGAAGGCGACAGTGATTGCATCACGTTCCGGGAATCCGAAGGCGGCACCCTCCTAGTCACGTTCCATAGAAAGCAATGGCTTGCGCATCGCGTTTACAGGACCTGGTACCCTTCTACACTTTTCTTCCTTTTCCAGGGTAGTTAGCATTGGTCCATCATCATATCAATCTTTGCAACTACTTTGTGCCGATTACGATCCTTTCATTAATTTTCATCATCATTATTTGGGGAGCAAATCCCGTGATTACACCTTTTGGCAATCATGGTGGGACCTCTAGTGCCTATCGTGCCTGTTACTGTCTTTCCCTACCTCTTTCAGTCCATCATGTATGTGTCTTTTGCTTAGATTCCTTGTTTTTCTGTTTTATTTCACTGTTGTTTTGAGCTCTGCTACAATGGGTGAGAAGGCGACATTGAAGCCGTTGGGATCTGTAAGGCGATAGGGAGGTCGTCGCGATCAGGTCAGATATGTTGATTCCATCTATTTCTATGTTTTGGGTTCATTTTGAACACTCCATCCATGCTTTGAGTTATTTTATGCCTGATCCATGCCTGTAAGAGTCTTTCAGCCCTCCATGCTATAGGGTTGTTTGATTTTTCGTGCATAATCAGGTCCCACTTGATCTCTGTCTAATGCGAAGAGGAACGCGACAAGTGTCCTGTCGTGATCCAAGTCGCGACGGGTTGTTTGGCGCCTTCTGCTTCTGAGAGCAGGTCGGTCTGATTTCTGTTTGTTAGTTTTAGGTTAGATTTTGCATGCACTTCGATGCACATAGGGCGTATACATATTTCCATCTTTTAGCTTAGGTTGTCCTCCTCGGCGACGCCTGCTCTCTCGGCCACATATTCCTTATGTCCGACTAGCGCACTCGCTTGAGGGCCTCCGTAAGTCCCCGCTGACAGTGGATTCCCACATGGCCGCCAGGATGGTTGTACCTGTTGCCACCTAGAGTTAGGATCCATGCATTGCTGAGTCTATGAGAATCCTAGTCAAACCCGAAGTTGGAAACCTTCTCCCTTCAGGAAACCCTTCCTTTGAGGGAACTTGCTAAAAGTCAATCCATTAAAAGGCAAACTAGATTCAAATAAATGAGACCATCATCATTGCCGACTGCTTGCTTTGGGGTGAGACTTTTTCTCTTTCTTTTGCTTGCATAGGATTTTCTGTTTAGGAAACTAGGTGTCCGATTAGGTTAGGTTGTCTCGTAAGTCTGGACAGGCTTTCCTTGTTTTAGTGCATCAAAAAACTCCCACTTTCCAAACATGGAGTCTTACTTGAACCAAGTCTATGATGGTGAGAATCTAGATGCTGCCTTCTACACCTCCCAAAACTATGAGGAATCTCTTCCTCATGATCTCTTTGAGCAGTCGACTGAACCCTGAGTCGCCACAGTCCATGCCAGTGAGAGTCACCGTCCTGATGATGGTGGCCCATCACAAACTGTCCATTCCCCTCGGGCGGATGATCAAGCTGCTCAACTCATGCGCCTAACTCCTCAGCTTGATCAATCCCAAATCCAAAATCTCATGACGGCTCTCAAAGGAAAGGCCGCCTCATGACCCCCACCAAGAGCGAGCGTTTCTCACCCCATGGCATCTACCTCCGGCCCCCGCATTGTCACGGGACAAGCTGACAACACTCCCATCCGGCCACGGGCCATTCGATTCACTCCCTTCGAGTCTGAGCACTATTATCCACGTGAGTCGAGGCCCCGATCTCCACCCTATCTCCCTTTCCATCCTCCACAGCTTGAGCCACGCCCCAGGACGACGTCTCGTGCCTTCTCCTTGTATGCTCAACCCTCTGCCGCTCTTGACATGATGTCTAAGTGGACGTCCATCAAGAAGGAGCTCCAAGATGTTCACATGATGTCCACATGCCTAACTTCAATGGCCTGTGGGTCCCATCTCCATCTGAACATCCAAAGTATCGCAAGTACGATGGCACTGGAAACCCCTTTATTCATTTCAAGGACTTCATCTATGAGTCTGCACCTTATCAGCATGAATGTCGCCTAATGGCATATCTGTTATGTCTATCATTGGATGGGCCTGCACTAGATTGGTTCTTCTCTTTATTACCCGAGGATGCAGAGGACTTCGCCATAGTGAAGGGCAAGTTCCTTGAACAATTCCAAGACAGAATTGGGCCAGAATATTCCATCACGATCTCATGGCAGAAAGAATGAAGTCGGATGAAGGGTTTGCCACATATGTCGATAGATGGAGGCAGATGGCCACACGAGTCCCTGGGTACCTTCCGGAGGGAGAGAAAGTCAAGATCATCATTGTCAATGCAACCCTGCCTATAAAAACATCCCAGCAATGAATGGTATCATCACCATGCATCAACTCTACAGTGGGGCCCAGTTCATCCATGCCCAACTCAAAGACTCCCCCAAACACTCCATGTTCGAAACCCAAAAGTCCCACTTCCAAAGAAAACCTCAGGGACCAGTGATTGAGGGTGTCCAAGTCAATGAGCAAGTGAGTGCCTTCATCCCTACCGGCCAAAAAAATAACCGTCAACCCTACACCACCCAGGGTCAGAACCCCACCAATCTTCCACAAGGCCAGCCCCGATACAACCAAGTACCACCTCCCGATGGCTCCAAACAAAGGCGTCCCCTAGGTCCGAGGAGAACTTAATACCCACCACTACCTGAGACTCTCTCCGACATCTTCTTCGCCTTGGTCTCCACAGATACTATCAAACTCCCTCTGGAAAGGCCATTGAACCCAACTGTGGACCAAACAAGGTATTGCATGTTCCATCGGCAGCCAGGTCATACAATTGAGAAGTGCTTCACATTCAAAGACCTGGTGTATGATCTCCATGAGCAGAACAGGCTTGACTGGATAGCTCTCTAAAGATTAATCAGAGATATCAAGGAAAGGCAAATGCAGCAGCAACAACAAAGGCAGCAGCACCAACCACCCCCTCAACAACAACAGAAACAACAACAATAGCCATTGAAGGACCTAGGGATTGTTCATAACCCACTACCAAACCACCCACCAGCTCCCAATCCACCACAACCACTGGCCCAGATCAACCCTATCGTCCATCACCCCCCTCCCCTAGCGAACTGGACATACGATGATGAACCTGATGTCCAGCAGATGATGGCTATTAACCACCAATATCCTAAAAAAGCCCAAACAATACAACCAGCCAACATGGCCCCTCAATCAATCCCTCCTGTAGTTTCCCAGGCCAATGCCATCATATTGCCTGTCAGTTCAATACCAACTTCAGTCGCTAGACCATCCATTATCCTACCACCTACCATATCTCTCACTCCACCTGTCTCCACTCCACCACCACCTGTCATAACTCCCACACCCATCATCTTACCACCACCTGGGCTAGACCAACCTTCTGCTTCCGCCTTGTCCTCCGCCAGACAACCTATCAACCAAGCAACTACCTTGCGGAGTGGACGAGTCTTTCGTCACCCGTATCCATCCATCTCCACCAGCTAAAGCAATCCTCAACAGGTCTTGTAACCACCTCAGCAACAGCCTCAACAGCAACCGCAAGATGAGGGGGTGATTGAGCCACTGCCCGGTACACATTATGATATCCTCAAGCATCTTGACCATGTGCTAGCTAAAATCTCCATACTGGAATTGATAAAGAGATCCAAAGAACATCAAGAAGCATTGAGAAATTTCTTACAAAGGGTAGTGGTGAATGAGGACATGCTTGCCGACAAACTGCCAAGTGCACTAGTCGTGGTAACTCGAGGGCTGGCCATTACATTTGTTGAAAATGAATTACCACCGCCAGAAGCCAGAAGGCTCCCGCTCTGTGTCACTTTAGTCATTAACCATGTAGCAGTGGGGGCACCACTCGTCATCACTGGGGCGTCAATAAACGTCTGCCCATTGAGCACTCTAAGAGCATGTGATGTGTCAGAGGGGCTGCTAAAACCAACACCAACCACCATTGTTGCATATAATAACTCCAGAAGATCTTGCCACGGCATGGTGACTGTACAAGCTGAACTGGGGCCACTAGCTGTCACCGTTGATTTCTATGCGCTTGACATCGACCCCATGTTCAAGGCTATTCTGGGGCATCCATGGTTAGAAGCACTGGGGGCCATACCGTCCACTGGACACCAATGCCTTAAGTTTCATTTCCAAGGACGGATTATTAAAGTCAAAAGCATAGCCACTGCCCACACAGTCGATGCCATCAATGACACTCTACTTCTAGCCGTATGGCCCGCCAATAAGCCCATTGTCTCAGTTCTGGACGTTAACTATCCTTGGGCCTACTCATTCCATTCCAAGCAAGAGGCCAGTTCTGCACAAGTTAATGCAGTCAAAAGAAAGGAGCCGCTAAATACTAAGGGGTGGCAAATCATGATGAAGCAAGGCTATGAAGAAGGAAAAGGTCTAGGGGAAGAACTACAAGGAATTACCAACCCTTTTCCGGACGTTCTGATGAAGAGCCGATGAGGACTTGGTTACAGGGAGAAGTCCAAGCCGTGGTCATCTAGCACATCTACTCTTAAGGCAGACCGCCAACCACTCAGATGGACACTGTGGTGTCATTTCGTCAAGGGCCCAACCCAACCTGGGTACAACACCGTGGTGGTCGAAGCAGAACTTTCACAGCACGATGTACATGGTAAGAACGTCTCTCGGCACATGGCCCCTATGGTCACATATAAGGCCCTGGAAACACTCCGCCCAGGAAAAAGAAGGAAGACAGGGGACCCAGAGGCTGATTGGTACCAGTGGTTTGACATGGAAGATATAACCATAGCCTTCAGTCACTTATTCTGGGAAGAAGAAAGAACATGGCCGCCAGCTGCAGCTGAACTTCTAGATCCTCCCACATCCATCACTTCAAAAAGGAAGTTGATGAGTGACACCATAGACATGGGAGAGCCAGACATTCCCTACGAAGAAGGAAAGACAGTGGACGATATGTGGAGGGGCACATGCCTGGCCATCCATCCATCACTCCTATGCTCCCTCCTTCCAAGTCTCGTTCCTTCATCCCCTCCTTTAGTCATCCAATTGTCTCCCCAACTTCTGACAGCTGCGCATAGCATCCTTACTCCTGACGTCCCACCTTCAGTCCTCACTACTCTGCAATCTGACCCAAGCGACCACGAGATCACTCTCTCGTGTTGCATGCTCACCACTAATCTCCAAAATAAAATGCCAACTTTCAAATGCACATTGAGGTCGAGAAGCCGGCATTTATCCTTCACCCTCCTGATCAACGGCACCCCTCCACTGGGGCTTCCCCTTCCGCTCCTTCATTAGGAGCCATTCTCTTTGAGGACCCCATGTCGTCCACTGGTTCTGTAGAGTCGTCTAGTCGAGTAGAGTCGTCTAGGATAGAAGAGTCTAGTCTAGGCAGGTCTAAGGCAGAGAGTCAGGTCAACCTAACACCCACCAAGTCTAAACATCACCCTAGGAAGCTGCGGGGCAAGGCTATTCTCCTAAGATACCTTCAAGAGTTAGCTCGGCGATGTCAAGCACTGTTGCTAATAGAGGAGTTCACAAAAGAAGCGTCGGTGTTAGAAGAAGAAACCGAGCAGGATGGGGTGTTTGTAGACGACAAATTTGGTGTCTACGAGATCATGAATGATGAGGACCCAATCAATGAAATGGACAACGAAGTAGATGACACTGCTAAGATGTATGCTAGTGGTGTAAGAAGATTTGATGAGCCTACATCGGCAGTGGATGAACCTACTAAGGAAGTCAACCTTGGAACAGAAGAAGATCCCAGATTGTGATGATTTCAGCGAACCTCCCTCCTAATGAAGAAGAAGAATTTGTGCAAATTCTGAGGGAGTATAGAGACACATTTACCTGGTCGTATGAGGACATGCCCGGCCTAGACCCCTCATTAGTGGAGCACTTACTTGTGTTAAAAGAAGGGGCAAAGGCCATAAAGTAGAAACTCAGAAGGTTTTACCCACTTATGGCCCTGAAAATGAAAGACGAAGTGGACAAACTCCACAAGGCTAGATTCATCAAGGTAGTGCTTTATCCGAACTGGGTGGCAAATATAGTCCCGGTCATGAAGAAGGATGAAAAACTCAGAATCTGTTTTGACTTCCGGGACCAAAATAGGGCATGTCTAAGGGATGACTTCCCGCTTCCTCACATTGATGCATTGATTGATAACACTGCTGGATATGAGACCCTCTCATTCATGGATGGGTACTCAGGCTATAACCAAATCCATCTAGCTCCTGAAGATCAAGAGAAAACCTCCTTCACCACGCCCTGGGGTACGTATTGTTATGTAGTCATGCCATTTGGGCTAAAGAATGCCAGGGCTACCTATCAAAGGGCGATGATGGCTATCTTCCACGACATGATGCATGTCTATGTAGAAGTGTACGTGGATGATATTTTGGTGAAGTCAAGAACTAGGAGAGAACACCCCGAGATCCTCGCCAAGGTGTTGCAAAGGTCAAGGGAGTATCAACTGAGGATGAATCCGAAGAAGTGTGTGTTCGGGGTGTCATCAGGGAAGTTGCTAGGGTTCATAGTTAGTAAGCGGGGAATTGAGATCGATCCAAACAAGGCTAGGGCTATTGCGGAGATGCCGCCTCCAAAGAATATTTCACAACTGAGAGGTCTGATTGGGCGTTTGCAGTTCATTAGAAGATTCATATCACAACATTCACAAAGATGCCGCCCATTCTATGATCTTTTGAAAGGATGGGAAAAGTTCGAATGGAATGAAAAGTGCCGAGAAGCCTTTAATGATTTGAAGAGGTATCTCATGAATCCCCTAGTTTTGCAACCTCTTATACCTGGAAAACCATTGATCCTATATCTCTCAGTCATTGAGGACTCCCTAGGTGCTGTCCTTGCACAACACGATGAATCTGGAAAAGAAAGGGCAGCGTACTATCTTTCTAGACTTTTCAACACCACAGAATCCATGTACACCACCGCAAACAAAACTTGTGCCGTGCTCGTGTGGGTAGTTCAAAAACTCAAGCACTACTTTCTTTCCCATGAGGTCAAGCTGATCTCGACGATGGATCCACTCATGTATCTCCTAGAAAAACCTATCCTCTCTGATCGGCTTGCGCGCTGGTAGAGCTTTCTCTCCCAGTTCGACATCTCTTTTGTGGTCTAAAAGTCCATCAAAGGGTATGCCATCGCCGAGCACCTTGCCATTTGCCACTCCCCCACAACGATTCCATCCGAGAGGAATTTCACGATGAAGAGCTCTCGGTCATCTACAAAGATCCCTTCTGGTCCCTCCATTTTGATGGTGCACTAAACTCTCAGGGACGGGGCATTGGAGCCGTGTTGCTCACCCCGGAGGGTATTACCATTCCCATCGCTTTTCAGCTCACCTTCTCTGCCACTAATAACATGTCTGAGTATGAAGCTCTCCTCGCTGGTCTTAAACATGCTTATATCTTCGGTTCATCCCACCTTAGAATCATAGTAGACTCTCAGCTTGTTCTGCGGCAGGTGCTCTCAACTTATCGCACTTGTGAGCCAAAACATAAACCATATCAAGACTTGGTCACGTTGCTGGCAAGGCAGTTCTGCAAGCTTATCTATGTCCACACTCCTCACTCACAAAATATTTTAGCAGATGCCTTGGCGTCACTAGCCTCTTCTCTATCCTTCCCTCTGAGCCACCGGACCGAGACGATCGTTGTCTAACGGCTAGATGTTCCATCTACCCAGGATCCTTGGTTCAACAACCTTAGGACAACCTTAGAAGAGAGGGCTAGGGGGAGAGGAGCGCAACAAATCATGTTGGCTAAGCTTGAGGAAATCCTAGATGAAGAGGAATTGCCATGGTATTTTGAGATTGAGCAGTACTGTAAAGATGGGTCGTATCCCGAAGGGGCAAATTTGGAGGATCGCAAGGCCATAAGAAGAGCCGCCCTAAGGTACACAGTTGTCGGAGAAGTTTTGTATAGGCTGGCTCTTAATGGAGTTCTTCTGAGATGTCTTAATGATGACGAAGTTTGGAATGTGGTTGAAGGAGCCCATGCTAGTGAATGCGGAGGACATGACAATAGTCAAATGCTTGCTAAGAAGATCATTAGGCAGGGCTACTACTGGCCAACCCTAAAAGAAGACTATGCCATCTACGTCTATAGGTGTGTCAAATGCCAACTCCATGCTGATAAAATTCATGCTCCTTCATCCTCACTTCATCCACTCTCCACACCATGGCCATTCTCTATGTGGGCTTTTGATATTGTTGGCCCCCTTGGTGATCCTAATGCTCAAACCAAACAAAAATCCTTCATCCTAACAACAACCGAGTATTACACCAAATGGGCAGAAGCAGAAGCAATTGCAGAAATCAAAGCATCCATAGTGTGCCGCTTTATCATGAAGAATATCATCTCGCGGTTTGGAGTGCCAAGCAGCATTGCCACAGACAACGGGCCGCAATTCATCTCTCAAGAACTTCAGGACCTCTGTAAGAAATACAATATCACCCTGCATCATTCATCTCCATATTACCCTCTAGGTAATGGCCAAGCTGAAGCAACTAATGAAACCATTCTTAAAATCTTGAAGAAATCTTGTGAATCGTACAAATTCGTTGATTGGCCAGAAAAGCTGATAGAGGCTCTATGGGCCTATCGTACCTCTGTCCGTACTCCCATGAGACAAACCCCGTATTCCCTCACTTATGGGATGGAGGCGGTAGTTCCATATGAGATCTTGTTCCCTTCATTAAGAGTCCAACTCGATAAAGAACTTAATCTCGACGAACGTCGAGAGGCGTTGCTAGTCCAGTTGGAACTCTTAGATGAAAGGCGACTAATGGCAGCCGATCATGTGCTCTCATACCAAAGGCGAATCTCGAGGTCTTTTGAAAAGAAGATCATTGAACGAAAATTCCAAGAGAGTGATATGGTTTTGAAACACATCTTTATCAAACCTGGAGGTCCAAGGTCTAAATTACAATTAAACTAGGAAGGTCTGTACATTGTGAAAGAAGTGTATCCAGGAAATGCCTGCCACTTAGTCAATGTTGAGGGCACCGAATTGTCACATCCGTGGAATGGGTTGTACCTGAAAATATTCTATTCTTAGGTCTCTAGGTGTGAGGCCACAACACATAGATTAGGGTTAACCCCGTGTTAAGAGTCCGAAGTCCTTTCCCAAATCATCAAGGGTTGCTCTAAGGTAGGACCAACACACGCTCAGTAGGTACCGTAGCTATGTATGCCCTACTTTAGCGATGCGATGGTCATTCTCTTCCAAATCGATCAAAGTGTAGGGGCAAAAGGTTGTGAGGGCAAGGTTGTCAACCTTAAGCATACCCTGATGAGAGGAAGTCTCAAACAGGGACGGTCAAATAGCAAAAAGAGACAAAGAAGCAAAAGAAAAGATAGAAAAAATACATGATTAGAATAGGGGCATGGCAAAGAGTGGCAAAGTCCCCGCGGGATGCTCATGAGCCCGGTCATACGCATGCCCCAGACAGTGCGAATCCACAAGAAAAGACCACAAAGTCCCTATGCAACAGACCTAATCTTTGAAGGGTATGCCGTGGAAAGAAGCCGAGCCCAACGTCCCTAAACCTACATTAGACATTCCTTAAATAGTCTTCCATTTCCTTCTATAAGATCTGGTCATCTCTTAGGTATGGCTTAACTAGCCGCACTATCAACTAAGGGCAGCCCCCCATGGCATGTCACACCTAAACGCACGCCCTATCTTAGTAAGGTCCTCGGTGAAAAGGGGAAGTGACCACGACTCCTAACCAGTAGTTTGAATTGGTCTACGTATTGTGGCCCAAAAGGGGTGAGTACCTTTCCTCTCGTGCATCTTATCTTAGGAAGGGCTAACGTCGACTTTAGGCGCATTTCAAAACTCCAAAAAATCAAATATTTCAAAACTCCAAAAAACCAAATATTTCAAAACCCCAAAAAAATCAAATATTTTGAAACCCCAAAAAAAAAAACCAAATATTTCAAAACTCCAAAAAAATCAAATACTTTAAAACTCCAAAAAATAAATCAAATATTTTAAAACTCCAAAAAATTCAAATATTTTAAAACTCCAAAATATTTTCAAAATATCAAAAACACTTTACTCATTCATTCATGCATGTCATTTATTTACTTATGTCTTTTTGCCTATTTAATAAGGCTTAGCCCCTTGACCATTTTATCGAGATTGGTCTCTTGTCATATTTTAGGCTAGGGGCTAAGTCGAAGAACAGATCTGACTTGTCTTCATGGTTGTCCTAAGTGTGTAGGTCGCAGCAGAAGAAAGAAACGACACTCATATTTCACTCGTCACTGTTGTGGATATCGTTTTATGTTCCCCCTTTTCAGGGGAGATGCGAAGAACAGTCCACGAAGGGTGGTTTGCGATGATGATGGATTATGGAGGTGGAGATACAAAAAAATAAAAAGATCGTGATCACCAGGCACGAGGGTGCCGAATGGAGGGATGTACGACGAGGGATGCGGGTGGAATGAGTGATCGCTAGGGCTGTTCATAATACGGTCCAAATCGTAAAATTGAACCGAACCGACCGGTTCGGTTTGATTCGGTTCGGTTTCATGGGCTAAGTGGTTCGGTTCGGTTTCAGGCTAGGAAACTGAAATGAACCGAATATAGATAAATAATTATATAAATAATAAAATTTTACAAAAAAAATGGTAGAGCAGTGGAGGGCGGCGTCGCGCGCCCTCCACGACCATGGTGGTCACGAGTTCGAAACTCGCGACCACCAAAAAACACATCTTTTTGCCATGTTTTTTAGAAAATGCCATAAAATGCCAGAAAAACACCAAAAAATGTCAGAAAAAATGGGATTTCGGTTTGAACCGATGGGTTCGGTTCACTGAAAGAATTCGGTTCGGTTCAGTTTCCTCGAAAAATGAGGAAACCGAACTGAACCATGTACGCCTCTAGTGATCGTGGAGAATACCTGTTGGAGATTGGGAGGTTGCATGGGGGATGTGGGTCCTTTCTTCCTCTACGAGCAAGGCCAGCCATGGTAGAGGGTGTTTTCCTCATTTGATTACCCTGACAAGAAAGACAAAGAGAAAAGAAAGGGATTAGCCACGTGTGTAGTATACAATCCAAAAAAAAAATGAAATAACATGAATAAAGAATAAGGGAAGGACTCACCATGTGGTGGCTTTTAAACCCCTAAAAATAGGTATGTGTGTGTGTGTATGCATGCATGTGTGTGTGTAAAAAAAGGGAGTATGGGGCCACGTAGGGTCCGGAGGAGGTGAATGAAAAGAGCCACGTAGGGCCCGGAGGAGATGAAATGTAACTTAAAAGGGAGAAAGGGGAGGGGGCACTTCCCCGAAAGTGGATGGTGCGGTGGCGCTGCCGGTTGGGCGGATGAAGAAGGGGAAGATGCTTTCGCCTCGCTCCGCTCCGGTGCACGCAGAGGAAGACGACGGGGATGCCAGCTCCGAGCTCCAAGGAACGGGAACATAGCTTGGCGTAGAAGGTCCCCCTGGGCCGGGGTCGAGATGGAAATCTAGCAGGGCTTTGCTGCAATCGTGGACCCCTCCTACAAATGACCCTCAGGGGTCTATTTATAGGCATCAGATGCTTGAATCATGTCGGCTACAGAGGACGCGACTATAAGAATGAATCGCATCCGCCCCGGCTGCCGCGATAAGAAACACATACGCAATGGCTGCCGCGATTAGGAAGTGCCACATTTGCTACTTGATTTGACATAAAAGTGCGATGATTCCGACCTGCAGCCACCTTCAGATTCGCATCGGGGATGACCACCGCGTTCTTGAAACGCGTCGGCCTACCCCACCGCGACTTCGTTTTGGGCACGTGGGCCATAAATGCGATGACTTCCGGGGTCTGGCGTGTCACGCCTAGGACCTAATCACGTCGGCCAGGTCGGACGCGATTCAGAGATTTCGCGTGATTCCGAGGTCCGGGTGCTCGAGTGCAACGGCTTTGAGTGCCTAGGGCCTAATCGTCTTTGATTTAAAAATGCATCGGGACGGCAGGACGCGATGAAGGGTTTATATATTTTATTTATAGAAATGATGCCAAAATCGACAATAGAATCACGTCATTCACAGGGGACGCGTTCATAAAATGGCATTGGGCATTTTCCATAAATAAAAATAGATAAATTCTTTGTCATGTTGCGGAAAGCCGCGCTCCAGATGTCCTGTGCAACTTGGAAACGAATCCGCCTTGCCAGGCGTGTTTCAGCTATCTCCATTAATGCTTCCAGTAGGCCCGTCATGACACAATGATCATGCCCCAAAGACCCGTCGCGACTTGAAATGAATGCCAATAGACCCCCGGTGAACCTTGGAAATGGAGGGGAAGCACTGGGAAAGAATGGGTGACATCCGGAAATATTGGAAAAACACTCTTGCAAGGCAATATGAGGGCCATTTGTGGCGTTATGGCGCAACATGAAATTTGCCCGCAGTGGAGTCAAATTCGCGTGTCTACAACTGTCACACAATCACATTCCATAAACAAAAAATTCCATTCCATTCCATGTTTACATCATCATCATTATAAAACATCATTAACAAAAGAGGGAAAAGGTACAAGCCCTCAACCACTCTCCCCTGTACCCTCAGGCGGGCGAGAAGGTGGAGGGGCCATCACCCTCGGCCGTGTCGTGCTACCCTAGGCCGCTTCCTCGTGGCGTCGTCCCTCCTCCTTGTTCCTCCGTCATCCAGAGGAACCCGTCAAATAATGCCCCGCTGAGGCACTAGGGGCACCGCTCCTACTGGCCGATGAGTGACTACGGCCAACCAGCGATAGGGCTCTCTCGAGCCCCCTCATCTTCGCCCTGAGTACCAGGACGGTCTTGCGCTCTCTCCCCAGCTGCGACCGGAGCTCGTTCACCTCTTGGCGCAGCCCTATCGCCTCCTCCGGCTGAGGTCGTAGGCGCACCTCCGCATCTAGCACGGTCGTCCGCAGTAGAGCATCCCTCAATTCTACATCCTGCAAGTCAAACATTTGTCAATAAGGGAATAAAGTACATGGGGAGGTAATTAATAACTCACCCACTCACGTAGCTGGGCCATGGCATCCTCCACCCAGGTCACCACTGCTACCAACTGACCCTCCAGTACGGAGCGGCCAGGCTTGTCCCGAGAGGTGGAAGCACACCCCACCATTTGCTCCGCGCGCTCCAGCTCGGCACGCTGCAAAGAAAAAATACGGGTCAGTCAAGTAAAGTGAAGATCAGAAGAAGAAAGAAGTAGAGCACTCACCAGCTCGGTCACGGTCCACTGGAGGTCATCCCTCTGCTGGATCGTGGAGTGGAGGACGCCCTCGAGGGAGGCGATCCGACCCTCGGGGTCGAGCTGTAAACACAGATCCGGTTAGTCAAGGAATTAACAATTAAAATATTTAGAGAATGCTAAGTTAGTAGCACTCACTGGTCGTCAGGTCCCCCTGTAGACCTGGGCCCCGTACCTCCGAGCGTAAGCATGAAATTAGTCCTCGTCACTGATAGCCTCGGAGGTCACCACTCGACCCCGCTGCCTCCAGTCCTCAAGCTGCTTCTGGGCTCGCTCCCTCCAGTCCGTGGTCTGCTGGATGCCCCGGAAGCTGTGACCCAGCCTCTCCCATAGCCTCTGCCGGGTCGGGAAGTCCACCACCACTTGATGGAGCCCAAGCGTTTGCGCGACCAGCCAGAGGTGGAGTGGTACCACCGTGTTGAAGGCGTGGAGCCAGATCTCCCTACCGAAGTAGGGGTGGCCCTGCTCCACCCACGGCTAGTCGGCCTCATCGTCCCCAACGTAAGGAGTCCACTCGACCTGCACATCACATATAGAAATTCATTAGTCGATTGTCAGTGATAAAGAAAAGGAAAGATTGCAAAGTGTAGAATTACTCATGTGTCTGAAAGGGATAGCGTCCAACGCATCCTGGATGAGGATCACCTGCAGGTGCAGGGACCGCTCATCGCGGCGGAACCACCAGCGCTGCAGGAGCAGCAAAGCGCCCGGCCGCCTCGGCACTCCCCGGCCTAGGGAGGGAAGATAGTGATAGGCCCACACCTGCAAAACACCATGGTCAGTATCACAATCAATTATAATAAGCAGGAAAAGCAATAAAGGGTAAGGGTAAGAAGCATACCTGTAAAAATGGGAAGAATCTGGCTACCCCTGTCTCCTGACCGGAGGTACCCAGGCTGTTACCCAGGCTATCAAAGAGGTGGGCCAGAAGGGTTGCACCCCATGAATAGCTCCCTACCTAGGTCAGGTCCTCCAGTAGGGGCAGGCACCTGCAGATCACTGGGTCCCTTCTGGTCCCCAGGATCAGCTTCCTGATCATGAGGATCAGGAAGCGCCGCAAGTCTCAGTCCGCTGCTGCTCCCTCCTCCTCTACCAGCACCACTCTGGCATCCTCCGTCAACCGGGCCTTGTACTCTGCCTGGCCCTCTGCTATCTGATGGCGAGCGTCTGCCACTCCCAGGCTCGCCTGTAGTCTCATCCTCGGGGATGACCTCTCCTGCATGACCTCCAGCCCCAGGAGTCTCTCTACCATCTCTTGGTAGCATGTGTACGTCACCCCTGCCACCGCCTGGCTGTCTACCCTCCGGCCGGTGATCCGTGCCACATCCTCCAGTGTGGGGATCATGTGAGCCCACGAGAGGAGGAAGGCGTGGCACTCGGGGTCCTAGCACTCCTTCAACGCCTGAATCAACGCCACGTCAGGCATGAGCTCATCTAATCTAAGGAAGGGGCCGAACCCCATCTCCTCCAGCCATGTCCTCTGGAAGTCCGGCAGTCCCTGGTAGACTGCTCGGATGACCGCCCATCCTAGACGGGACCGCAGCTCGCTCTGCGAAATAACCACAAAAGCACAAAGGTCAGTCCGAGTCCACAAAAATAAGCAACCTATTCAGATCACGACAGGGCCCCTGTCGCTTTCTAAACGCGACACAATGGGCATTACGTTCAGTTCATGACGGCGACGGGTCTAGCTGTCGCCTTGTGAATGCGACAAACCATGTGTCGCGTTCTCCCTGGTAATGCGACAGAAACCTTGTCACGTTCACAGGGTGACCGAGGTGTTCCACCCTGGGCCAAAGCCCTACATAGGTGCCTTGCACCTTGTTCCCACCGTTCTACCACCACACACACTGGGATATATGGTCTAGGTCACCTACCTTTTTGGGGCCGACCCCTTCTTCCTCACCCGGAGCCTCTAGGGGGTCTACCTCCATAGGGAGGGCAAGACCTTCCTCCCCCGTCGCTGTAGAAGCCACCTCTGCCATCCGCCACTGGCATATGGTCTTCTTTGAAGGATCGAAGTGAAGGTGAGGAAAAGATCTAGAAGGGGGGGATGAATAGATCTTTGCCACTTTTTGCGGAAGCTTATACAATTTAAAAACACTTTTGAATCAGAGGCAATTTTATCAGTGAAAAACCACAGATCTGATGAGATTTGAGTGAGTTGGTAAAATAGATGTGAAACAAGTTGATTAAGTGAATATTAACCGATCCTATGCAAGCATCTAACGGATGAAATGATCAAACCACAATTAGACAAATGCACAAGGATTTTTAGGTGGTTCGGAAATCACCCAAGTGATTCCTACATCCACCCCTCACACCCCGTGAGGATTCACTAAAACAACTGGGTAACACACCCACTGGAGCCTGACAACTCCAACACTTGAGAGCTTACAACTCACACAACTTCTAGAGTAAGACTACTCTAGAACAACTGAGCAAGACTGCTCAACACAACCTTGAGTTAGACAACTCAAACTGAGCACAACAGCTCACAACAACCTGAGTACAATGCTCACACAACTTGAGCACAATGCTCATATAAGACTTGCTAGACAGCAACTCAAGACATAGACCTTCTAGCAACAGATCTAGTCGAAAATGAGAGCACTAATGAGAGCTATGCAGAAGCACTTGCATAATCTCAAAAGATATCTCAGAAGAACAGAAGTACAATGAATTGTATTAAATAACTTCGTTCTTCAAGTGTACTCCCTTGTAGAAGCTTGGATTGGGAAGAGGCTTGCAATCGTGAAGTCCAAAGCCGATGCTCTACACTATGGAATTGTTGGATCTTCCTTGAATTCTTCTCCAACGAAGGCTTCTACTGGATCTGCTTCCTTGGGATGCTTCAGAGGTTTCTACAGGGATCACACTCCAATTCTCACATTTGAATTGGTGAGAATTGGTCTTCTGGAAGCACACAGAGAGCAGAGGAGGGAGACGACCTCTTGTAGCCGCCAGGAAACTTTTTGGAGGCTCTAAGAGTTAGTTGGGTCTCTTCTGTTGATGGACGGCCAATTGGGGGCCTTTTATACCCAAAAGATTCCAAAGATACCCTTTAGGTACAAGGGCACACGGTCCTAGGTTGATACCCCATCGCCCTAGGCTGACACGTGGCAAACATCCAATTTAAGTTGCAAACTTTCCGTAGTGTGTCGACCTGCCCTGGTGGTGGTGTCGACACACTGCCCAAATCTTGAAACAGGATGTTTTGGGAACTGATCCAGTGTCGACCTGCTTTGGTATTGTGTCGACCTGCTATCCTGGTTTGAAAACAGCTGTTCTGGGAGCAGGATCCAGTGTCGACCTGCCTGAGAGTGCGTCGACCTGAGTAGTCTGATTTTGGAATCTGCAACTCGTGTCGACACACTCTTTGATATGTGTCGACACAGTCTCAACATTTGTTCATCTTTTTGCCTTTGAATTTGGGTTATTGTGTCGACACCATTGTGGAGTGTGTCGACACTTCTTTTGCAAAAAGTGTTTGTACCTGAAAATTAAACACATATATCATTAGTAAAATGTTTTATTATGAGTGCAAATGATAAGTGTGCTTTGAGACATGTTTTTTGAATATGAATTTCAGGTGAAATGTGTTTATCATGTTTCAAATAATTTGCATTCAAATCACATTTGTCATCATCAAAATAGGAGGGAAAAAGATATGAAATTACACTCAACCCAACAATCTCCCCCTTTTTGATGATGGCAACATTAAATCCATAAGTCAATGAGGTTTTGATGAGAAGTGATTTTAAGCAATTTTTGGTTATTCAATGTCCTTATTTTTGTTCATGTTCATGCTTGTTAAAGACCTTTAAATATGGCACATTCACAATTGATGGTTGTACTAAAGAAGTACAAAGTAACTTGAAGTAAGTTAGTGCATAAAGAAGGTCAAGCAACTTGACAAGCATTCATTCATTCACATTCACATGAAAATTTTCAATCACATTGAAGTCACAATTGAGAAAAAAATCATTCAGGCTTAGCAAAATGCATTTCATTTCATTCAAGAGACCCATTACAATCATTCCAGAAGGATTACAAAAGAACATTTCTCTTTCTTTCTTTCTTCTCCCCCTTTGACATCATCAAAAGAAAAATTACATTAAGTAGAAGATGGAGGAGGAGGAGGAAGGGGAAGTAAGATGGTCTCAATGTCAGACATTCTTTTCTCCATAAAAGTCAAGCTGGACTTGATTTGATCTTGAATGGTTGTGAGTTTGGTGTGCAAGAAGTGTTCCATTCTATCTGAATTCTCTATCAAGGTAGCTTGAATTCTTGCTAGATCAGCTGCAATGGGCTGTGAAGAGGAAGAAGATCCAACTGACCAACCAGGCCTTTGCAATATCTTGAATTCTTTTGTCAAATCAGATAGCTGAGTGTCAATGTGTGCATTGAAGTTCCTCATGCTCTCCAAGTCATCCACAAAATGAGCAAAAGATAGTCTAGTGCTGGTGATCTCATGTAATGTCTGGTTGGTGTTAAAGACATCACCTTGGGAATTTGCCAAAATTCCCTGAAGTACTATCTCTAACTTTTGCTGGTGCTCCTTAAGCTGTAATGAGGCATCTGCAATGGTACCAATCAGTCTGTTGAATCTTTGAGCTGCATAGTCTGAGGCAGCTTTTTGTTCTATGAATTTGGCAGATACAGTGTTCTCCAACCGTTGAATCCTCAACTCAAAGGTTTCTGACATGGTTTGAATGGAGGAGTTCAAGGTTTCAAATTTTTCATTTAAGAAGGAGAGCAACTCTGGTGGAACAGAAGGTCCACCAGAGGATGTGGATGGTTGAAATGTGGGTTGTGGAGATTCAGAGTGTATGAATGAGGGTTGAAACTGAGGTGAGATAGGAGCATGAAGTGGGATATCACCTTCAGTTGGGACTTGAGGCTGTTCCTCATTCAAAGGAGGCTGATCCTCCTGACCTTGGGGCTGGTCCCCTTCAGCTGGAGGCTGGTCCTCTTGAACTTGGGGCTGGTCCCCTTGATTTTGAGGCTGTTCCTCCTGAGCTTGAGGGGCCTCAACCACAACTGGCCCTCTCCTAACTTGAGTACCCTCCAGTTAAATCCCATAAATTTTTGAATATTCTTAAAGGTATAGATGTTGGACTTAGGGATAGACTGGGATTTCTCATTCTCCAAGGGCACACCAAAGTGCTGGAACACTGAGGTCAGATGTGCAGCATAGGGAAGAGATCTCTTGAGGTCTTTCCTGGTTAGATATGATTTGATACATTATTACATGGAGGTTGATTTTGATGTCTTTTACCATGCAATAAAGAATGAACCTCTGTATGTCTGTTAGCCTGTCCCTTCCACCACCTTGAGGGGTAATAATTGTGGTCAAAATGTAGTGGAGGACTCTCAACACAGGGGGAAAGGAATTTGTGTTGAATCTGGTAACATGGGTTTGTTTTGGATCAGAGGCATCAGCAGGAAGGCCTGTCATGATGGAATAGGCTTCATGAAGATCAAATTCAAATTCATGATAATCTGCCCCTTCATCTGGTACTTTGAAAATAGAGGCAGCTGTATCAGTTGGCATGTCAATAACTATGCCCTTAACCTTTGATTTATATCCATCCTCTGTGCATTTCAGGTTCTTGTAAAATTCCCTAACAAGTCTTGGATAACTAATTTGAAATTCAGAAATGAATATCAACCAAGACTGAAAAGAGAAATAGGTCTGAATTTCTGGAAATGTGTCTGCTAGCTGAATATCTGATAAATCCACTATCCTGGGATTTAGAATAAGCTTGGCTTCACTGGTGGTGTCTTGAGACTTGGAAGACTCTGAAGATGATGATGATGAATCTGAAGAGTCTCCACAAGGGGAGCCCGGAATCTTTATTCTAGAAACCCTACCTCTGCCTGAAGAAGATGGTCTACCTCTTTTGGGTGCTGGCTGAGGTGCAGAGGAGGACCCTGGTTGCTGTGCAGGGTCATTCCTCCTTTTGGTTCTTCTTTCGAACTGAGGAGCATCATCCTCTGCCGGAACTGGCCTGGACGACGCCTGAGATCTTGCTCCACGGCGAGGACCCAACTTTCTTACCATGGTGGCAAGGATGGAGTGTAATTGGGAGGATGGAAGAGTGGAGAGGTGATGGAAAGAAGGATGAGATTTAGAGAGAAATGGTGAAGATTTCTTGCCGGAAATGATGAGAATGTGGCCGTCGGGTCGACCTGATGCCTAAAAGGGGTGCAGTGGTGCACTGCCCCGCAGGAACAAAAAGGGCTTATCATGAACCCGAACGGTTTGAAAAACAATCAGGCAAGGGGTTAGTGTCGACACAGGATGAAGGTAGTGTCGACCTGACCGAAAGTGTGTCGACACGAGTCACACTATGTGTCGACACGACCTTAGAAGAAAAAATTGAATTTTTGAGAGGAAATTTTTTGAGAAATTTTGGGACATCTTTAGAATGATGAACAACGAGAGGAATTATCATTTCAAGGATTTTTAAGAGGCTAAAAAATTCATTTGTTATATTTTGCAAAAGATTCATCACAATTCAAGTTTTTCAAACAATTTCCAACAGGATATTAGCATTCCAAGACTTGAATCAACAAAATGAGAAATTGAGGGATATAATATATCTAACAATCAACTATAAACTACCATATTTCTCAACTTTAAAGAATTAAAGATGTCATCTAGACTAAATGCAATTGTGTTGAAAATAAAACACAATCTCAAAGAACAACTTGATGAGAATGAAGATGATTCTTTCTAGACACATCTCCAATAATGCTCACATTTTGTTTTTTAACAAACTATCAAATGATATAAATCTCTTTCACTCAAGTACTAGTGCTTTTTACACACCATAGTCCCTGGATACTTAAGATTTAGTCATTGTCAAGTCTCAAAGGGGTAAATGATGGCCTTTTGACATGAAAATATACGTTTTGTAGACGCCAATATTTCCAGTTACTCAGTCATCATCAAAAAGCATAGCACATTTTGCTTTTGTTTTGAATTTATTTTTATTTTGTTCCCCCTTTGAACAGAGTTAGCAATAGTGCCTCATGACATACATGGCACTTCATTCATTGTGAAGGTGTGCAGTTTCTCAGCACAAGTGCCATTGCTCTGTTGGATTTTTAAAATTTTGGAGAGTTTGTGAGATAGAAATCAAATACATCCAATCATCAGTTGCAAACAAGGAAATGTTTTAAGTTCAAGGCACAAGTTGATGTTTAGTCTAGGAAGAGATTTGAATTTCTGTGGGTTGAGAGATATAGTTGAAAGTTGATTAGTAAAAAATATAATAGATCACTCAAGGGTTCATTTTGAGACTCTAGACTTCTAAATGATGACATCATGCAAGGAATGGATGAGATTCAAGAAAAGTTGAATTTTGCAAAGTCATGACTTGTGAATTTTCTAGCTCCCCCTGAGATGATGATTTCAACCACTTTTCATCAAAATAAAGATACATAAATTTTGGAAATCAGAAAAGTTTTCTTCTTAGACAACAAAGGCTCCCCCTCAACAATTGCATATCCATTTCTTGGTACTTGGCGGAGACATATACTCACGCATAATGAAAGGTTCCAGACAAGCCTAACTTGTCCTTCTCCAAACACCATTTGATATACCAAGAAATTTCAATACAATAAGAGTTGAAGAATTCATTATAAAAAGAAATGGAAGTGAAAATAAGCAAGTTTTTGAAATCAGAAATAGTATCCTCTTTGAACAATAAAAGCTCCCCCTCAACAATTGCATATCAATTTCTTAGTACTTGGCGGAGACATATACTCTCGCATAGTGAAAGTGTCCAGACAAGCATAACTTGTCCTTCTCCAAATCACCATTTGATATACCAAGAAATTTCAACACAATAAGAGTTGGAGAATTTATTGTAAAAAGGGAAATAGAATTGAAAGTGAGAGAGATATGAACAATGTAACTCAAGGAAGCAAAGAATTATGAAATGCAAAGAACTCCCCCTTAGACAATGCATAACACTCAACCCAAACCTTGAGAGAGATCAAGAAGGTGGACATTTACAAAGACCAAGTTCTCTCCTTAAGGATGAAAATCTGTTTTCAGGAAGGGGTTTAGTGAATATGTCTGCAATTTGTTTTTTTTCAATGAAGTGGAGTTCAAAGGATTTCTTGGCAACCTCATCTCTCAAGAAATGATGTCTAATTTCAATGTGTTTTGTTCTGGAGTGCTGAATGGGGTTTTTAGACAAATTTATGGCACTAGTGTTATCACATAGGATGGGTACACACCCTAAATCTTGGTTGTAATCAAGAAGTTGATGTTTCACCCAGAGAATCTGAGTTCCACATCTACCTGCTGCAACATATTCAGCTTCTGCAGTTGACAGAGCAACTGAATGTTGCTTCTTAGAAGCCCAAGAGATAAGGCACCCACCTAGAAATAGACACAAGCCACTTGTGCTTTTTCTATCTAATTTGCACCCAGCATAATCAGCATCACAATAGGCAAACAGATCTAACTTGCAACCAGCAGGATACCAAATACCTAAGTCACATGTTCCAACAAGATATTTGAAGATTCGTTTAACAGCAAGCATGTGACTTTCTTTAGGATTAGATTGGAATCTAGCACATAAACACACACAAAACTGAATATCAGGTCTAGAAGTTGTAAGATAGAGCAGAGAGCCAATCATACCTCTGTAGGTCTTTGGATCTACTGACTTACCAGATGGATCTTCTTCTAGTTTAGCATTAATTGCAATTGGTGTGCTTGAGTGCTTGAGGTTCTGAAAGTCAAACCTCTTTAATAGCTCCTTGACATATTTGGTTTGACTGATGAAGATTCCTTCATGTGTTTGGTTAACCTGCAATCCCAAAAAGAATGTTAAATCTCCCATTAAGCTCATTTCAAATTCATTCTTCATTTGATTTGAAAATTCAGTGCAAAGGCCTTTATTGGTTGATCCAAATATTATGTCATCAACATAAATTTGGACTACAATTATTTGATTTTTAACTATTTTTGTGAACAATGTTTGATCAACATTACCTCTAGAATATCCTTTTTCAAGTAAAAAGGAACTCAACCGGTCATACCAAGCTCTTGGAGCTTGCTTAAGACCATAGAGAGCCTTATTAAGCTTGAAAACATGGTTAGGATATTTTTCATTTTCATATCCAGGAGGTTGTTCAACAAAAACATTTTCCTTTATATATCCATTTAAGAATGCACTTTTGACATCCATTTGATAGACTTTGAATTTCATGGAGGATGCAAAAGCAAGGAAAATTCTGACAGCTTCTAGTCTAGCTACAGGGGCATATGATTCTTCAAAGTCAATTCCAAATTCTTGGTTATACCCCTTTGCAACTAGCCTAGCTTTGTTTCTTATTACTTGACCAGTTTCATTTAACTTATTTCTGAAAACCCATCTAGTACCAATCACTGCTTGGTCACTAGGTCTAGGTACTAATTCCCATACTTGATTTCTTTCGAATTGATGAAGCTCATCATGCATGGCATTAATCCAATCAGAACTGGATAAGGCTTCATCAATTGACTTGGGTTCAATTTGGGAAATTAGAGCTAGTGGGTCTTCTTCAATATTTTGCAAGAAGGATGATCTGGTCCTTACTCTATCATTTAAATTGCCAACTACACTGTCTAATGGGTGATCTCTCAGATATCGAGGTTCAGAAATTACCTGTTGAGAAGTACCCACTTCTGGAGCAATGTTACCTGACCCACTTGAAGATGGTGAGTTGTTGTTCAGGTTCTCTTCATTATTGACAAGCTCCTCAACAGTTGGTGAAGAATCCACAATGAGGTCATCCTCTTCATTGTCTTGTCTTTCCCTGCAAGATTTAGAATCATTAGTGGAAAAGGAATTTTCATCAAAAATAACATGTGGAGATTCTTCAACAGTTTTGGTTTTTAGAATGTACACTTTGAAAGCCCTTGACACTTCAGAATAGCCAAGGAAGATAGCTTCCTGACTCTTAGCATCAAACTTGTCAAGGTTTTCTTTGTTATTATTGTGTACAAAGCATTTGCACCCAAAAGTTTTGAAATAAGAAACAGTTGGCTTTTTGTTTTTCAACAATTCATAGGGGGTTTTTCTGATCTTTGGTCTGATCAAAGCTCTATTTAGGATATGATTGGCTGTGTTAACAGCTTCAGCCCAGAAGGATTTGGGCAGATTACTTCCTAAGAGCATGGATCTAGCCATTTCCACAAGAGTTCTATTCTTTCTTTCCACAACTCCATTTTGTTCTGGAGTTCTAGGTGAAGAAAACTTGTGAAATATTTGAAATTCAGCACATAGATCAGAAAAGGATGTGTTATCAAATTCACCCCCATGATCAGTTAAAATGTTTTTGATTTTATATGGATAAGTTGTTAAGATAGTGGTACAGAAATTCCTGAATTCAAGGCAAGTATCACTTTTGTGGGATAGAAAGATAACCCAAGTAAATCTAGTAAAGTCATCAATGATTACAAACCCATATCTCTTGCCACTTAAGCTTAGAACTCTTGTTGGCCCAAAAAGGTCCATGTGAAGAAGTTCTAGTGGCCTAGATGTAAGTACCTCATTGAAGGTTTTAAAAGATTTCCTAGTTTGTTTTCCTTTAGCACATATCCCACAAACTTGATCTTCAACATTAGAAAAAGATTCAGGAAGACCCTTAACCAAGTTCAGTCTTAACAACTTATTCAATGTTCTGAAACTTGCATGGCCAAGTCTTTTGTGCCAAGTCCATGCAATTTCATCTTTATTTGCAACAAAGCAAAGATTTTCAGAAAAGTTTTTATTAAGGTTGATCATGTAGACATTGTTTTCTCTTTTTCCAAAGAATTTGATTTTATCAGTTGATGAATCAATTATCTTACAAAAATCAGATTCAAACACAACTTTGTGACCTTTGTCACATAGTTGGCTGATACTGAGCAAATTATAATCAAGACCATCAACTAATAAAACATTATCTACTGAGTTTGAAGAAGTTTGACCAACCTTTCCAGATCCAATGATCTTTCCTTTATTTTTACCTCCAAATGTAACTGACCCTCCCTCCTTTTCAAGCAGGAATGAGAATTTGGCTCTGTCTCCCGTCATGTGTCGTGAACACCCACTGTCAAGAAACCATACATTGGTGTTGGGTGCACGACCTTCCTGCAAAAAGATCAGTGGAGAGAAGATTTTGGTACCCAAACAGAGTTGGGACCATCAGAATGTTTGAACATTGTCAGTAAATCTTTTCTCACCCAAATTTGACCTGTTTTTGATTTTTGTTTTGTTACATTGGTGTTTTCAGCCTTTTTCTGTTTGTTCTTTCTTTTAGGAATGAAAGCACCAAGATTTTTGTTTTTGGTAGGAGGGGAGTTTTTCATTTGAAAATTGGAGTTCAGATGAGGAGGTGGAATCCAGGGATTTTGTTGGTACATCAAGAGATTTGGATAAAGGAATTGAGGATGATACCAACATGGGTTATCATACCATTGGCTCCAAGGATTGGTCCAATCATCTTGAAATGTTGTCTTGGAGGTCCAAGGTTTTTCATGAATTATTTCTTTTGACTTTTTCTTATTTTTCAAATTTTTATTTGAATTTTTGGTTGAGTTGTTTGCAGCTTTTGATGTTGAGCAGGTCGACCTCTCCTGTACTGGTGTCGACATAGCAGCCACAGAAGCCTTGTTCTTGTGGACTGGTGTCGACCTGTCAGGGGACTGTGTCGACCTGATTGTCTTCTTTTGTTTTTGAGTTTTTGCTTTGTTTTGTGTTTTGTTTAAGGTTTTGTTTGCTGTTTGTTGAATTTCTGTGTTCTCAAGATTAGGACCCTTGACAAATTTAATTAGTGGTGCTTTGCCCTTTTTCTCACCAGATTTGTCTTTCATGGGTTTCTTTTTGTTGAATCCTAATCCATGAGAGGTGGTTGTCATGGTGGTTCCTAGCAGTGCCTCTAAGTTATCTTTACCTTTTGTGAAGGTTTGGATAACTTCATCCCTTTCTTTTAGCTGGTTTTTAAGAGTTTCAATTTCTTCAATCTTCTGTTGTTTTTCTTGTTTTTCAATTTCCAGCTTTTCAGTTAAGTTTTTGAATTCTTGGGAGGCCTTTTGAGAGGCAAGTTTTAGTTCATCAATAAGGTTCAGGAGATTTTCTTTTTCTTCATGCAATTCTGTTATTTCAGTTTCCAGTTCACAAATTCTATGGTTTGAAGATTGGTTATGGTAAAGGTTTTCAATTTTCTTTTTGATGTGTTTGTTTTCTTTCCTCATTTCAGAAATTTTTCAACCAAACCAGCATAAGCATCCTGCCAATCATCTATAGTGTAGTCTTCGAAGGATGTACTTACCTTTCCATCTGAGCTGTTGGCCATGAAGCAAACCTCCTCACTTTCAGAGCTTGAGGATTTCTTCTCTTCTTCTTCCTCACTTGAGTCTTCATCAGACCAAGTGGCTACCATGGCCTTTGGCTTCTTAAATTTCTGGAACTTCTTGTGCTTTTCCTTCTTGTTCTCAGGACACTCTCCCTTCATGTGTCCTGGTTTGTTGCACCTGTAACAGACAATATTTTCGTCAGATTTGTGATTCTTGTTGAAATTAGAAGAGGAAGTGTTTTTCTTACCTGAGAAAAACTTCTTTTTCCCAGACATTTTTCCTTTTCTGTATTTCAAGAATTTTCTGAATTGCCTGGTCATGAGGGCAATTTCATCCTCATTTGACTCAGACTCCTCAGAACTTGTCTTTTCCTGACTTTTATCTTTATTGCTTGAAGAGGCCTTAAGTGCCATAGGCTTGGTCTTAATTATGTGTTCTTCATTTCTTTTTAAGTTGATTTCATATGTCATTAAGGATCCAATCAATTCATCCAAAGAGATTTTGGACAGATCTTTTGAATCTTCAATGACAGTGGCCTTTGTATGCCAAATTGAAGAAAGTGAACGTAAGATTTTTCTTACCAAGTCTGCATCTGTATATTCCTTACCCAAGGCCTTTAATCCATTCACAATCACCATGAACCTGGCAAACATTTCAGAAATATTTTCGTTAGACTTCATCATGAAAAGTTCATATTCTGAAACTAGAATATTTGCCTTAGTCTCCTTTACTTGTGATGTTCCCTCATAGAGTAATTCGAGTTTATCCCACATCTCTTTGGCAGATTTGCACATTGAGATTCTCGAATACTCCTTGGGATGGACAGCACATTGAATCATGTTCATGGCACTATAATTCAATGTAGCTTTCCTTATTTGTTCCCTAGTCCAGGTGTCTTCTTCTCCCTGGTTTTCATAGGGACCCACTTCCACTACTTTCCAGATCTCATAGTTCTGGGCCCTTAAAAATACTTGCATTCTGTTTTTCCAGTAAGAATAGTCCGTCCCATTAAAGAATGGTGGCCTATTTATGGAATGACCCTCAGCTATGAAACCTTTGGAATCCATGACTCTAAAGCAGAAAGAAAATGCTTAGCAAACAAACAGGCAAACACTCAAACACACAACACTCAGAAACAAAAACTGCTCAGATCAAATCAGATCAAAGTAAACCCTCTCTGATACCAATTGAAGGATCGAAGTGAAGGTGAGGAAAAGATCTAGAAGGGGGGGATGAATAGATCTTTGCCACTTTTTGCGGAAGCTTATACAATTTAAAAACACTTTTGAATCAGAGGCAATTTTATCAGTGAAAAACCACAGATCTGATGAGATTTGAGTGAGTTGGTAAAATAGATGTGAAACAAGTTGATTAAGTGAATATTAACCGATCCTATGCAAGCATCTAACGGATGAAATGATCAAACCACAATTAGACAAATGCACAAGGATTTTTAGGTGGTTCGGAAATCACCCAAGTGATTCCTACATCCACCCCTCACACCCCGTGAGGATTCACTAAAACAACTGGGTAACACACCCACTGGAGCCTGACAACTCCAACACTTGAGAGCTTACAACTCACACAACTTCTAGAGTAAGACTACTCTAGAACAACTGAGCAAGACTGCTCAACACAACCTTGAGTTAGACAACTCAAACTGAGCACAACGGCTCACAACAACCTGAGCACAATGCTCACACAACTTGAGCACAATGCTCACATAAGACTTGCTAGACACCAACTCAAGACATAGACCTTCTAGCAACAGATCTAGTCGAAAATGAGAGCACTAATGAGAGCTATGCAGAAGCACTTGCATAATCTCAAAAGATATCTCAGAAGAACAGAAGTACAATGAATTGTATTAAATAACTTCGTTCTTCAAGTGTACTCCCTTGTAGAAGCTTGGATTGGGAAGAGGCTTGCAATCTTGAAGTCCAAAACCGATGCTCTGCACTTTGGAATTGTTGGATCTTCCTTGAATTCTTCTCCAACGAAGGCTTCTACTGGATCTGCTTCCTTGGGATGCTTCAGAGGTTTCTACAGGGATCACACTCCAATTCTCACACTTGAATTGGTGAGAATTGGTCTTCTGGAAGCACACGGAGAGCAGAGGAGGGAGACGACCTCTTGTAGCCGCCAGGAAACTTTTTGGAGGCTCTAAGAGTTAGTTGGGTCTCTTCTGTTGATGGACGGCCAATTGGGGCCTTTTATACCCAAAAGATTCCAAAGATACCCTTTAGGTACAAGGGCACACGATCCTAGGTTGATACCCCATCGCCCTAGGCTGACACGTGGCAAACATCTAATTTAAGTTGCAAACTTTCCGTAGTGTGTCGACCTGCCCTGGTGGTGGTGTCGACACACTGCCTAAATCTTGAAACAGGCTGTTCTGGGAACTGATCCAGTGTCGACCTGCTTTGGTATTGTGTCGACCTGCTATCCTGGTTCTGAAAACAACTGTTCTGGGAGCAGGATCCAGTGTCAACCTGCCCTGAGAGTGCGTCGACCTGAGTAGTCTGATTTCAGGAATCTGCAACTCGTGTCGACACACTCTTTGATATGTGTCGACACAGTCTCAACATTTGTTCATCTTTTTGCCTTTGAATTTGGGTTATTGTGTCCACACCATTGTGGAGTGTGTCGACACTTCTTTTGCAAAAAGTGTTTGTACCTGAAAATTAAACACATATATCATTAGTAAAATGTTTTATTATGAGTGCAAATGATAAGTGTGCTTTGAGACATGTTTTTTGAATATGAATTTTAGGTGAAATATATTTATCATGTTTCAAATAATTTGCATTCAAATCACATTTGTCATCATCAAAATAGGAGGGAAAAAGATATGAAATTACACTCAACCCAACATTCTTGGACCTCCTCGAGCGGTCCTTACCATCACCACCGCCGTGGCCACCTTCGCCATCCTCCATCGCCGTGGACCGCTGGGGGAGGGGAAGCAAGAATGATGAAGAAGGCCGGAAGAAGGAGAGAGAAGGGGGGAAAGTCGCCGCCTCCGTCAGCCAGAGATCTCCAAAGAAGAAGGGGAGGGGGTCTCTGTCGCAGGAAAAGGAGAGGAGAGGGAATAGAGGGAAGTGAAAAGAGGGAAAGAGAAAGAGGTGCGTGGGGCCAAATTTCAAACCGCCTCGGGCCTGTGGTCACAACAGCAAAGCCCTCGCATTCTGGTTAGGTCACGACATACTCCCTTTCGCGTTCTGAACCAAGGTCACGACCGTTCACTAGTCGCGTTCAGGGTTGCGACACCTAGGCTGTCGCCTTCTCAGTCTGTGCACAGAAATCTCTAAAATTTGGATTTTAATTGCAAATCTCAAATGCATACATCGTATAAAAGCTGAAAATCATCATAAAGTGTTTGATACATCACTCTCATCCTCTCAACACGTCAAATCCCTCAAAATCTCAAAAAAAAGTACAATCAAGTCTCTCTCACAAGCTCGCAGTCCCCACGTGGCCGAATCTCTCTATACTCTCTGAGGTATGCCTAGTATGCCTCGCACTCCTCGTGCACCGTGGGTGGTAGAGCATGAGTGGCACACATACGCCACATCACTAGTGCGCACCGCACGGCTTGCTCATCCTCCGGATCTCCCAAGTGCCTCGCTTTCATAGGAGGCAAGTGTGACGGCTGATGTAGCTTTATCCTAGGCTTCCCGACCTTGAGGTAGCACCTATGCGGGTTGTAGAGAACCATCGTCATGTTGCCCACGAGCTTTAGGTTCAGTCCACGTCCAAGGGGAAGCCGTATATCCACTCCGCATAGTGCCGCTATGTTCATGGCGAAGTGCTCTATCCGAAGTGTGTTGAGGTATAGCCGCCATGCACTCCGAGTTTTCTTATCCGATGTCCAACACACAACACGATCGGAGAATTTGGCTGCTCCGCCAATGAAGCACAATGGATGGCATGCAAAGATCCGGCTCTCCATAGTGGGGTTTTCCACAGGTTTGAACTTAATCCTCACTCTCAACCAACATTTTAAGAGGATCATAGAGCCGTAGAGTGGGCCCCCCGTAGCTGCCGATGTGAGTCCTGTGCAAAGGAAGGCTAGGACCACATGAGAGAGGCTAAGTCCACGCCATACCCCACTAATGGCGCTCAAGTTCACATGGTCTAAGAGGTGATCTCCAGACGGGAAGAGAACCACCCCATACAAGCATATAGCCACGGCTTTGGCTATCTCTTGGTAATTCCCACACTTGTTCTTGCAATGAGATATGACCCACTTAGACAAGGGGATTAGGTGAATGTGTTGAGGGCTAATCATGGTATACACATCTCCAGGATCCATGATAAATTCACCTAGGATGTGTTTAGGATTAATGGGCTCAACGGTATAGCATATCTTTTGCTCATCACCTCGTGTGGTCTTGGGTAAAGCCATGAAAGCTTCATCCTCCTCAAGTAAGAGGGTGGCCTCAAATTTTGGGAAAGGAAACGTATGAGTTTGTGGGTGCCATAGTTCTATCACGGTGGTTATGCTATGCCAATCAAATGAAATCTTATTATAATTATGGGCGACTATCAAGAAGCCCCCCAAACCCCACTCTCTTAAGGCGCAGATCACATGCATGGGAAGGACCTTGATCATGGGTGCTATCCAATTGAGTTTAGAGTATCGGCAGGAGCAAGGAAAGAGCTAGAGAGGTAGAAGGAAAAGATAAAAAGAGAGTAGAAGAAGAAGAAAATGCATTAATAGAGAAATTCGGAGTTGAAAATCACAGAAAATACAAAGACCACTTTACATACCT
The DNA here is from genome assembly GCA_014218235.1 of Colocasia esculenta. Lineage (NCBI taxonomy): Eukaryota > Viridiplantae > Streptophyta > Magnoliopsida > Alismatales > Araceae > Colocasia > Colocasia esculenta. Next base: position 44,136,445 of record CM024761.1, on the reverse strand, counting down.
CTCGCGTGTTGGCATTGCTACTCAAATGATTGGGAACCTCCGTCAGCCTCAAGAGCTCGCTGAAGATGTCCAGGCGCGCTTGGGACCTCCATAGGAAGCCTCTCCATCCATGGGAGCACTTGGAGCTCTCTTCATGGCCATGGGAGCCTTGAGGGCTTGATGAGAAGGAGGGAGGGTGTGAACTCCAAATTTGGCCTCTCCCCTTTACTTATACACATTTACAACTCCTATTCATGGTGGGAGAGAGGTTAGAAGGGCTTATGAGAGTTAGAATAGGACTAGGGAACTCTAGGAGTCCAAGTGAGAAGCAAACATGGAGCCCTCGGGTTGCCAATTGCACTCTGGGCACAAAAACTGAGGTCGCGACGTATCGACATGTCGCCACCTCATCGCAATAGGCTCATCGTCGCATTCATGTTCTGGTAGCGACAGCCAATTGTTGCGTTCTGTGTTTGAACAAGTGTTGGCTGATTTATTTACATTGTCATGATTCTTATTGCTAATTCAAGATGCGTTTGCACTAATGCTTTAAATCCTTCAATGCAAATTGAGTTTTATCTTGTTCTTTATTGCTTTCTTTATATCTTGAAAATCCATAAAAATCAGAAAATGCAGAAAATCCACAAAAATCAGAAAAATCAAAAAATTCAAAGAAGGTTTGTCAGGTAAGTTCAGGTAAGTATTTCTAACCTTCTCTCTGCATTATTATATGGTATCTACCCTACTAAATCATCTCAAGGACCGGCTGGTTCTCAGTGTGTTCTGGGATCTGAGTTCTCGTTCAGCAAAAAAGAGGATGCTCTAAGTGCACACTGTTAAACGTTGGATAGGCCGTTAGATGGTATGGCTTGGGGACGATGGATTCTATCGCACGCCGGGGATGCGAAGTGTCTTGACCCTTGCTCATCTTGTCTAGCAATATTATCCTTGAGTATTTGTTATTTTCTCTTTTTCTTTGCATTTTATTTTATGATTTCTTTTTCTTTTAGCCCAGCATGCATCATGTAGGATTTTGAGCTTCACATTTCATGATTAGTCAAAGCCAGCTTCTCAATGATGTCCCAATCAGATCTTCATTTCTCAGACAAGGAATTCATTCCACTCCGAATTTGAAAGTCCTCATCGAGCTAGTTGCTCGGACCAGTTTGCCAGTATGGTTCCTATTCAGGATTGCTCTCATCCCCATTCATTATGTCAGTCATCCCATTCTCCACTGATCCGCTCATTAGCCGTGAATCGCTCGAAGGCCAGAGTCTAATCGACCCATCGGGACAGCACCAATCCCCTAATGAACGAAACTTGCAAGCCTAACATGGACATGGTACCTCTTCATCAAGAGGTTGATCATTTCTTTTCTTTTGATCTTTATTCGTCCCAGATTGGAGCCATCCTTGCACTATGTTCTAGCCATGTTCGAAGATCGCTAGATAATTCTCACTGCTTATTCGTTTAGAATGGGTGTCTCTTTACCTTGATGCTCGCTTTTCATCTCATTCCGCTTCATTCCACTACATTGTCATTTCATGCCATCTCCATTCCACTATCGCTCCACTCACTTGCTAAGCAGGCATCAAGGAGGGGCAATCTGCAGACACCCATTTCTGGCCCATAAGTTGAGCGAAATTCCTTATCACATCATTGATGCCCCACGTTGGCTCATCATCGTCTAGTTGGATTTATCCGATCATGGCATCTTTTTATTTAGTTCATCACCCTGGTGGGTTCTTCCTGGTCAAATCAATCAGTCTTCATCATCATCTCGTAGCTCTCTGAGTTGAGAATCCAACGCCTCAAACTGTGTGCCAATCCGATACCCATGCAAGGAGTTCAGATACTTTGAGTAAGCCATATGCTGAAGGGTCATGAAGGCGACAATGACCCTATCACGTTCATATTCAGAAGGGGACGCCCTTCATGTCGTGTTCATACCCATACCGATTTGCCTTCAGACTGCAATCGATCTTCTTTAGAAGACGATGCCTCGATACGTCACGTTCTTATTTGGCCTTTTAATTCCATGAAAATTCGCCAAAAAATGCTTAAAGACTTCCCTCTATGGAAGGCGACGAATCGAGGCGTCGCCATCTGGTAGCGACAAGGAGCCTATCGCGTTCTTGTTTCCTTCACAGAACCATACAACGTGGCCTTTCCTATTCCCACATGGACCCTTGCTATTCATGAATAATCTGTCTTTTAGTGGGTCTGGAGATCTACAAATCCTTCCAAACTCGGGGGAGACCTTCCTTAGGCGTTCCTTGCCACGTTCTGACTCCCCTTGCACGAGCCTACTTACCCAAAGTCAGACTCCAACTCATTATTCCTCTCTCAGCCTGTTCAGGAATAATCACATATAAAACTCTTCACAGGGCACGGTTTAGGGCAAAGCTGGCGTCTGCTTCTTCGTCTCCCAGAGAGCTGCGAATTTCTAGTAGACCTCTCAGCCTCCAGACGACCAGGAAGTGCCCCTAGGGCGATTTCTCATCATCTACGCTTTCTCTCTATTGTTCTTCTTGATTTTTCTCTTCATACTTGCATGTTTAAATCTATTTCTTTCGTATATTTGCATTAGAACACTCCACACACACCACTTTTAATGACCCAAAGGGGTTAAAACACCACCCCACGTGAGTTCCCTCGAATTATTTCATGTTTACTCATTATTTTGGGATAGATTCCACACCAAGCGTTTGTCTAATCGGTGTCTTGTTCTTTTAATGTTCTTAGTAGGTTGTAGAAGACAGTAACAGCACGAGACTCTTGCCCCTTGGCCGGCTGAGTAGCAGGAGGAACAAACCCACAGTCTTCATCCTCTGTTGCAGAAGGCGACACCCATCTGGTCGCGATCTCAAGAAGGCGACAGTGATTGCATCGTGTTCCGGGAATCAGAAGGCGGCACCCTCCTAGTCGCATTCTATAGAAAGTGATGGCTTGTGCGTCACGTTCACAGGACCAGGTACCCTTTTGCACTTTTCTTCCTTTTCCAGGGTAGTTAGCAATGGTCCATCATCATATCAATCTTTGCAACTACATTGCTGGCGATCACGGTCCTTTCATTAATTTTCATCATCATTATTTGGGGAGCAAATCCCATGATTACACCAGGATTTTATGGGATTTTTCCTCGTGTCCTGGAACCCCCATTCGTCAGAGTTGGCGGCAACATCTTGTGTCGTTAACCCTTGTTGGCGGCAACCCCTGTGCCGTCAAGTTCTTCAGGAATTGTAGTGAGACTGTTTTGATCTTTGTGAAGTGTTTGTCAGATTTTTTAGTTCTTGTGCATGCTGGAAATTTTATATGTGGTCATGCACAGTCAGTAGGTCATGTCATGAGGAGGTGTCGAATTTCTGTAATTAGTTTTATTTATTAAAATTTTTGTAATGGGATAATGAGCTTGACTTGACCATGATAATTCATGATTAATTAGATCCATTGTATATTAGGGATCATAAATTTTCCATGATGGTATGATGACTGATTTCAGATTTCTGAACTCTTAGAAACGACGGTATTGATATGAACCATGTTTAATGAATTTCATGATGGATATGCCTGAAATCTCTTTAAAATTGTAAATTTTGATTTACAATTCCAAAAAATATGAAAAATTAGGTATGTGACATATGAACTGTGTGAAGCCTGTGGTAAAAGTTTCATGCTATTTTGATAACAGTAGGCATGGTAATTGATTTAATAGTGATAATTAACCATGATGAGCATGTTTAAATTTAATCTTGTGAAATTCAGTGATTAGTAGCATGATTAGGACTTTGTTATGATCATTTATCAATGTAAAATAGTAAGATTGAATTCTTTAAACTAAATCATGTGTGTGTGCTTAAGTGCATGTGAATAATGTAAGTGAATGTGATGAAGTGCTTAATGTGTAATTGTGCAGATAGTGACACTGCTACCATAGAGGGTTGTGGAACCATACTATAGTAAAGTCCCTACAGGATGATTCAATGTGTGTAATATCCTATTTGCATTAGGATGAAATCTTGGAGGTAGACAAGTACCACTGGTTAGGGTGAAGAGGGCTTCTCCCGGTTCTACGCAGTTAACCAAGGTCCGTCACTGTCTTGCCTAGGTGATGGGTATGTGTATGTGTATGTGTGTCCTTCTAGTGGTGGTTTGGACTATGTGTCACGGACATTAAGTGTAAAAATGTGAATATGTGCATGTGAATATGTGAATTGTGGAAATGTGAAATATGTACATGTGAAATTGTAAGTGAATGAATTAGCATGTGAATAAATGTAAACCCATGTGATTGTGTTTAATTCATGTCAAAACAGCAAGCAAAATGTATGAATAAAGGTGATAAATGCATTAGAAAGTGATTAGATATCATGTTAGGTATGTTATTTACTTTGTTCATAGTTCCATGCTATAATTGTGTTAAATTGTGAAATAAAATGAGTAAGATTTGAACATTTGATTCATGTTGGTTACAATGTGTAGAAAGCATGTTATAGGGTTTCATATTTAGTTGCTTAAGTAATATGAAGCATGTATCATGTTTATTTCTAAATGTTTAAAAGGTTATCATGTGTATGCAACATGAGTAAAGTGGTGTTCTTAGATTGCTTGCTGGGTCTTTTAGAAGACTCATCCTTGCTTCGGCGTACAGGTGTGACAGGTACCTCCATTCCTGAGGAGGACATTGAGAGGAGCGACTCCGAGCGCGAGGAGTAGCTTCACTTCGTTGGACTTTACTTCATTGTACTTTTCTTTCACTAGTATGTAACAATGGAATTATATAATTCATGTGGATAGTGTACTTTATTTGGAATTGTAAATAATGTGGACATTAGTATTTTCTTTTCTTGCTATACAGACTTTGAATATGATGATGATGATGGAATAAGATTAGTTCTTTTATTTCCATTGTAATCTTTTAGTTATTCATGTACATATCAACCTATTGGTTAGTGTTGGGTAAATGTCCCACTATGACGACGTTCTTTGTACTGACGTGGATTGGTATAATCGTACCATTATAAGGAGGATTGTTATAGAGATTGGTATCACAGAGCAACAGGTTGAGATTGTACATGAATATGCCATCATCTTCATAATATGGAAAGTCTTCATAGAATTGTCCATATATGTAGAAAATGAAAATAATGGATGAAAGATAGTTAAGAAAATGGTTAGGACTAAATAACTTAGTTTCTAACTAGATTAATTTGTTTTACAGGCTATGGCTTCTCGGGGTAGGCATAGTGCTCAGGCTCGAGATGATGAGCAGAGGCGTGAAAACAGGGGTGAGCAAAAGGCCCCAGCACCCAAGGGTCCTACAGTTCTTCCTCCACCACCGCCTGTGGATTATGGAGTGTTCATGCAAGGTCTGGTCCAGGCTATGCAAACCCAGGCCCATACTCAGGCGGCACTTCAGGCTCAGCTGGAGGCTTAGGTTAGAATTATTAAATAGAAGTAGCCTTTTTTATTAAATGTATGATTGTTATATGTTGCTTATATTGCTTGTTGTGGCAGGCTCAGGCTCCAACTCCAGTTCCTCATGAGCAAGGCCATGATGGTTCTTCCATCATGGAGAGATTCAAGAGGATAGCTCCGCCCTCTTTGAAGGGGGAGAGTCAGCCATTGTTAGCTGAGAGCTAGATGAGGGAGATTGAGAAGATCTTCTGAGCTATTAGGTGTGCCGAGGAGGATAAAGTCAGCTTGGCCACCAACATGCTTTAGGTATTCAATTTATATGCATGTGTTAGTGTTAAGTTTAGATTTTGTCTAGTTTGGTTCTTATGGGTTGTGTCTTGCAGGAGAGAGCTGATGTGTGGTGTGTCACGCCCTGACGCAGAATATCGGAACGCGAGGCAGTTGCAAGTAAACGGTTACAGAGAGAGTACTAGACATCAAACCATTGGACAAATAATAATACAAAAGCCAAATTCATTTCATTAATAATTCCTCAAATGCCTAGTTACAACCATTAATATCAGAGTCATTCTATGGGGCCCAATTACATTGATTAAAAGCAAAAGACTAAACTTCAACTCTAACATTATACTATGATCCTAGGGTACTCTTGACTTCACTCTTGGTCATTCCCGTCCTCTTGAGTGTAGATGTCGTCCTTGGCCTCACCTGAGAACACATAACCAATAACGCAGGGTGAGTGATAACGCCCAGTAGGACTTAAATCTCATAATCAAGCATGCTTTAAATGACTAATGTATTGAAAAGGTAGAGTAACTAATGATAGAGCGAGAGAGTCAAGTAATGTAAGAGATAGCACGATAGCATGTGATTGAAATAGCACTAGTTTCCAAATATAATACAAGCGTCGAGTATAGCACAAATAGCAGGATGGCCATAGCACAAATAGCACAAAGTATAGTAATAGCACAACATGTATAGTATAGCACTTTATTGTCAATAGACAAAGAGAGAATATAGCACTTTTGATTGTCATTTAGATAGTCGAGATAGATAGCACTCGAGTGTAATGCCAAACACTCTAGTCATTTAACTCCCACGGGCAAATAGCACTTTTGGGCGCACATCCCAGGACCAGACTTGGCCCTTTATATATTGCCAGGCATTGGTTATATTGTTTATCTTTAGACAATCAGTCAATGGCCAATAGAGAGTACCAAGAAATAGATGATAGTACGAGATGAATAGACGAGATAGTAGAGAGCGTGTGAATAGATGAGCGAGTAGAGGAATAGATGAGAACTAAGGGTCAATGCACATGAAACGTCGAGTAACGACAATAGTAACAGTTGCACAACACGCGCGATTGGTGTTGGCAGTCAAGTGGAATTCACTACCTTCCACTGGCCCTATTAGGCACAATTCCAAAGGTCCGGCGTGATTCAAGATAAGAGAGAGAGCATCTAAGGCTGTTTGGATCTTACTGATCCCTAGAAGGGTAACATAGGTGTTAGGGTGCAACCAGCTCGTTGATCATGTGGGAATCCATGGATAAAGGAGACCTACGGAGGCCTTGAACAAGGATTCACTAGTCCGACGGAAGGAATATCCGACGGAGAGTTCATCCAAGTCAAGAGAAAGTGTGTATATAGAAACAAGTGTCCGACGTTCTAGAGGAATTCTAGAACAGTGGAGCATCGATAGTTGGAGATTCCAAGTAGGGATGTCAACGGCAACCAATAACCCGATAACCGTCTGTTTCGTTAACTTAACGAACATCAAACGGATATTATTTTTTCACCGGTCAATTATTGGATACGAATACGGATATATCCAGTACCTTAACGAATACGAAAATAGATACACCCCATTCCGAATTCGTATCCATCCGTTACCATCAAGTAATATAATATATATATATATATATATTTAATATGATCTCTTAGATTTAAATCTAATTGTAGATTTAGATGTAATTGTGTATTTATATTTTATCAAGTCATTTATGCTTTTATCATAGTAAAGTATTTCTACATTACAAGATTTTTTATATATTTTTTAATTCTTGGTCTAACATATTCTTTATTTTCATGCAAGATATGCAAAGAATGAGAAGATGTTGGAGATTAAAGTCTAATAGAGCTAGTTTATCTTCTTATTTTCATTTTATATATTTTATCTTGTCTTTGAGGTTATTGTAGTATTTTCTATTTTTACACTTTTAATTTTGTTCTATGTTGACTCATGAATGATGATGATATGAAACTATGTTGAAATATGTTTGTTTATTATATGGATCTTTTGTTTCAATTTAAATTGTATTCTAATTATGTTAATTTGTACCATAAATTTCAGTTTTATATATACTCTTGTGACCAGTAACTATCTGCTAACCGTATTTTTTTGGATACTTAAAATGGGTTTCGGATACACCATTATCCGAATTCTTAGCAAACATCAAATGGATACAGTACTTCCTTAACGGATAAGGAAACGGATAATCTATTATCTGCACCGTATTCGATCCGTTGACATCCCTAATTCCAAGGACTCCATCCGAGATTCATAGTTTCCTTTGTTTAGCAGGCTATTATAGGCAATTCATTGAAGGTTTTGCATCTATCGCTGCCCTTTGACTAAGCTATCCAAGAAGGGTGTGAAGTTTATCTTGTCTGAGGATTGCGAGAGTAGCTTTCAGTTGCTGAAGGCGAAGCTTACTTCTGCACCTGTGTTGATTTTATCGAGTGGTGTAGAGGGTTTTGCTATTTACTCGGATGCATCTCGGATTGGTCTTGGCTGTGTGTTGATGCAGCATGGTATGGTAGTGGCATATGCTTCTCGGAAGTTGAAGGAGCAAGAGCGTAACTATCCGACTCGTGATTTGGAGCTTGCGGAAGTGGTTCATGCACTGAAGATCTGGAGACACTATCTTTATGGTGTCAGGTTTGAGGTGTTCACTGACCACAAGAGTCTGAGATATCTCTTTTCTCAAAGGAGTTGAGCCTGCGGCAAAGGAGATGGATTGAGTTCCTCAAGGACTACGACTTTGAGCTTTAGTATCACATAGGGAAGGCGAATGTCATAGCAAATGCTCTTAGTAGGAAGAGATCTTTGCTCTAGCAAGATTGGAAGATGTTGGAGGATGCAGCCTGTGCAATGATTGAGTTAGAGCCACTTTTGTGTCAGGTTTTTGTAGCTCAATTGTCTATTCGGTCCACTATTCTAGATGAGGTGATTGAGCAACAGAAGGCTGACCCTAGGCACCAGGAAATGGTGGGCAAGGCAGGCATTGCTCGAGATAAGGATGGTGTGATTAGATTTCATCACCGAGTTTGTGTTCCCGATGTAGTGGATGTCCGTGAGCACGTTCTAGCAGAGGCTCATAGATCGAGATTCTCTATTCATCCAGGCAACACCAAGATGTACCAAGATTTGAAGAGATCTTTCTGGTGGTCTGGAATGAAGAAGGATGTGGCTGTGTTCGTATCCAAGTGTTTAGTATGCCAGCAAGTGAAGGCTGAGCGTCAGAGACCATCGGGTCTTATACAGAAGATGGAGATTCCAGTATGGAAATGGGAAGCAATCACCATGGATTTTGTGACGGGTTTGCCAGATTGGTAAAGGGCAATGACTCGATTTGGGTGATTATAGATCGCTTCTCCAAGACGGCTCATTTCTTGCCTATGAAGAAGAAGTAGTCAGTGGAGAGTTTGGCTAGGTTGTTTGTTAGTAGCATTGTTAGGTTGCATGGCATGCCGATGTCTGTAGCACCCCGAAAATTTTAATTACATAAATGTTCAAATAAATAGAAATAAATAATTTCCATAATATAAGAGTATTTAAACATACATATCATTCTTGTATGTGCTAAAACACATCGTAAAATTTTGTAAAAATTATAAATCAACCCCACACATTTTTCCTAAGTGTTCCACGAAGAAATTCGTGTGACAAAAAATTCGATTAACTAAGTGTACATCACATGGTGACCGATTATCCAAATAAGGAAACAAGTCGGAAAATCGTTAACAAGGAAATACGATGCAATCATAAATTAAATAAAAATGTTGGAGAGACTTCCAACATTATATATTAATGACCCAATATCATAATTGAGCCAATGGACAACATTTGGCCCAAAAATCAAATGAAGCTAGAAAATGCATGGAAATTTGTAACCATAAATAGGCTGAAATTAGAAAGAGGCAATTAGAGTTGAATTGGGATGAGATCATGCACTCTTGGCAACCAAATTTGTGCCTAGCTATCCTTTGGGATTGCCTGATGGCCAAGGCACTCCAATGGAGGAAGAAATCCTCAAATTAGGGAAGATAATATGCTGAAACTGCAACTTGGCTTTCCTTGTTGCATTAGGACTCCTAATACCCATGGTTGCTTAAATACTCTCCACTAAACCCTAGGTATGAGTTTTACCACTTGCTGGGGTCATGAGGAGGAGTTCTTGGCAGCTGGGGAGCAGTGGAACGACCACAAGAAGCTCATCTTCTTCCCCTTTTCATCTGCTTCAGCCTGTGCAACCCATCCCCTTGGAGTTGAGCAAAGGTAGGGTAAACCTAAACCCCATTGTGCAAGACTTATACCCTTGGAAAGAGGGTCAAGTCTACGTTCTAACCCAAGTGGAATGCACAATTTTAATGCAGTACACTGGGAGTATTAGGCGTTCTTCAACAGACAGTCAGAACGAGGGTCTTCTGAAGAATGAAACTTCATCAACCCAAAAGGTAAGTTTTATCGAGCCAAACTTTAACAAATCATATACTGATGTGTAGAGCATTAAGTCTCGTTTCATGTCCAATTGGTTTTATCAAATTCCAATTAGTAGATTTTGAATTATAGGCATTTTGCCAAAGTCGCGCATGTCAGGAACTTTTTGTGTTCATGTCGATTATTCATAAATCTCGAGGTCGTTTTAAATTATTTAAAAATCATAGTTTGCATCTATTCCATGTTACCTACAACTTTCATGTTGAGACATTTATCCGGAAAGCCCTAGATTGGAAGATATAAGTGTTGCATGGATCAAACCCCCTTTAAGTGCAGTTTTCCTGCGTTTTCAATTTGAACCTTGAACCGCATCCGGTTCAGAGGACGCGTTTCAAGCGTCTGGTATTGCATCACTTCTGAGCGATGCGATCCTCTGAATGTCGTCCGTGCACCTCGACAGGTTTAACGCGTTGACCCATCAACGCTGCGTGGGTCTTCGCACTCGCCTAGGAGTCAGCACCAGTTTGAACCACGGCGGCAGACCCCGACGCATTTCAGGCGGTTTTTCCACCCAACGATTTCTTTAATACATTTTCATGAACGCATCGCTTCACCCCGATGTGATTCGATCATTAACGCGGCCAGGCCTGTGGTCTCAATTTGGCTTCTTCATTGTTTCGACTGTTTTGACTGTACACTACATTTTTAAATGCGTCCACTGTATAGGACGTGTATTTACAAGCTTACCCAAGGTCTGTTTAACATGGTATCAAGTGTATAGTTTGCATGTCTTGGTTCTACTCATCTCATGAGGAGTGTTTAACGGCTTAAAAGTGATTAACCTTATTTAAAAGCTTTAATTACATAAATGTTATTCAAATTGCTCCTTAAATGTTATGATCCATTCATGAAACTTGTGATTTAATCTTCCAATTGTTCTACCATGTTTAAATGATAATCGTTATCTTAGAATCTTGCAAACCATGATTAGTTAAAGTGCATAGTTTTATCCCATGTTATATTGTTAAGTACTTTCCGCGAGTTTGAAAACCGGTGGATTGTGGATTGAGATGCGTACATCACTACACACTTGCACATCTAGGCAGCCCTTTCTTGGGGATCTGGAAGCTCTGTATCGGTCATTCCGAATCGATAGACTAGCGACCTTCTCTCTAAGACCTCCATAAATCTCCGTTCTTCATGGATTCCCACATGAAGACCGAGTTGGTTGTACCATTGAAGTTCCTTGGAGATAGCGTGCACTTCCTCTCTCATCTTGTTCTCGTGAGTGTGATTTACAATCTAGACTAAAGTCATTAATATAAAGATTGAATTAAAGTATAAATCGTACTATTATGCTGCCAAATTTATCTCTTGACCATTGTTCTCATGAAATCATGTTCAATTTAGTTATTACTTGTTCTCATCATCATCATGAACATGACGTTACATATGCTTACATATTGAAACTCTCATTGGCCATTATTAATGACTGTGGGTATCTACATTTAAAATTGAAGTGAGATGCTGACCGGGCACGGCGAGTGTCCAAGGGCTCCAGTCTAGCCCCAATGACAGAGAGTCATAAATATACTGATAACCATGGGGTATAATGATTACTGCCATTGCATCTGTGCTGGGAGTCGTGCGTGTCATGTTGAATGATAGATACAATAACCACATACACGTGTCCGGGTGTACATTCTTGGTGGATCTTTCCTTGGTGTACATTAGTGTCTACGTGCCTGAGATTAGTGTTACATTATCACGATCATGCGTTCTTCCTTTCTTGCTTGCGTGATATGGCCATCCTGCATTTAATGCAATTAGTGATATCTCGCGTTCTTGAAAGCTATTGACATCAAGTGAAACCTTGCGTGCTTGTACAAAGTGATATATTGCTAGTACTATCTTGTTATATCCTTCTAGATCTTGCTCTATCATGATCACTCTCTCTAGCTTGTTCATGTATCATGTTTCAATGAGTTTTATTCATACATGCATATCATGACATTCATCGTGCTTACCTAGTTCTAAATTGTTAATCACTTATATCATTGCCCGCACATTGAGATATAAATCCTACTGGGCTAGTTTGCTCATCCCCTACTTTTACCCAATCTAGGTGACTATGATGTTCAAGAGGAGGAGCAAGTCGAGGATGGGAATGCATCCGTGTGATAAGCGTTCCAACTATGAGTCTAGTTATAGTAGTTTATTTTGAGTGTTAGATTCATGTAGTAGGAAGTGAGGAATAAAATGTACTTTTCATTTTTATTGAGCCTTAGTCCTATAATAGTTTCCATTTGGAATACAATGAGTTGAGATTTGAATACAAGATTAGTTGAGTTCAATATTTGGGCCATATGATGATGTATGTTGTTAAGCATTTATTGCGTGCTAGCTAGAGGCTTATTTGCCGACTGTTCATGTCTCGGGATATCGACTCAAATTATTCTGCATTATTAATATCCACTGCGTAAATTCTCGGGACGTGACAAAGTCGATTATTTCAGATCGAGATCCGAGGTTTACTTCGAGATTATGGTAGGGTCTTCAGGAGGCTTTAGGGTCTCAACTGAAGCTTAGTTCGGCGTTCCATCCCCAGACAGATGGGCAGTCCGAGAGGACTATCCAGACACTCGAGGATATGTTGAGAGCGTGTGTGCTGGATTGGAAGGGTGATTGGGAGCGTCATTTGCCTCTTGTAGAGTTCTCCTACAACATCAGCTTTCATGCGAGTATTGGCATGGCTCCATTTGAGGCTTTGTATGGGAGGCCCTGTGGATCTCCTTTGTGTTGGGAGGAGGCTGGGGATAGACAGTTGATAGGTTCGGAGGTAGTGCATGAGACTTTGGATAAGATCCATCTTATCAGGTAGAGTCTTGTTGCGGCGCAAGATAGGCAGAAGAGATACACCGACAACAGAAGGAAGGATTTAGAGTTCGAGGTGGGAGAGCATGTATTCCTTAAGGTTTCGCCTACCCGAGGCGTTGTCAGGTTTGGCAGGCATAGCAAGTTAAGTCCTAGATTCATTGGCCCGTTTGGGATTCTTAGGCGGATGGGCAACGTGGCATATGAGCTAGCTTTACCCCCAGCGCTAGCGAGTGTGCATCCCGTTTTCCACGTATCTATGCTCAGGAAGTATGTGCGAGACTTGTCTCATGTTATTTGTCACGAGCCAGTGGAGATTCAGCCAGACCTGTTGTATGTTGAGCAACCCATGGCTATTCTTGATCGGAAGGTTCAGCACCTAAGGAACAAGAGCATTGTGTCCGTGAAGGTGCTATGGCGGAACATCTCGCGAGAGGAGGCTACTTGGGAGCTTGAGGATGTTATGATGAAGAAGTATCCCCACTTGTTTGATTAGTTTCGTTCTAACTTAGAGGACAATGTTTCTTTAAGGGGGAGAGGGTGTAAGGCCCTCGAACTTTGTTCTCATTGTGCAGACTTTGTCATATGGTGATTAGTTGCTTGTGTATATAGTTATGTGCATATGTATATATATATATATGTAAATGTTTCTTTTTGTACGTACTATAATTAACTAAAGATGTACATATGTATATACTTGTTTATTCATGTACATGTTGCTTTTATTTAATTGTACATAGGGTGTTTAAATTATACAGTACATATTGCATGTATATATATAGTGTATATATGCTATTTGATATTCCTGTGTTCTGGCCGAAATTCTATTTAACGTCAACATGTATGGACGTTTATGGGAAAGTCGACGTCTTGATCGATGGACGCCAATTCCCAGTAAACGACAGTGATATGGCCATTTATTACCCAGAAATTGTTGCAGTTTCAGATCTGGAAATGGCCACGTTTCCTTCTGTCCCGGTTTTGGAAACTACCTCTCAATGGTAGGATTTCCACCTTGATGTGTTCCCCGACCCCCTAAGCTTATAAAAACACCAGATTAGGGCGAGGTTAGGTCTTTTGGCTTTTTGAGAAACCCTAGAGCTCTGTGAAAAAAACTTGATCTTTGGAGACCTTGATCAGACGGTTTGGTGCATCTTCTGGCGATCTTCAACGACTAGGAGATACTCTGAACATTGGTGAGGCTTTCCCGACTCCGGTGTGCGACCTACATCAACTCAGAGACTGGTTCGGGAGGAGATTTGGGCGCCTTCTTGGCTTGGACGATGAGAGCATCTTCAGCTAATTATTCCCCTTTGGCAATTTTTTTAAGGCAAGTAATCGAGGGATATCATCCCTACCCATGTCCTCTAGGTCTAGGATTTTATGGGATTTTTCCTCTTGTCCTGGGACCCTGATTCGTCAAGTTTTATGCATTCAGTCTGCACTTCTACAGACAGGAACATAATGGCCAGCTTGCTGTCATTAAGATACAGAGTTGGTGGCAACATCTTGTGCCGTTAACCCTTGTTGGCGGCAACCCCTGCGCCATCAAGTTCTTCAGGAATTGCAGTGAGACTATTTTGATCATTATGAAGTGTTTGTCAGATTTTTGAGTACTTGTGCATGCTGAAAATTTATATGTGGTTAGGTACATTCAGTAGGTCATGTCATGAGGAGGTGTCAAATTTATGTAATTAGTTTTATTTATTAAAATTTTTGTAATGGGAAAATGAGCTTGACTTGACCATGATAATTCTTGATTAATTAGATCCATTGTATATTAGGGTTCATAAATTTTCCATGATGATATGATGACTGATTTCAGATTTCTGAAATGTTAGAACCGACGGTATTGATATGAACCATGTTTAATGAATTTCTAGATGGATATGCCTGAAATCTCTTTTAAATTGTAAATTTTGATTTACTATTCCAAAAAATATGAAAAATTAGGTATGCGACATATGAACTGTGTGAAGCCTGTGGTGAAAGATTCATGCTATTTTGATAATAGTAGGTATGCTTATTGGTTTAATAGTGATAATTAACCATGATGAGCATGTTTAAATTTAATCTTGTGGAATTCAGTGATTAGCAGCATGATTAGGGCTTTGTTATGATCATTTATCAATGTAAAGCAGTAAGATTGAATTCTGTAAACTAAAGCATGGGTGTGTGTGTTTAAGTGCATGTGAATAATGTAAGTGAATGTGATGAAGTGCTTAATGTGTAATTGTACCGATAGTGACACTGCTACCATAGAGGGCTATGGAACCGTACTATAGTAAAGTCCCTACGGGAAGTTTCAATGTGTGTGATATCCTATGGGCATTAGGATGAAATCCTGGAGGTGGACAAGAACCACTGGTTAGGGTGGAGAGGGCTAATCCTGATTTTGCGCATTTAACTAAGATCCGTCACTGTGTTGCCTAGGTGATGGGTATGTGTAAGTGTATGTGTGTCCTTCTAGTGGTGGTTTGGACTATGTGTTAAGGCAATTAAATGTAAAAATGTGAATATGTGAATTGTGGAAATGTGAAATATGTACATGTGAAATTGTAAGTGAATGAGTTAGCATGTGAATAAATGTAAACCAATGTGATTGTGTTTAATTCATCACATGAGGAGGGCACAGGGGGGGGGGGGGGGGGGGGGGGGGGGGGGGTGGGGAGGGTCGCCGGCGGGGTGGGGGAGGGTGGGCGTCGGCAGGGGGGAGGAGGAGGGCGCAAGGGGGGTGGCGGGTGGGGCTGGGTTTTGGGGGTGGGGGGGGAGGGGTTGTGAGAGTGAGTTTGTGTTTTTATAATAAAAATAAGTTGGTACTTGTTTTTTTTTTGGGGAGAGATTTACATAGGGTAAAAATTCTTCCCTGAAAAAAAAAACGTGTCTTTGTGTCTGACTTCTCTATTTTTAAATTTTAGAGAAAAAGAGGTAAAAAACTACAACCAAACACCCTATAAACTACAATGCTAAAAGTTATTTATGTTGTGCATTATCTAAAAAAGAATTTAATAGACTATTCGCATGTAAAACTACAAAAGAAATGTGGGATAAACTACTGGTAAAATATGAAGGAACTGATAAAGTAAAGCAAACTAGAATGGATATTCTTGTTTCACAATATGAACAGTTCGAAATGCTACGTAATGAAACTATCACCCAAATGTATAATAGATTCTCAAATATAATAGTTGGTTTAAGTTCATTTGGAAAAGCTCTTTCTAATGAAAAAATTGTTAGAAAAATACTCAGATCATTAACTCATTCATGGACTCCCAAGGTAACTGCTATTGAAGAAGCTCATGATCTTACTGAACTCTCTATAGATAAACTAATTGGTTCTCTGATGTCTTATGAGATTAACATGGAAAGATTTTCTGAAAGTTCATCGAAAATGAAAATGCCAAATGCCTTGAAGGTTGTAGATTCTTCTTCCTCTAAAGATTCAAAAGAAAAATCTGGAGACAGTGATGATGAAGCCATGCTATCAAGGAAACTTCAAAGAATTCTTGCCAAGAAGAAGAAGTTTGGCTCAAAAAGACATTTCAAAAGAGATAAGAAAAAGGAGCCAATATGTTATGAAAGCAGTCAGCCTGGACATTTCAAGTCAGAATGTCCTAAGCTTAAAAAGAAAGATCCAGCTGAAAAATATGTGAAAAAGAAAGGCAAAGAGAGAAAGTCTAGAAAATACAAAAAGAAAGCAATGACAGCAGCATGGGACAATGAAGAAGCACCGAGTTTAGATTCTTCAAGCTCAGAATCAGAAGAAGAACAAGTGAATCTAGCCCTCATGGCAAGACTACATCAGGTAAATTCTAAAACCCCTTTTACTTCATGCTTAGAATCTGATTATGATAATCTGGAAGATGCATTTAATGAATTGTTTGATAAATATAAAACAGTAATCAAACAAATGAAAATAGTTAAGTTAAATTTACTGAACCAAGAAAAAATCAACACCTTTTTAAAAAATGAAGTAGAAAGATTAGGACAATATTTAACTGAAACTAAAAGATCTAATGAACTATTATGTGCAGACTTAAAGGCCAAAAACAGTAAAATTATGGAACTAGGATCAAATATAAATGAATTGAAAGATGAAGAAAAATTAAGAGAAGATAACAACTATTTAAGAGCTACCATTTATAGAATAACAAACTATAAAGCATCCTTGGTGGTAAAACTGAAAGGTGCTAGAACACGCAAAAAGAGATATGGAGTAGTCTATACACCTCCAGAAAATGTAGAAGAAAATGTGTATCTTGAAAAATATCCAACCCCTAAATTTGTAAAAGAAAAGGTAATTAAAATTCCAAGAAGGGTCAATCATTATGCTTACAGACAAAAACATAAAACTAATAACACTACAAATTTAAAGAATGCATATGATCTATGTTGTAGTCATTGTAATAAATTAGGACACACAATTAGCACTTGCACTACTAGACATTTGCGTTGTATTCCAAAAACTAACCATCAAAGACCCAAGAAAATTTGGATACCAAAAATCTCAACTTGATTCTGATTGCAGGGACGCTTGAGAGCATCCAAATGGTATTTGGATAGTAGGTGCTCAAGGCATATGATAGGTGACAGAAAATTATTTACAAGTTTTAAAAATGAAATTGATTAAGTCACTTATGATAATAATGGAAAAGGCAAAGTGTTAGGCTGTGGAACAGTAGGAATAAACGAAAAGGATCTAATAGAAGATGTTATGTATGTTGAAAGATTAAAGTACAATCTCATTAGTATCAGTCAACTTTGTGACAAAGGTCACTTGGTAAAGTTTCAGAACGACAAATGCATTATTCAAAAAGATGGAAAATTAGTCTTTTGAAGCTCAAAAAGTTATGAATTTGTATACCTTACAACTGGCAGAACTAAAAGATGTCAATTTGTGACTTGCAACTACTAAGGATGAAGAGACTAATTTATGGCATGGAACACTAGGACATGCAAGCACTTCAGTGATCAAGAAATTAATCAAGCATGATCTAGTTGAGGGTCTTCCAAAGCTAAAATTGAAGAAATTTGGAATCTGTACAGCTTGTGTAAAAGGAAAGCAAACTAAGACATCATTTCAGTCCAAGACATTGGTAACAACTTCCAAACCATTGGATTTAATTCACATGGATTTATTTGGACTAATAAGAACAGTAAGTCTTGGAGGAAAAGTCTATGGCTATGTAATTATAGTTGATTACACTTGGGTATCATTTCTAGAAGCCAAATCATAAATGTTTTCAACTTTTCTGAAATTCATTAAATTAGTACAGAAGAACCAGAAATTTCAGATAATCAGTATTAGATCTAATCATGGTGGAGAATTCATAAATGAAGAATTTGTTAGATTCTGTGAAGAAAATGGCATAGAATACAACTTCTCTGCACCAAGAACACCCCAACAAAATGGAGTAACATAAAGGAAAAATAGAACACTGCTGGATATGGTCAGAACAATACTTACAAAATATAATTTACCAAGATACTTTTGGGCAGAGGCAGTCAACACAGCCTACTACATCATCAACAGGTGCATGATCACACCAATTCTGAAGAAGACACCTTATGAGCTATACAAGGAGAAAAATCCAAACATCAGTCACCTTCGTCCCTTTGGTTGTAAGTGTTTCATTTTGAATAATGGTAAAGATAATTTAGAAAAATTAGATGCTAAAAGTGATGAAGGATTTCTACTAGGATATATTTCAAAACCTAGAGGATACAAAGTATTCAACGGAAGAACTTTAACTATAGAATAGTCAGTTGATGTTTTATTTGATGAAACTAACCCTTTATTATGAAAATAGAAGAAGAAGAAGATGTGGTTAAAGAATTGTGCAGGGATCTAGAATAGACTTCTCTTGAAGAAAAAGAGGAAGACAAGGAAGATCCACCAATAGAAGATCTTCAGCAACAAGAAGAAGCACATGAAGGACTACCTAAAGAACTGAGGTATCACAGAGATCATCCAAAAGAAAATATCATAGGTGATCTTCAGGGCAGGGTAAGAACAAGAGGTATGAATGTTCCCTGTGACTACACTGTATTTATTTCTAAGATTGAGCGTAGAACAATCAATGATGCACTGGCAGATGAATCTTTGATCCTAGCTATGCAAGAGGAACTTAACCAGTTCCAACATAGCTAGGTCTGGACTCTTGTGCCTAGACCTTTTGACCATCTAGTTTTTGGGACCAGATGGGTCTTCAAAAGCAAAATGGATGAGTTAGGTGTAATCACAAGGAACAAGGCTAGACTAGTAGCACAAGGATATTCCCAAGAGGAAGGCATTGATTTCGATGAAACATATGCTCCAGTTGCTAGATTAGAGGCAATCAAAATTTTATTACCTTATGCATGTTCTCTTAATATAAATCTATTTCAGATGGATGTCAAAAGTGCTTTTCTGAACGGTTTCATAAAAGAAGAAGTTTATGTTGAGCAATCACCTAGTTTTGAAGATACTAAATATCCAAATCATGTTTTCCATTTAAAGAAAGCATTGTATAGTTTGAAACAAGCTCCAAGAGCTTGGTATGAAAGACTGTGTGTCTATCTTATATCACATGATTTCTCAAGAGGTAATGTAGATAGCACCCTAGTTATTGAGAAATTTTTTGAAGGGATTCTGATTGTACAAATATATGTTGATGACATTATTTTTGGTTCTAAAAATGAATCACTCTGCAAATTCTTTGAAAATCTTATGCAAAGTGAATTTGAAATGAGTATGATGGGTGAGCTTAATTACGTTCTTGGGTTGCAGATCAAGCAGACCAAGGAAGGCACTTACATTTGTCAAATCAAATATATCTCAGATTTGCTTTCTAAATATGGTTTTGACAAGTGTAAGCCCTTAAGAACACCCATGATCTTAGACATTAAGTTAGATAGTGATCTAATTGATAAGAAAGTAGATCAAAAGATTTATAGAGACATGATTGGGTCATTACTCTATCTTACTGTTAGTAGATCAGATATAATGTTCAGTGTATATTTGTGTGCTAGATTTCAAGTTGATCTTAACGAATCTCATGTTAATGCTGTTAAAATAATTTTTAGATATCTTATGAACACAAGTAAATTGGGCTTATGGTATCCCTGATGTTCTAAATGTAAATTGCTTGGATATAGTGATGTTGACTATGTTGGATTCAAAATAGACAGAAAAAGCACCAGTGGTACTTGTTAATTTCTTGCAGGATGTTTAATTTCCTAGTCTTCCAGAAAATAAAATTCAGTAGCTTTGTCCATAATAGAAGCATAATATATTCCAGCAGAGAGTTACTGCACTCAACTGCTGTGGATCAATCATCAACTAGAAGACTATGGTCATACGCTACATGAAATTCCAATGCTATGTGATAATACAAGCACAATCAATTTGACTAAAAATCCATTTCAACACTCAAGAACCAAGCACATTGAGGTTAAACAACATTTCATCAGGGACCATGTAAGTAATGGTGATATTTTATTTGAATTGGTTTCTACAAAAAATCAATTTGCTGATATATTTACTAAACCTCTTCTTGAAGATAGATTTACTTCAATAAGAAGATAAATAGGAATGAGAAATCTTGGTTGAACACTTAAAATTCTCAATACATAAACTGATCTATCCATCGTCAATTTTTTTCTAAGTCTTGGACATTCGACTTTGCCAAAGTCAGAGTATCTAGAGTCGACTTCTAAGAAGTCAGAGCTTGTGAAGTCGGCGTCTATGTTAATTCAAAAAAAAAAAAGGGATTACAAAACATTTTGGGGGGAAATTAAAATAATGGTTTATTCTTTTAATCCAGCCATTCATCCCCTCATCCATGGTCCATTACACAATTTCTTTCTTTATTAGGACAGTTCCCTCTTACTTTTCAAATCAACCCATTCGAAACGTCTTGACTCCTTCGTCATCTTCTTGGTTCCCGCGTCTGTTCTTCACCCCGACAGAACCATCTTTTAGCATCTGTCAATTCCTTCAAACTCTCTGAAGAAAGGTAGAATCTTTTACCTCTCTAAACTCATTTCACATCTCCTTGATCATTTCCCTCAGACATTCTCTTCTGTCTTTATCTAGATGGCCTCCTCTAGGGCTCTGGACGGGAACTTCTTCTCCCAGAAGTAGTTCCAAAGGCTAATGTCTGCAAAGGCCTCGATTTTCTCAGGAACGGTAGTGGATTTCTCTTAGTTATCAGGTAGACTCCATTGGGTAGCATAAATCCTAGACGTGTTGAGATGGACCAAGCTTTGTCAGATCAATGAATCAATGTTTGAGGACGCAGTGAAGGCATTCTATGTGTCTCTTCAAGTGTCTATAGATGGGTCAGTAATAGGTTCTGTGAAAGGTACTCAATTTCCATTACTGAATATCTATTAGTTGAAATTTTGGATTGTCCCTCTAACGAACATAAGATAGGAGAGTCGGTGCCATTAGAGAAGTAGAATTAGGAATCACAGGTAGCCTTGGAGCTATCTCGAAGAAAGGGC
Source organism: Colocasia esculenta (assembly GCA_014218235.1). Lineage (NCBI taxonomy): Eukaryota > Viridiplantae > Streptophyta > Magnoliopsida > Alismatales > Araceae > Colocasia > Colocasia esculenta. Next base: position 44,114,962 of record CM024761.1, on the reverse strand, counting down.
TTTCACTAAATGAGCTCTCTACAGAGAATAGGCTCCTCTATGCCATCATCACCATCATCATCACCCCTAGGGATGGGACACACTCCTCCATCACAACAAGAGATGGTAGCCTTCTATTTTGGGCAGTTAGGGGCATAGAGTCAACCATCCCTCTATTATCTTGGAAAGGATGGTAGGGTCCAAGTTTCTACAAGAATCTCTCCCTTATGGACCCTTACTGACCATTATATTCAGAAGATTTTTAGTGGATTTATCAGAAGAAATTTCAGTGTCAGAAAAGGAAAGGATTGGGCTTTCCACCCTAAGAAGAAGCCACTATATTTTGGAAGATAAAGCCCAGAACCTTTGGTCAAAAGACTCTGTACCAAGTTGCTCTCATGATAGGTTTCTAGATGAGGTATAGAGTTCCTCTTCTGTTCCTCAAGTTCAGCTTCCCGAAATAAGAAAATAAGAAGTTAGACTAGAAGCAGCAGTAGAAGAGGTAGTACAAGATGAATCTGCAGTGCATGATCTCTTGGATGAAACCATAAATCAAGTACTCAGATGCTTGAAAGCTAAAGGAGTGGCTCAAGAAGAGGATATTCCATGTACTACACCAGTTGAGCCTCCTGTGCATAAGGAATACCATCATGTCTCTCCACCTCCAGTTGAGACCCGACGAAGGTCTCAGGGGAACATGTAAGTCCTTTAATGATGTACTGAATGTGGTCCTCAAGCAACAAGAAATGCTGACTGTACTTCAGATGCAAATACATCATATTGATGTAAAATTAGAATTTATGTCAAAAGAAGTTCAACAGATGAAGGATCTTCTCCTTCAATTGGTTTGCTAACATGGCAAGGGCAGCTCTCCGGTACCTCCTTTTGTTCCTCAACCTAAAGAGTAGCAGCCCAACCAGTGACAGTCACAACCAGAGAAGCCTGTAGATCAGCCAGCTATAGAGACAGAAGTAGTGCCAGAACTGGCTGTTGAGCAGGAGCAACAACAACCTTAGCAAGAGCAGCCTTCTGAGCAGATTCAGTAGAGATCAGATGGGCAGCCAGAGCAGTCTGTGGATCAGCTAGATCAGTCTATGGAAGTGGAAGAACTTTTCAAGGTCAAGACTTTTAAGTGAAGGGTGAGGAGGAAGCTGATGAAATCTGGTTCAGTTGTTTTTCCCCCCTCAGAACCATCAACCCTACCTTCCACTCCTTCTGAACCTACACCTCCAGCTCCCACTGAACAAACACCTCGTTGTGTGGGCCATTGGTTTTCCGGCTTCTTGTGCACCGTGCACGTTTGGCGGTGTGGGTGACGCCACGAGGAGGTCGTGGTGAGACTTAGTGGCTTTTCGCACCTGCGCTTCGTGTGCTCCACGTGTGTTTGGTTGTGCGATTGTTGCCACGAGGAGGTCATGTTGAGACTTAGTAGCTTCTTTGCACTGGTCTTACGTATGCTCCATGTGCATCGTTTCGTGCCTCGGGATCTTTTGCGCTTGCCCCAATTTCAAGGATGAAATTGTTTTAAGGGGGTATGATGTAAGACCTAGCTTCCCGACTTTCCGTCCGGTGTCTTGGATGACTGGCCACTAACACGTCCGGGCTAGGCGACGTGTTGGTGTCGCGTCGTGCGTGTCCGATGCGACAGTCATCCTTATCGTGACGCACTTTTGCATCACGTTCTTGTCGTGCCTTGCTTCTCCATCGTGTCTTCGTGTCGCGCCCTGTGAACAGGTCGCGACAGTGTTCCGTGCCTTTTGTCATCCGCCACCTGTCAGGGTGGCAGGTGTGTCAGTACGACCTGTCGCGTTGTCGCGACTTCCCTGGGGGACGCGTTCTTGTCGCGGTGCATTGACCCGTCACGTTAAGGTCTTTAACGTGACGCGTCGCCCCATCGCATCTTGGGTGCCGAAGGCATAAGGCCTTGGTCGGCGACCCCTTCTCCCTTTCTCTCTTTTCCCTCTCTTCTCCTTCCCCTCTGGCGGTGCTCTGCCTCCCTCTCTCCCCTTTGTGTGTTTTAGGCGAGGAGGAGGGCCATGCGTGGTGTCCCGGCATCGTGGAGCTTGCGTGGAGCGAGGAGGAGGTAGCCAATTCGACGTGAAGGGCCCTATTGGGGTTCGTTCTTCGTTTAAGGTAGGGATTGCTTGTGCTCTTCTCAATCCAGGTGGATTTGGAGCTTCTCATGCTTTCTAGTTAGTTTAGATAGCTTCTCCAGGCTCCCCTCTTCCGTGTGGTATGTGTGGGGCTTCTGGGTGTCCCCGAGATGGAGCATCTCATGGGTTTGCCTCTCTACTGGTGTAGCGACTATGGTGCTCGTCGTGACACCAGAAGAGGCGTCTGCCTGGTCAGGCGTGACCTTAACGCAATGCATTTGCCTTTCACAATAAGGATCACTATCGCGACACATTTTCTTGTCACGATAGGGTTGCTGTCGCAGATCTCTACCCCATTGCGATAGGGTTGCTTTCGCGGTGCCCTTCCCGATTGTTATGGTATCGCGACGGCCTAGGGGGACGCGATAGTACCTGTGTTGCCTCGGGTGTTTTCGTGGTTCCAGTTGGGGTGTCGGCGTGTGCCTCAGGGCAGGCTTGCCCTTATGACCTTCAGGTGGGGAATGCGATAGGTTACCTGGCTGCATTCAATGACTGATGGTGACACCTTTGTGGTCGTGTCCTAGCGGCTGTGCCAGGAGGGTCGCATCTGTCTAATAATCGATTGACCGGTAGTCAATCGATTATTAGCAGAGTGATGTTTTCCGTACTGTCTAGTGGTGTTTTGAGGTTGTGGCCAGCTTGTGCATGCCTTGGTTGGCCGATGGCCCTCTCGAGGGTCCGTGCGTGCCTCGTGCTTACTGGGCTTGTCGTGAGTTACAAGCCAGTGGTTCGGCATAGTTCTTGTTGTGCTTACCTCGCTTGTTTGCCTGGTGCTTGGCACTTGAGGGCTTGTCCCATTCAGAGGTTCTCTCCGTTGCCTGGGACCCCCATCCTCAGGAGCCTGTTGAGGGAGTGCTCTGGGCTACGAGTGTGCTCGAGTTGGCAGCCGAGTTGGCGGACTCTAGAGCTGAGGGGAAAATGAGGTTTGGAAAACAGCGCTGAGTCGTTTGTAGGGCTCTCTTGTTTGGGGCAGGACACCAAGATCATTGAGGCGGTTCTCTTCTCGGCGGCCCAGACAGTCCTTTGTCTCACTACCTCTCTCTGCGTTGGTTCAGGAGCCACATTGTGGTGCTAGGCGTGGGGCCGTAGCTTGGCCAGGCTGCGATTATTGTTGTGTAGTGTTTCTGTGGCGGCTCTGTCTCGCTCTTCCGGGGAGGTGGAGGCAGGAGCCTGGCTGGCAAGTAGAGGGAGTGGCTGGTGTGTCCTCCTCTTGGCTGCCAGTGGCGGTGGCTTGGTTGTTGTGGTTGTGACGGTGTTTCCTCACGATGCTTCCAAGTATGACTCGCTGCCCTAGCCTGCACGGTGGTTGTAGCCTGGCCGTGTCTATCTTCCATGGGCGTTGTTGGTTTAGCCATGTTGGCCCGTGCTTCTAGGGGTTTCCGCTCGGTGTTCTCTCGATTTCGTAGTCTCGCTCTTGGGTGCCAGTCCGTGGTGGCACCGGCGTATGTGGCTTCCCAACCTCGCGGTGTGTCCATGGTCCGAGGTGGTTCTACTTATGGGCCCTTGACCTTGTGGAGGTCTGAGGTGGCCATGCTTGTGGTGAGACGTCATTCTCACCTGGTTGTTGCATGGTCTCGGTGGGTGTGCCGAGGGTTGCTTCCACTTGGTGCCTGACTCCGTTGGTTTCTGTGGGAGTCGTGTGCGTGTCACGACCTTGGTTGGTGGTCATGGCATTTCAATGTTCTGTTCTGCTGCTTAGTAGTACCCTATTGTTGGTGTTCCTCGCTTTACAGCTTCCTAGTGTAGTTTCTTTTTTCAGAGTTCCTGCTGCTTTGGCCGGTGAGCGACTGGTAACCCCTACTGGGCCTTACTCGGAGGCTCACCCCCCTACTTCCTTCATCTAGGGGCTCGTCGTCGCGGGAGCTCAATGTCGGACGGGTTGCGGAGGCGGCTGTGGCGTCGTGTGTTGTCAGCAGTAGTGAGAGCGAGTGTTGTGAGCTCTTGTACCTGAGTAAGTTAAGAGTTGTGCTTTGCAAGTTCTCGAGGTATGCCCCTTAAGGACTGCACCTTTCTTCTTGTACCTGTGCTTTTACTTGGGACACGTTGTACAATGTTATATTGTTATAGTTATTTAAATTCAGTACATGTCTCACTAGACTATTTCTTCTAACCCTTCCGGGTCTTCAGATCCGTGGGTGGCGGCGCGAACTTCGCGGTCCCTGGCGGGGGTCCAGGAGGTCGGATCGTCACACACCTACTCATCACACCCTAGCTCCTCACTTTTTCTCCTCTCTCCCTACATCCTCAATTCCTTCTTCGGCCCAATCTACTCATCCACTTACTCAAATAGTGCCATGTTTGGCACTTTCATCTAGAGTAGGGGCCAAGATGAAACATAACCCTAGCTCCCTACTTCCTCCTTTTTGGTATGCTTTTATCTATCATTCTGAGTGCAACATGGCCCTTTTCAGAGAATTTCTTTTCATTAAAGTTTTCCTTAAAGTCCATGGGATGCCAGGCTACAAATTTGAAGACTGGCTCCCTACCTTGATAAAAACTTCAGAAATTCCTTTAGCTGATCTGAACCTTATCACTCAGAAGCGTATCTGCCCGTCTGCTCTACGTCTCGTAGTAGAAGCACGAACTTGCAGTTCATCTGAGATGACTGCGTAGGGAAGAGGAGTTGCCCGAAGAAGTACGTCATGAAGATCCGGATGGATTGCTCCTTGCTCCGTCCCCCCAACTGGATCGACGCCCGCACCCTGGCGCCAAACTCCTCAAATGTCTCTAGTGGTCCCCTCATCCCTCCTCGCAGCCCTACCGCCTCCGACAGAGCTCCAAGTGGGATGCTCCAGATCGGCCTCCTCCGTCCAGCTACGAACTCTGGCCCCAGAAAATCTACCACATCGTCGTGGTAGTCCCTCCTCTCCTGTCCCACTACCAGCTCTCCCTGAACCGGTAGTCCTGTAAGATACGCCACATCCTCCAATGTGGGTATCATATGTCACCAAGGCATGATGAATGCCTTGCAGTCCTCGTCCCACCTCTCTCTCAGAGCATCGATGTATAGGACGTCCACGTCGAAAGGGCACACTGCCAGCAGGTGTCCAAACCCCATCCGTGCCACCCACATCTGCTGGACCTTCAGCAGTGCCTTGTACCACGCCCAGCACAGGTCCCACGTCACTCTGCTCCTCATTCTGCCCTTTCCCTGCAAAAAACATAAAAAATTTAGACGTCAATGTCGATTAATGTTAAGAAAAAGTCGACGTCAACATTATTGCCGTTTACATCAAATTGACGTCCATGTTTGTGCCATTTACCAAGGGTTGACGGCAGGGTAGTGGCCATTAAGTTCCAAAATTAACGTCCAGATCTTTACCGCTAATCTCAACTTGACGGCAATGACCTTGACGTCAACGAGAACTCGACGTCAACCGATGTTGAAATCAAGTTCCTGTTGAAACTGACGGACTCTTCCCTGTTTCCCCCTTCTTTCCCCATTTTCTTACACACATCCACATGCATTCTCAGAGGTTTAGGATTGGTTTAACTTACCTTTGGCCGACAAGGAGCCCTCCGAGGTGCCTCCACCTCCGTCTCTTGCACTCTCTCTCTCCATCGCTCCCCGTTGTCTCCTCCCCCTCCGGCGCACTACCGCCGGTCTCCGCCGCCAGTCTGACCTCCTCCTCCGCCGTGTCCTCCGTCGCTGAGCACCCTATCGTCGCCTCTTCTTCCTCCATCCGGCGTGGGTGGTCCCAGAAGGCCGGCTTCTTCCCCCTCGCCATTATCTGATCAGTCCAGTCCAAGTTGAAGATTAGAGAGAAGTGAAAGAGTGGAAGATCAAAGGGCAAGAGAGTGTGAAGGAAGGTGAGGAGGCGTCTCTGATGGTTTGAGAGGGAGAAAAGGCACTGGAATGGGCCTCGGGTGCATAAAGCTGTGTTTTGAAATTGACGCCCACCATGTGGCCGTCGGACTTCCTTTGATGTCAACAATCCCGCTGTTGATTTCAATTTGACGGCAAGAGATTGGCCATCTATCTCTCGCCTCAAGGTACCTGTCAGACCCCGTACCACGGTCAACGATCATTTGGTGGACGTCTACTTTACGGTAGATGGCCATCGATCTGGCCGTCTATCATCAGTCTGGTTGTTAGCGGCCACATGTTGGCCGTCTACTTGCCCTTGGCGTCCATTGATGTGGACGCCAACCCTACACACTCACTCATTCACAAAACACTCAATTCTACACAATTGAAGGCACCATTCAGCTCAATTCCACATAATTCAAGCCATTTTAACACACTCAACACATTGGGCTCAATTATTTTTCACCGTTTATTCATAAAGCCTGTGTTACACTTATTTGAATTGAGAAAATACATCACTTTCCTCTATAAGCCATGAAGAAATCACATGAAATGGGGCGAATTGTGTCAAGGTATTCTTCATACTTCCAGATGTCCTCCCAGCTCTCCAACACAGCCTGTCCCACTTTCTGGTTGACTGTGTACCTTTCGCAAGTCTTCCTAGCCTTCTTCATCAACTTTTCATTCGTTCCTGAGATGATCATGGTAGTGCAGTGAGATGAAGCTAGAATTCCCCATGGCATTCCTAGCTGACACTGGCAACGGTGTGGCTGGTACACCACCATCTGATCAGGACCAGTCAGCCAAAATCTCTATCCTCCCTGGTGTGAACTCTAAACTCAATTATCCTTATGAACAGTGGTCTCACTATGAAGTCCTCCACTGGGAAATAGCTGAGGTAGTCATGCCAAGCATCTCTGCTCTTCAGGTGTGCTGTCACACACTTGATCTCATCCTCTAGCTCATACCATGCCAAGCTACAATACACTGAACTCCGAAGGAAGATTCTGGAGGGGGTAGGTTGTCTCTCAGCATAATCAAACTTTAGGTGAGCCTCCATCCATACCTGAGGTCGGAACAGGCTCCCGCATGTGCATCCGCCTAAGCTCACCGTGGTGAGAGAACTGTAGAGGTGTGTCAGCACTGCAGGGGCAAGTGACTGCCCGTGCCATAGCATAGACAAGATCCCCACGTGCTCGTATAGGAGAAAGTCACCACTGGTAGGGAATAGAAACACACCAGATTGGCAGAGGGTCAGTCCACGGTTCACCCCTCTCACCGCCAATCTCCTTCACATGTTGGATCAACCACCAGGCCAGATGGTCCATGAAGATCTCATTTTTGTTTGTCATTCTCAACACCTCCTTCTTGTCCTGCACGATGTCTACCAGGATCTCTTCCTACGGGAGAAGAGGAGTCATCACAACATATTCTAGGCAGCGCAGCTCTACCACCTCAGTAGCACCGTCGCCTCGAACCCATGGAACACGAATGTGTGTGTGTGTGGGTGCCGGCGCTCAATGAGTGCTCCCAGGGCATCAAATACCCACCACATGTCCTTCATGTTCTTGGCCAGGACAATCATGAAGCTCAGATTCCATGCCCTGATGTAGCTCCTCATGTAGATCGTTATTACGTTCACCATGTTGATCAGCCAGGAGAAGGCCCGGACCTGGCCCTGGCTTGAGAAGGCGGGCACCTCCTGCACACCCAGGGAGCGTCATGAGATAAGGTTGGGGCATTTTCAGAAAGAGGGAAAGTAAGAACAGAACATACTTACCTCCCCATTGCCTAGTCGGGTGCTCAGATGCCCCAGAATTCCGCTCAAAACACCTGGGTTCATGCTCGTGGAGTTTCTGGTTGATGTGGAGGCCATGGTAGCTACTGCAGGTCATCCAAAAGTCCTATGGTTTGGAGTTAAGGAAGAGAGGATGGCGGTTGAAGATGGAAGAGTCCTAATGGCCTCCCAATAGCTATTTTTTCAGTTTAATCCACTGGCATGTTAACGTCAATATCGTTTGACGTCAGTTTACTGTTGACGGTAGCATCTATGGACATTTACTCTAGTAGACGACATGATATGTTGACGTTAATTGTATGTTGATGGCAATCAGGGTTGACGTCAACTGTGGGAAATTTTCAGAGCTTTATTATTCATATGGCTATTATTTCTCATCTTGTGCTTCATGTTATTTTGCAGGATGTTTAAGCACCGGTGATGCTTCAAATTCGGGAACACTAATGCGACCTTGAGTGTTGTATAGGTATGTCTAACATAGGTTTAGTCTGTTGCCCAGTTGACGAGCCCAGAGGGGGGGTGAATGGGTCTTTTAAAAATAATCTAGACGATACCTGTAAATAAAAACATTCACAAAAATGTTCTTCGATGAAGGTTAGTGATTGTTAGTTCAAATATCAACCACACAAAGAAAACAATCACATGACACAAAGGATTATCCTGGTTCGGACCTCCTCTCTTTAGGAGTCCTACCTCTAGTCCCTGAGCAACCACTCAGGATTTTACTAACTAGGGTACAGTCCCCCTAAGGACACTACATCACCCAGCTCAGCTGGTCTTCCTTCACACTCAAAGGGAATAACAACACCCTGGATACCCCACCAGGTCTTCCTTCACACCCGAAGGGAATAACAACACCCTAGATACCACCAGGTCATCCTTCATAACCGAAGGGAAACAACACAAGAGAATGGAATAAGATCAAGCCCCTAGATCAAGCTTTTAACAAGCCAAGATCTGAAGCAACTAGCACTGAGAGCAAAGAATCTAAGCTAAGCACACTCTCAGAACTACACAAGCTCTCTCAAGTTTTTCACTACAGTGGAGAGCAAAGAGCGAAAGCAAAGTGGAATGAGGTTCTTAGCTCTGGAATTCTTTTTGAAGATTTGAAAGCTTGAACCATGTTTTTCAATCTATCGTTGTATGTGTCTTGTTCTTCTTCTGATCTTCTGTCTTGTATTTATATCTCCAATTTGAACTATATACATTGAAGTGTCTATTGTCTCTCTCTTAAGTAGACGTTAGACTGAATGATGCTTGGAAGCTTCCAGTCAACAGCCTTTTGATCACTTGTGCACGCAAAGAGATGTGATCTTCTAAGATATCCTTTGGCTTCTAATTTGTCCAATGTTGTAAAGTGGAACTGGATTAGAGATCTACACAAATTTCAATTTGAATAGCGGACAGCTAAGCTGTCTCTGATGTCAGTCAACGTTAAAAGAAATAGTCATGAAAATAGTAAAGCCAAATAGCTGAATCGAAAAGACGTATTCAGAGTAAGCACGATAATGGACGATATCGTCTGCATGCATGCAGAGATACGTTCAGATCTCATAAATGCAGGAGTGTCAGAGAGATATATACGTGGACTTTTACTAGTCAACGCTTCAAGAGATAAGATAAATGTCAAGTCGATATAAACCATAAAGTCGTTGTCTATATGACTTATGAAATCGTTAGAGAGCAAATCGTTAAAGCAAGTTTATGTGTTCAACAGGGAAATCGTTATGAACACTTATCAAGTCATTATGAGCTCTAAAGAAATCATTGTAAAACCCTTAACAAATCGTTACAGAATGCAAGTCGTTGTGTTCACTGAAGAAATCGTTATGAGTTTTGAAGAAATCGTTACGGCGAGCAAGTCGTTGCGAGTTCTAAAGAAATAGTTATGATTACTTATAGAATCGTTGCGGCGAGCAAGTCGTTGCGAGTTCAAAAGAAATCGTTATGATTACTTATAGAATCGTTGTGATAGATAAGTCGTTACGAGCTTTAAAGAATCATTACGATGACTTATAGAATCGTTACAGGATCGACTTGTTTGAAACAACATGACTTTCCAGTCTTTCAAGGAAATCGTTAAAACACTTATGAAATCGTTGTGACTTTCAACGGAAGTCGATGTGGACTTAGAGAAATGCACTTACCTGGCTTATTGACAGAAGTATTTAGTACTTACCATATGTGCTTGATTTTCCATGTTTATTTCCTGTGCTTAAGACTTATAGAATGCATGTTAGAGATTATTGATGAAGTTTTGTTAATCACTAAAATATATATGTAATTAATTAAAATTACATGGGGACAAACTGATCATCAATCTCCCCCTTTTTGATGATGACAAAACTGAACAATAAGCATGGATGAAAGGTACTCTAAAAATAGTCAGAATAAATTTCTCCCTAAATGTTTTTGGAATGTATTTCAGACTATGCTAATTTCCTCCCCCTTTTTGTCATTAGGCAAAACGAATATTCTGAGACAAAGAAAGAAGAGAAAAAGGATAGGAGCACACAAACAAGAATGTTTGATTAATGTTGAGGAGGTACAGACAGATAGTAAGCAGGAGACAGAAGAGAGGCAAAGTGATAGATGGTTTCCCATGCCTGTGCTTCCTGCTCTTCAAAATGAGTTTTAAAGACTCCAAAAGACAAAGAGTAGGTTGGTCCCATGGAGGAAGCCATCCTTTGGAGATGAAGATCTAGGTGCTTATAGAGAAGATCAACATAAGCATTCTTATCCATAGTCATCTTCAGGAAATGACGAGTCCCAAAGCTGGCACAGGTAAGAAACTGATCCATGGACACAGGATAGTGATTGTGATTATCTCTGAGAGCTTTATGTAGAGCTACATACACGTTGTACCTTTCCTCCCAAACTTTGAAGTGGTCATTTACAAGGTGGATGGAGTTCACATCCAAGAATGTTGCTGGAGAGACAACAAGTTTGCCTTCCCTGGATTGAGCTTCATTTAGGGTGAACAGCTGCTGAGCAGACAAAGGATAGAATCTACTCCATTCTGAGGATGTCAACCTTTCACATTCAGACAGAATTGGGGCTAGAACTTCAGCACTGACATGCCCCTGGTGATATTCTCTAAATAGAAATCTAGGAAAAGCAACCAGGCAGCCTTTCTGAACTTTAATTCTTCCCATTACTCTGCAAAACGTTCAAAGATGATGGATCCTACAGAGGATTCCATGACAAGAAAATGAATTTGTGGTAGTGCTATCTTATCAGGCACAGGAAGGGTAGCATAGTCTACCTGAATATCTGAAGATTGTGAGATTCCTAGATTGAGAGCTGTAATAGCCCTTTTGAATTGGCTCAGCTGAACTTCTGGAAGTCGATGGACATATCTGTAGTTGTTGAACAACACATAGTGTCTGACCATCTTGATCTCTTTCTGAATGAAGGGTGCCAAAATTTCTCTATGATAAATTCTGAACCACTCTGATAAGGTCAGGGAGTGGTCCCTTGGAGGGAATCTGGCAGATTTGGCAAGAATGAATCTTTCGAAGAGATCTTTGTGGCCTCTGCCCAACTGCTCTTCGGTTTTGGAGTGGGCAATAGAGAAGATTTTGGATTTTTCGGATTTGGAAAGAGGAGTGAAGGGTAAAATGGTGTTCAAATGATCTGTTAGATTGAGGAATGGAAGGTTAATGAAGGTGGCAAGAACGACCTTTGAGAGATATTCTCTATACAGTGGTTTATTTTTATTGTCCACTGTGAGGGAAAACCACAAAGGAGGGTATTTAGGCTCAGAGGAAATGGAGGAGGTAGAAGAAATTTTCCTCTTCTCAGGTGTAGAACTGGAAGAGTCTGTCCTATGGATGTGCTCCCCAACCTTCAGCACAGACCTGAGAATGCCTTCCTCAAACTCATCCTTTATTTTTTCTATAAAGGGAGAGTCAAGTTGAGCTGTCTCAGGGATTATAGTGATGAAAGAAGGATGAAGAAATGAATGAGAAGTAGTGGGAATGTCATCAACTGGTCCAGGGGAGGGACCAGAGGAGGATGAGGCGCCAGCAGAGGATGGTGGGGGCACCTTAGAAATAGGTGGAGGTGGATGTATGTGAATAGAAGATGCAGGAGATGAGGTGGATTGAGAAAGAAATGGTGTTGGAGAGGAGATGGGTCTAGATTGAGGCTTTTTGAATGGCTGAGGAGCAGGGGGTGCTGTAGGAGCTGAGGGAGGAGATGGAGGAACTAGTGTGTGAGAGGGAGGAGAAGGAGCTGGAGGCTTAGGTGCCAAGACCTCTTCTTCAACCTCTGTCTGCACAGGTCCACTCTCCAATGGACCTGATGGCCCTGGAGGCCCTTGCACATTAGCTTCTGCCTCTGCTGCTGCTGGTGCTAGCCCTGATGGCCCTGACTGTTGAACTGATGGCCCTGATGGCCTAGGAGAATTAGCACCCAAGTTCTGATCTGCAGGAGGTGCAGGAGGAGGAGGAGCTGGAGCTCCTACTGCATTCAGAATCTCAGATAGCATTGATTTCATATTTCCCATCTCTTTGTTAAACCATTCCATGGCATTTCTAATACTGGAAATTTCCTTAGAAGCTGAAGCTTGGCTCATGAAAATGGAATTGACATCAGACTGAAGAGAACACAAAATTGTACCTTGAACATCAAGTCTCTCAATCACAGGCTTTAAATTGATCACTATTTTCTGCCTCATATGCCTTTCAAATGGAGTATCTGATAGAAGTGGGACTCCAGAATCTACTTCTTTTCCTTTCTCCCTGGCCTCTGATGCTGGAGGCTGTTGATCATCATCTGAGTCAGAGGAGCTGGCTGTCTCCCCATCTCTGACATCATTCTGAGCATTAGGCAAGTCTTCATCAGCTGGTACACTGCCCATAGGCTCATCACAGTGAGCTGCTTCTGCTGGTCCTTCCTTTGATTGCTCCCCCTGAACAGGAGCATCCTTTTCCATTGGCTCTTGCTCCCCTTGAATGGGAGCCTATTCCAAACAACATCTGCTGGAGCATCTGATTGCTCCTCCTGAACTGGTGCTGCAATTGATTCCTTAATGTGGCCTGATGCCACAACTTCTGCCACTGATTCTCCGCCAGCCTCTGGAGTGACTGGAGTGGAGTGGATATAATCCAATACTTCTTTAAGTATAGAGGCAACGATGGAGGTGGGCAAAGGATCTGCTGCACCTGCCATTGCTTCTTCTGCTGGTGCTTCTGGAGGTGGAGATTCAACAGTAATTACAGGTGATCCTGCTACCACTACTTGTTCTGATGGTTCTGCTGCTGATTCTAGAACTGCTGGTGCTGCTGGTTCAACTGCTACTGAAGCTTCTACTGTTGGTTCTGCTGTAGGTGTTACTGGCACTTCTTCTTGATGATCAACTTGAGCGTCGCCAATGATGGCTTCGCCCTCTGCTACTGAAGCTTTAGACAAGATACCATTAAGTAATGAAAATCCGCTTTTCTTCAGGTTTCTGGACCTAATTGCTTGGCCCATCTTCTCAGTAACTGCCCCTGATAGATCAACACCAAAATGTTTGAATCCTTTGGTGAGCAAGTGAGCATAAGGAAGAGAGACGTTTAGCTTGCTCTTGGTATCCCAAATCTGTTCTTTGGCGAACTTCATCCTTTCTATCATTACTTCAGCCATATTGATTTCCCTGTTTTGGATGGCCCAAAACATTAAGTCTGAGTCGGCCTTGGTACAAGATGAAAAAGTAGCACTTATCGGAGCCAGAATCTGACACACTATGAAATATAAAATCCTGTTGAAGGCATTTAGCTGATTGATGTCCAGCTTTCCATCTTTCAGCCTGAAGTCTAGACCAATGATACCTAGACCCTTCACTTGAATATCCATTGAGTGGATTCCACTGTGACCAGATGTACATACACCAAATAGGGTTTTCAAAACATCACGGTCAATCCTGATTTGGGTTCCCTTGACAGAGGATGTCAGGGATCCATCTGTCTCTGATTTCAGACAAACATAGAAGGCCTTTACAAGGTCTGGATAGCTTACCTCTGAGAGGGTTGAGATTCCCATCCACTGCATCATGATAATTACGGCCACTACACTATGCATCCCATTTTTCTCCAGATCTGCAATATCAACCTCTTTATTCCCACACAGCTTCGTCTTTATGTAAGTGAACCTCTCCTGCTGCTCAGGAGTAAGGAACTTGGCGCTGTAGCCACCCAGACTCCCGGAAACGGTGGATGCGGCCATGGAATTAGGTGAGGAGGTTTTCTGGAGGGTTGAGAAGGAAGGAGGAATGAAAGGTCCTCAAGAATTTCTTCACGGGAAGAAGAGAGAAACTTCAAATGAGCAGAGAGTCGACGTCGGAGACGTTAGGGCATCGACTCAGGCTACCAGACGAAAGAGGGAAAAAGGTAGAAGATGGGTGGTGAATCGTTCCCACATCAATTTTTGTAAATTAATAAATACTTTGCGAAAAGTGAGGCACCAAACGACGGCAGAAAGCGACAAATAAGTTTGACTATTCAAACCGACTTTAAAAGAGAGTGACCAACAGAGATAATTTGAATTTCTTTTGCTTAAATCCATGGGGGGAAATTTTACTTAAATCTGAAAATTTTTGTACCAGTTTCAAACATAAATCCTTTCACAAATTACACATGCCCAATTCCCTTCTAAGAGATGTGAATTTCTCTTCAGGTAAGGCTTTTGTGAAGATATCTGCTAACTGACCATTTGTGTCAATAAACGATATTTCAATATTACTATTTGCAACATGATCACGAATGAAATGATATATAACCTCAATATGCTTGGTCCTTGAAAGTTGGACTGGATTTTTGGTGAGATTGATAGCACCGGTGTTGTCACACAATAGTGGAATCGATTTGATATTTAATCCAAAATCTTCAAGTTGTTGCTTTATCCATAGGAGTTGTGTACAACAACTTCCAGCAGCCACGTACTCATGCAAGAAATTGACAACCACCACTGGTGCCTTTTCTATCTACTTTGCATCCAGCATAGTTAGCATCAGAATATCCTACTAAACTAATTTTGCAGGATTTTGGATACCACAGACCTAAATCATGAGTTCTAGCTAAATATCTAAATATTCTTTTCACACAGATTAAATGTGATTCTCTAGGATCTGCTTGATACCTAGCACACATGCATACACTAAATAGAATATCGGGTCTACTAGCTGTTAAGTAAAGTAATGAGCCAATCATACCTCTGTAGATCTTTTGATCTACTTTCTTACCATCCTTGTCATTGTCCATCCTGGTAGTTGTACTCATGGGAGTTGAGAGTGGCTTTGTGTTTTCAAAACCAAATTTCTTTAACAGCTCTTTGATGTATTTTGCTTGATAAATATGAGTGCCATCTTTTCCTTGCTTGATTTGTAGTCCAAGGAAATAATTGAGCTCTCCCATCATACTCATCTAAAATTCTCCCTGCATCAACTTTTCAAAGTACTTGTAAAGGGATTCATCAGTAGATCCAAAGATAATATCATCTACATAAATTTGTACAAGCAGTATACTTTTAACTTTTGATTTTAAAAATAGAGTGCTATCTACTTGACCTCTACTGAAACCATGGTTTAGAAGAAAAGAACTAAGCCTTTCATACCAGGCCCTAAGTGCTTGCTTTAAACCATATAATGCCTTATGAAGTTTAAAAACATGATTAGGCAATTCTATGTCATCAAAACCCGGGGGTTGTTCCACATAAACTTCATCTTTTATAAAACCATTTAAGAATGCAGATTTGACATCCATTTGAAATAGTTTTAAGTCTAATGCTGATGCATATGCTAGTAGTATTCTAATGGCCTTAAGTCTACCTACATGTGCATAGGTTTCATCGAAATCTATGCCTTCCTCTTGAGAATAGCCTTGAGCTACCAGTCTGGCCTTGTTTCTTAAGATCACACTAGCCTCATCCAACTTATTTCTGAACACCCATTTGGTGCCAATAAATGGATGGTCTGATGGTCTAGGAACAAGTGACCACACTTGGTTTCTCTTGAACTGATTTAGTTCATCGTGCATGGCCAAGATCCAAGATTCATTACCAAGAGCTTCATTCACTATCCTCGGCTCTATTTGAGAAACAAATGCTAAATAATCACAAGGTATCATATTACCTCTTGTTCTTACCCCAATAGATGGATCACCAATAATATTCTCAGGTGGGTGATCTTTCTTGTATGTCCACTCCTTTGGAAGATTTTCATGTGTAATTTCATTTTGTTGCATGTCTTCCAGAGGTGGATCATCCTTGTCCTCAATTGTTGTATTCTTTAGTTTCTTGGACAACTCATCTGCATCATCATTATCACTATCTTCTTCCTTTCTCAAGGAAGGGTTAGTTTCATCAAAAATAATATGTACAGACTGTTCAATTAATAAAGTGCGTTTATTAAATACTCTATAGCCTTTGGGTTTAGAGGTGTACCCCATGAAGATGCCTTCATCTGATTTGGCATCCAACTTACCAATGTCCCTTTTTCCATTGTTATGGATGAAGCAAGGACATCCAAATGTCCTGAAATGGCTGATCTTTGGTTTCTTTCCTTTGAACAGTTCATATGCAGTCTTCCTTAGGATTGGCCTGATCATTACTCTGTTGATAATGTAGCTTGCTGTGTTGACTGCTTTAGCCCAAAATTACCTTGGCAGATCATATTCTGATAACATTGTTCTTGCCATATCCAATAGAGTTCTATTCTTTCTCTCAGCAATTCCATTTTGCTGTGGTGTCCTTGGTGCTGAGAAATTATGCTCAATTCCCTGATCATCACAGAACTTAGCAAATTTTTCATTCTGAAATTCACCACCATGATCTGATCGCATAGAAACAATGTTGAACTTCTGATCCTTCTGAACTTTCTTGATGAAACTGACAAATTTATCAAATGTGTCATCTTTATGCTCTAGGAATGATACCCATGTGAATCTTGAGTAATCATCGACTATGACAAATCCAAAGTTCTTTTCTCCAAGACTGGTAGTCCTCATTAGCCCAAATAGATCCATATGAAGGAGCTCTAAGGGTTTTGAGGTGGTTACCACCGTCATTGACTTGAAGGAGCTCTTGGTGTGCTTTCCCTTAGCATAAGGTCTACAGACACCTTCCATTTTTGCACTAACCTTTGGCAGACCTTCTACAAGATTTTTCTTCAGCAATTTTCTCATACCATCTATGCTGCAATGTCCTAGTCGTTTGTGCCATAATTCAGTAGATTTTTCCTTATTTGCTGCCAGACAGACATTTTGTTCTTTGAGTTCCTCAAGATGAAGCACATATAAGTTCTTTTCTCTATTTGCTTCAATGATGACTAGTCCATCCTTCAGTATGCTGCATTTTGATTCTTGAAACTGGATCTGATGGCCTCTGTCACACAGCTGGCTGATGCTAATGAGATTATGCTTCAACCCTTTGACAAGCAATACATCTTCTATAACTGTTCTTCCGTTATTATTCACCGAGCCACTACCTATTACTGTTCCTTTCCCATTATCTCCATAAGTAATGTTCCTTCTTCAGCTTGGAGATTAGTGAATAATTTCTGCTTTCCTGACATGTGCCTTGAGCACCCACTATCCAAATACCATTTGGATGCTCGAGGGTTAACCTGAAATAAAACCATCAAGTTTTAGGTACCCAAATTCTTTTGGGTCCTGATGGGTTAGTATCATCAATTTTCCCTTTTATTACCCATTTCTTATGTCTTGTTGGACACGTGGTTCTTATGTGACCTAACCTATTGCAATGACTACAACAAGATGTTTTTGTTACTATTTCAATATATTTAAAGTTAGCTTTGTATTATATATCTTGTTCAGGGACAAATTTTGGAGTCGGATATACTTTAGGTGGAATTATTGTTTCTATATTTTCGGGTGGTGTGTAACCTACACCATCTTTCTTCTTTCCTGAACGTCTAGCTCCCTTTAGTACTAATGAATTTTTACCATTTGTGATTTTTTCTAATGTGCTTGATAGTTTATCATTTTCTTCATTTAAGTCTTTAAGTTCTTTCCTTAGTTCATCTACATTTTCCTGTTTTTCTAATTTCGTTATTTGTTTATTTTTATCTTTTAAGTCTTCACATAATAATTCATTATTTCTTTTAAGTTCAGTTATTTATTTTTCTAACTCTTCATTTTCTATTTTCAGATCAGAGTTAGTGTTTTCTAAACAAGTACTGTTTTTCTTACTAGCTTTTAATAG
The DNA here is from genome assembly GCA_014218235.1 of Colocasia esculenta. Lineage (NCBI taxonomy): Eukaryota > Viridiplantae > Streptophyta > Magnoliopsida > Alismatales > Araceae > Colocasia > Colocasia esculenta. The sequence continues at coordinate 44,097,021 of CM024761.1, read as the reverse complement.
TTTAGTTACTTCTTTATATTTATCATATAGTTTGTTAAATGCTTCCTCTAAATTATCTGAATCAGAATCATTGCATGAATCAAAAGAGGAGTCAGAAGTTACCTTGTCTTCGGTATTAGCCATGAAAGCCAGATTGGCTTCTTCTTCATCGCTGCAGGAGCTTGACTCACTGTCTGAGTCGCTACTGTTTTCCCATGCTGCTGCCATCGCCTTCTTCTTGTATTTTCTGAACTTCCTGGAGCTTTCTTTCTTCCTGAGCTCCGGCTTCTTGAATTTTGGACACTCAGGTTTGATGTGTCTTGGCTTTTTGCATTCATAGAAGATGGGTTCTCCTTTCTTTAGATCTTTTCCATCTGGTTTCTTGAAGTCCTTGTTTCTTTTGAAGTGCCTTCTACCAGATTGGAACTTCTTCTTCTTAGCTTGAATTCGCTGCAATCTTCTAGAGAGCATTGCTTCCTCATTTTCACTGTCCTCAACACTCTCACTCTCATCTGAGCTTGCTTCTGGTGAGTCTTCTTCAGCTTTTAAAGCGTTGGAGTGCTTCTTTCTACTTGAGGACTCTCCTAGCCTTTCCATATTGATCTCATGGGCCATAAGGGACCCGATGAGCTTTTCTAAAGACATTCTTTTCAGGTCATTAGCTTCTTCAATCGCTGTGACCTTTGGGGTCCATGAGGATGGTAAGGATCTAAGAATTTTCCTCACCATATCTCCAATCTCATAAGTTTTCCCCAGAGCAGCCAGTCCATTAGTAATGTCAGTGAACCGACTGAATGTTTGGGTTATGGACTCACCTGATTGCATCTGAAATCTTTCATATCGAGTGACAAGAATGCCGATTCTTGTCTCCTTCACTTTGTCTGTGCCTTCATAAGTAATCTTGAGCTTTTCCCACATTTCCATTGCGGATTTGCAGGCTGAGACTCTGTTGAACTCCTTTTTACTTAGAGCACAGCATAAAATGCTCTTTGCTTTGCAGTTCAAGGAGATCTTCTTTCTGTCATCATCTGTCCACTGAGCTTTCTCATTGGTGACTAGAAGATCACCTTCTTCTAGTATGGACCATATCTGATAATCATGGCCTTGTAGGAAGTACTCCATTCTGGTTTTCCAATAAGGATAATCTTCACCATAGAAGAGAGGGGGTCGGTTGACAGACTGACCTTCAATGTTGCCTTGGGCTGCCATGGATCTTTACTCTTCAGATCGTTGGATATTTTTCTTTGTCGAAGAGACTAGCTATGATACAACTTGTTGCCCAGTTGACGAGCCCAGAGTGGGGGTGAATGGGTCTTTTAAAAATAATCTAGATGATACGTGTAAATAAAAAATTCACAAAAATGTTCTTCGATGAAGGTTAGTGACTGTTAGTTCAAATATCAATCACACAAAGAAA
>CM024761.1:43421855-43495525 GCA_014218235.1 Colocasia esculenta | reverse complement strand
ATTAGAGATTTATGTATTGACAAATACATATATTTTAAATTTTCCATAAGTATACTCCAATTTTTTCTTACATTTTTTAGGTAAACCGTGGCAAAAAATAACTATTTTTACCCATTGTTGTGTAAAATCAAAACTATATACACTTATATACACAGCTAAAAAAACCATATGTGTAACGTTACAACGGATGTTTTTAGTGTATGTAATTCTATTGAACCACTCCTATATTTTTATCATTTTATTTTGGTGATAACAAAACCCATGTTTACAACAAACCCATATTTACCCTAAAAATATCATTAATATATTTTATATTATATTTCTCCCATGAATACAATATATTCTTGCATTATCATTATAGATTTACACTTAGTTTCAACTTCGTCATGCATGTTTTGATCATGTTCAGTCGAAGCTAGCTTTGTCATATCTGAAGTCCACTTTGTCATATACGAAGCTGGCACTTCGTCATGCATATTTTGTTCGTGATCAGTCGAAGTCCAACTTCATCATATCCGAAGTTAACTTTGTCATATCTGAAGTTATATAGGAAGTTCACTTCGATCGACTGCGGGTTTCAGCATCGACCGATAACATTATAATCTATTTTATACGAAGTCGACTTCATCATATACGAAGTTCACTTCATCATATCCGAAGTTTTATCTTCGACCGGCTGCGTTCTTTTTCATTCTATACGAAGTCTACTTCGTCATATACGAAGTGCACTTCGGCATATTCGAAGTTAACTTCATCATATCTGAAGCTTCACTTCGACCAATTGTGTTATATTTTGGCCATTCGAAGCTTCACTTCGACTGTTTACATTATATTCTTTTCCAATCAATTGTTGCTTTATTACACATCGATTATAGTTATACTCAAACATCGATTATCTGAAACATCGATTGTGCCTCACTTAAACATCGATTAGCTTTATGAAACATAGATTGTGTAGCAACCTGGATTTTTTAAAAATAATAATATAATAATAATAATAAAAGCAATTAGAAAATCAAAGAAAAGAGAATTAAATAAAACCCATCAAATGAAAATAAGTAATGGGCTTTATTAAATGGATCCATTTGAAATTAGTGGGCAAAAATAGAGATTTTAAAAAGGGGAATAATAGAGAATACCCAAATTCATAACTAAAATATTACTAAAATAGAAAAGAGATATTTAATGCATTAAATAGCTAGTTTGAATTAGGATTGGATTCCTAAACCTACCCTAATGGTTTGGCCACGAAATCCTCTCTCTCCCAACCCAAATAGGAGATCTCTTGCTTAAAAAGGGGAGAGGAAAGTAGAAAATTCAGAATTTTATAGGAATTAGACTTAAACTAGGAAATGTAATAGGGAGAAGCTTAAATACTTCTCTTAAACCCTCATGGCCGGCCCTAGCTCGTGCCAAGAGGTTCCTGGACCAGGAGGAGAATTCGTGGAGAGGAAGGATCTCTCAAGTTCTTCCCCGAGTTCTTCAAGTCTTAACCATAGAAGAGGAAAACGATCAAAGGTAGGCATTCTCACAAGCATAAACCATGAAACTTTTTCTGTAGGATGTCTCGTCTATCAGGAACAAAAGCCCTTTGGATTCATAATTTTCCATCGAGCATATCTGTCGTTCTTGATTCTTCATGTTCTGTAACTGACATGACCCCGAACCCTTTTCTTAATTCTTGATCTCCTTGTATACTCAACCCCATGCCACGAGATTTTTACTGTAGGAACTGATGCATGTTAGGCATCTTTTGCCCCTAAAATCCCTAAATTTGATTCATCCTATCTTGTGACTTTAATCATTGATCTCAACTATGTACTGTTTCATGTTCATCATGAATACCCGTGTTGAAAACATGTCCAAACCCTGATTGTTTTCCAATTCCCATTTATTGTAAGTACCCATGCATGTCTAGGTCGTTTTGCAACTAGTTTCATGATTTTTTGTTGACTATACAATTAGTTGTGGTTTTCTGTACCACCCTGTGTCAAATAGGGTAAGTTCTGGCCCGCAATCCAATGTAAAGTTCCTTCCCTGTTGGACTCGGGCGCAGACCCTGTGAACGCGACAGCCCGGTAGGCTGCGTTCACAAGGTCTGTCGTGATAGTGCCCTCTGTCGCGATCTGATCGAGACAGAGCATGCCGTCGCGATCTGCTGTCCGACCAGACTAAGTCGGTCGCGACCCGTACAAGCACCCGTCGCGATCTCAGTTGACCCCGTCGTGACCCTCATCAGGGTACGTCGCGATCTGGGTTCTTTTTGCATGAAACCCCCTGTCTTAGCAATGCTTGATTACCTACAGTGTTTGTACTCTTGTTAATAGTCATACATATAGAATGACTCTTGTTATAATTAAACATTTATGTATGATTAAATACATGCACATGATCTTTTCTATCTACAATTTCATGACACTTACACACACTTTGAACCATCCAATTATGGCATAATTGGGCATGAAATTATTTCATAATACATCTGGTAATTTATGTAATTAAATTACCCTATTTTAAATGTACTTGTCTATCGTTTCTCGCGATGTTTTGGGAATACCGATATCGACGCTCCACTGTTCTAGAACTCCTCTAGAACGTCGAGCACTTGTTTCTATAGACACTCTCTCTTGACTTGGACGAACTCTCCATCGGATACTCCATCTGCCGGACTAGTAAGTCTTTGTTCAAGGCCTCCGTAAGTCTCCTCTGCCCATGGATTCCCACATGGTCGACGAGCCGGTTGTACCCTAACAACTGTTACACCCATTAAAGATCAATATGGTCCAAACGGCTATTAGAAATTCACTCTCGTCTTGAATCACGACGGACCTCTGGACCTGTGCTTAACATGGCCAGTGGTAAGGTCATGAGTTCCACCTGACTGCCAACACCAAGTGCGCGTGTTGTGCAACTGTTACTATCGCCTGTTTACTCAACGCGTTATGTGCAATGTCCACTAACTCTCATCTATACTCTACTCGCTCATCTATTCACGTTCACTCTACTATCTCATCTATTCATCTAGTGCTCTCATCTACTTATTGGTACTCTATATTGCCCATTGACTGATTGTCTAAAGATAAACAATATAACTAATGCCTGGCAATATATAAAGAGCCCGATCTGGTCCTAGGATGTGCGCCCGAAAGTGCTAGTGCCCATGGGAGTTAAATGATTAGAGTGTTTGGCATTACACTCAAGTGCTATCTATCTTGACTATCTAAATGACAATCAAGTGCTATCTATCGTGACTATCTAAATGACAATCAAAAGTGCTATGTTCTCTCGTTGTCCATTGACAATAAAGTGCTATGTTATACTCATTGTGCTATGCTATACTCGTTGTGCTATCTGTACTATGGCCATCTTGCTATAGTTGACATTGTGCTATCTTGCTATTATTATGCTATTCTTGACACTTGTGCTATTTTTGGAAAGTCCATATTTGGAAAGTCTTGCTATTTCATTCACATACAGTGCTGCTATATTTTTACTTGACACTCTCTCCCGTTCTATCATTTGTTACTATAACACCCCGAAAATTTAGTGATTTAAAAATTTGAAATAAAGGGGGATAAATTAAATAAACATATTAGAGAGACTTCCAACACCATGTATTAATGACCCATTAACAAGATTGGGCCAATGGAGCACATTTGCCCAAGGATATAAATAAACTAGGACAGAATTACCCAGAAATTTGTGTATGTAATTATGCAATAATTAGAGAGGGCAAGTTAGGGTTAAAATTAAGGTAGTAGTCATGTAAGGTAAGCCAAAACCGGACCCAACACTAAGAGGTGGTTTCCTAAACCTTTGCTACCTCTTTTGGGTGAGAGAATCCCAGATTTTGTGGAAAGTGGAAAATCGAACTCGCAGCCCCTTTCCTAGTCCTGTTAGGACTCATAACTACACCCTAAAACTATAAGAACTCGTCTCTAAACTCTTAGGAAAGGTTTAGCAACAAGTTGGGGTCGAGAGTAGCAAGTTTGGAGCGCTGGGGAAGTGGAGAACGGCTGGGGAAAATCGTGGTCTTCCTCAACCTCGCTCTGCATCAACCCAGAAATCTGCAGAGAGTTCTTAGCGTCCAATGGTAGGTGTTCTCGGGCCAAGATTAAAGAACCCAACACCATCATGTAGTTCTTTGAGTCTAGGTTCATTTGCACTTGGTTTGACTAGTTTTCATGGAGTATACATTGTGTATTCGTAGTTTTTCCGAAGTCTCGCACAGTTAGGACTTTTCCCTTTCTTCTTATTATGCATATGATTTGACACCGGATTAGACTAAACTTCCTTCATGAAAATTCTTCTACTTGTAGTCATGATCATCTTTATGTTGGACATTTTGTCCAAACGCCTTTCGTTAGAGAGTTATAGGCATATTAAGAGAGTCACTTCAAGATACTGCGATTTCGGGCTGCACTTAGCTTTATGTTCTTCATATGTTTTCTCAGGATTCAAGACCGAATTAGATCAAACCCCTAAAATCACAGTTCTTCTACTATTTGTCCTCGTCATCTTTCGTGTTGAACATTTTATCTAAATGTCATTCGTTAGATAGTTATAAGTAGGGTAAGTAAACCGCTGCATGAGATGTGTTTTCGGGTTACACTTGACCTATGGGTTTTGTTCTGGGAGGGCCTCTAGTGTCGACACTACTTGAGCTAGTATCGACACACTATCCCAAAACAGCCCAAAAGGTGTTCTGGGAAGGCCTCTAGTGTCGACATTACTTGAGCTAGTGTCGACACACTGTCCCAGATTGGCCAGAAGGTTTTCTGGGAGCTGTCTCTAGTGTCGACACTACCTGATCTAGTGTCGACACTACTTGACCTTTTTGCCTTGTATTTGAAGCACTGTGTCGACACTACCTGATCTAGTGTCGACACTACTTGATCATTTTGCCTTGTATTTGAAGCATTGTGTCGACACTACTTGATCTAGTGTCGACACTACCCTTACAAAAATTACATATTTTGGGTCTGACCATTTCATGATGTCTACTAGCATGTGCATGATGTTATATGGTATGCATGGACCTAAAATAAATTAACCCATTGAAAAATAGTAATGATATGATATGATTCTAATGTGTAATTGTGATTGATCTTATGTCCATTGGATTATCTTGTGATCTTGCTTATTGTCCATTGATAAGATAAGAATATGATATGAATGTGGGGATGAATACATGTTAGTATGGACTTGCTAGTGGAGTTAATGTCATAATTTGCATATGAGTTTCAATAGTTTTATGTTTTCCGATGTTCAAATAATCATTTGTCAATTGCATACATGATAGGAAGATCCGTAACTCGTCACTTACATATTTACACGAATAGGCACACCCTTCTTGGGAAATTGAGAGCACATGTTCCGCATACGATCTGTCTTTAGAAACATCCTCATGTCAAGACATTAATGGATTATGAAACATGATACGTCATTATATTGCCTTTTGTTCTCTTGAGCTATTTGTCATACCTTGACTCTATGAATGATCATGTTCCTTTTACTACGAGCTTGTTATTGAAACTCTGTGGCCATAATATGAATCTGTTTGTTCGGCACAACGTGGGACTCCGGTCCAAAATTGATCCAATGCCTGTGCAAAAAAAAGGGGCCTGGTTCAGTCCTGGGGAGGAGCACCCCAACGTACTTATTAACTGCGGGAGTATGGACTTCTGGTGCTTGGCATAGCACAAACAAATAAGCAAGATTAGTGTGAATGTGCCTTTGTATGATATGATAAGTCTGCTTGATCTGATATGATATGATTTGATATGATACGTCTGATCATGTGAACGCATGATATCTGTCTGAATATGGCCAATCTCTTTTGATACGATTCTACTCCTGAAATATCTGTTCATTATATATGCAACTCGACATTTTGATCTGATATGATATCCATTCTATTCTGCTATTCAATCTGTTAGTATTGCATACATTGTCATCATATTCATGTGCATATCTGCCTATTTAAAATGTTAATCATGTATATTAGTGCCCGCACAATATTGAGATGTAAATCCTATTCATCCTGCCCTTTTCAGGAAGTGATGAAGAACCAATGGAGTTCGATGGGGCAGGGCAAGAGTTATGAGCACCCGCCATATGAGTAGATGACAGTTTAGAAATAGACAATTGAGTAGTTGATGTATTAGAGAAACATTGTTATTTGAATAATGAACCCTTTTCAGTGAGTTCTTCTTATGTAAGGTTGTAACTAGTTGAATGGAATGGAATAAAGTATACTTTTGGTGACCATATTATAGTCTCGAATGTGTTATTATATTCAATTGTGACTCTGCGCTATTCAACTGTGATACGCCTATTTATATCGTTCACGTCCCCCGGTATTTATTCCACTGCTAATATCGGGGCGTGACAGTTGGTATCAGAGCCTTAAACTTTAGGGTCCAAGGGAATAAGAACATAGAATGGAACTAGATCACACGAGTCAAAATCTGTCGTACCTAATGTGAGCTTGGGTAGAACCATGGGATAGAAGTCACATGTGATATATATTTAGATGACTGAATATTATTATCTTGAAGGTACTTATTACCTTAATGGCCGCTGAACGTGCCCAGGCTAGGGACATGCAACGAACAATACAGAACTTGACTCAGGCTATCCTACAAGCCACCCAGGGTGGAGGTAACCGCGGAGCGGATCCGCCTAGGTTTGAAGGGAGTACTGACCCAGATGTTGCTGAACACCAGGTTAAGGAAATTGAAACGATATTCAGGGTCATGCAATGCACAGACCAGAACAAAGTACTACTGGCGACTTTCCAATTGGAAAAGGATGCCAGGGCATGGTGGGTGTCGGTAGAAGCAACATTGAATGGCCAGCAACTAACATGGGCTCAGTTCATTGAGCAATTCAACACCAAGTACTTTTCTGAGATGGTCCAGGAACGGAAAGCAGCCGAATTTGCGGCTTTGAAGCAGAGAGGACTCAATGTGGCTGAGTATGAGGCCCAATTCTCTCGTCTGTCCCGATATGATGTTCACTTAATTGGGACAGAAAGGATGAAGGCAAAACGCTTTCTGAATGGCTTGAGGCCCCAGTTCATCACGCAACTGGCGCCAATGGACATTCAAACCTATGCTGACATGGTAAAGAAGGCTCAGTTACTGGAAGATGCCATGGAGACTACTGAAAGAATTATGGGAAGACCTGCGAAAAGGGAGCAAGTGTCTTCTACAAGAAGGTATCAGCCGACCATTGGGAAGAAAAGGCCCAGTGGCGGAGTGAATGAACCAGCTGATAAAAAGCCAAAGGAGATAGGTAAACAGATAGTGGTGACGACAGGAGAAAGGTGCAAACACTGTGACAAAGCTAATCACCGGTCTGAACAATGCTGGAGAGCACAAGGGAGATGTCTGCGCTGTGGTAGTCGTGACCATAGGATCTCGGACTGCCCAATATTGAAGGAACAACCCCTCAGGATAAGCGTCCGAATGGACAGAAGAGGCAAGGCCGATTGCAAGCTATTCAGGAACAGAAACTGCTGAAGAAGGAGGTATCGTGGAAGGTACACTCACTATTCTTTCCCGACCTGCATATGTTCTCTTTGATACGGGAGCAACGCATTCCTTTATATCTCAAAATTTGTTGATACCCTACCTGTGAAACCTGTCCAATGAAATCCGGAATAGTTGTGTCAACCCGATTGGTCCTGGCACCAATCATACAAACCATATACCCTCTAGTGAAGTGTTGATTGAAACTCAAAACCTACCAGAAAATTTAATATGTATAGATATGGAGGGGTATGATGTGATACTGGGAGCAGACTGGTTGTCTAAACATGGGACTAGTATCAACTGCAGGAGAAGTCGGGTAACCTTTAGCCATTACCCAAAACTAGTGTTCACAGGGGATAGAAACCGCAGGAGATTGTCACTTATCTCTGCACTACAAGCCAAAAGGATGATGAGGAAAGGTTGTATGGCCTTTCTTGCTGCTGTTGTCATCACAAGGAAGGAAGTCAAAGTTGAGGACATCCATGTTGTCAGCAAATACGCTGATGTTTTTCCGAAGACTTGCCAGGAATTCCTCCTGAGCGAGAGGTCAATTTTACCATCGAGTTGGTCCCTGGAGCAGCACCAGTATCTAGGGACCATATAGAATGTCCCCGCAGAACTGAAGGAATTAAAAGAGCAACTTATGGAACTGTTAGATAAGGGTTTCATCCGACCAAGCACATCGCCATGGGTGCACCTGTCCTCTTCGTCAAGAAGAAAGATGGGTCGATGAGGCTATGTATAGATTACAGACAACTAAATCAGTTAACCATCAAGAACAAATACCATCTGCCAAGGATTGATGAGTTGTTTGACCAATTATCTGGAGCTAGATACTTCTCTAAAATAGATCTCAGATCGGTTATCATCAATTGAGGATCAAAGGAGAAGACATTCATAAGACAGCCTTCTGAAGCAGGTATGGGCATTATGAATTCATTGTTATGCCTTTGGACTAACGAATGCCCCTGCAGTTTTATGCAGTTGATGAATAGCATTTATCGCCCATATCTTGATAAATTGTGGTGGTATTCATCGATGATATATTGATTTATTCCAAGACAAATGAAGAGCATGAGGAGCATTTGAGGATTTCATTACAGATTTTAAGGGAGAATAAATTATATGCCAAGCTAAGTAAATGTGAATTCTGGCTTGAGGATATCTTTTTTTTAGGCATGTGGTAACCAAGGATGGTATCGCTGTTGATCCACAAAGGTTGAGGCGTACTGAAATGGGAAAGACCGAGAAGCGTCACAGAGATCAGGAGCTTTCTCGGATTAGCAGGATATTATCGAAGGTTTATAAAGGATTTCTCAAAGATTGCAGTGCCATTAACAAGCTGACCTGGAAGGAAAATCTGTTTGTGTGGACCGATGAATGTGAAGAAAGCTTTAACAACTTGAAGAAGTGTCTGACTACTGCTCCTGTCCTTGCCTTACCCACTGAAGAGGGAGGATTTGAAATTTATTCAGATGCTTCGGGAACAGGTCTGGATGCGTCTTAATGCAACAAGGGAAAGTAATAGCATATGCCTCAAGACAGTTGAAGATCCACGAAGTGAACTACCCGGTTCACGACCTGGAGTTAGCAGCTGTAGTATTCGCCTTGAAGATTTGGAGGCATTATATCTATGGTGAGCAATTTAAAGTCTTTTCTGACCACAAGAGTTTGAAATACTTATTCTCACAGAAGGAGCTTAACATGAGACAAAAGAGGTGTTAGAGTACCTGAAAGACTTGACTTTTCCATCCAGTATCACCCTGGGAAAGCCAATGTAGTGGCAGACGCTTTAAGTAGACAACCAGGAGCTATGCTAGCTAGTATGATGCTGGGCGAATGGAAGTTACTGGAGCAATTTGCAAGTTTGAACTTAGACATGGGAAAGAAGGAAAACAAGTAATGATTTCCAAACTCCAAATACAATCCGATCTGCTGACCGAAATCAAGGAGAAACAGGGAGAGGATCCATTCTTAGTTGAGATCAGGGAGAAGCTAGAACAAAGACCTGACTTCACACTATCAGCTGAGGGAAGATTACTATTCGAGGTAGAACATGTGTCCCTGATCATGGAGAGCTCAAGAAGAGGTTATTAAATGAAGCTCACCAGTCCAAGTACACGATTCATCCTGGAGCAACAAAGATGTACCAAGACTTGAAAAGGTCGTACTGGTGGCCAAACATGAAGAGGGATGTGGCCGATCATGTGTCATACTGTTTAACATGCATGAAAGTCAAGGCCGAGCATTTCCGTACAGCTGGTGGACTGCTACCACTAGAAATCCCAGAATGGAAGTGGGATAGCATCGGTATGGACTTTATCATGGGATTGCCCAAGACTAGAGGTGGTATGGATGCAATTTGGGTAATAGTTGACCGATTGACTAAATTAGCTCATTTCTTGTCGATTAAGAGTATATGGTCAGTGGATGTATTGGCTGCACTATATGTTAAGGAAGTAGTTAGATTGCATGGGGTTCCATCTAGCATAATATCAGATCGGGACCCTAGATTTACTTCACATTTCTGGAAGGGTTTACAAGCAGCAATGGGTACTAAACTAAACTTTAGTACTGCCTTTCATCCTCAGATTGATGGACAAACCAAAGGACCAATCAAATTGTGGAAGATATGCTTCGTGCTCTGGTGCTAGATTTTAGAGGTCGATGGGATGATCAGTTGTACCTGATGGAGTTCGCATACAACAACAGCTATTAGGCAAGTATCAAGATGGCTCCATTGAAGCTTATATGGCAGGAGTGCAGATCACCCCTTTATGGGAAGAGGTTGGGGAGACCAATGGGTTGGATCCGACTTAATGAGGTGATGTTAGGAAGGTTCAAATTGTCCGGGAACGTCTAAAGATAGCACAGTCTAGGCAAGAAGAGTTATGCAGACAAGAGAAGGAGAGAGCTAGAATTTCAGGTTGGCGAACATGTTTTCTTGAAGGTCTCACCTTCAAGGGGAATACAAGATAATTGGGATCAAAGGAAAACTAAGTCCCAGATTCATAGGGCCGTTGAAATTCTGGAAAGGATTGGTCAGGTGGCGTATAGACTTGCTGTAAGACCCTCGAATTTCGTAGTATTTTTTTTCGTATTTATGTGTGTATATTGTGTTGAGTATGTATGTACGTATTTTCGTGGATATTAAAATAGCATAATTACGTGTGCATGTGTTTATATGAAACGAAATAATGTGCTTATTGCATGATGGTTGTGGATACGATACTATATGTACATTGCATGTATATATGTCGGTATGCATGGTTTTCTGCATAATTAGGGTTCTGGCCGAAGGCCTTATGGCGTCAACCCCTGGCCGCTGAGGTGGTGTCAACGTCCAACCCTGGACGCAACACTCACTCCGGCGTCCAGCGATCTGGACGTCGACTTCTCTGCCTGCATGCGCAGCAGAGCTGCTATCTTCTGAAACAAGGTATGGTGGCCATTGGGGGGATGTCCCCCAACGGCTCCAAACTGTCAGATAGGCATGGTGAGTGGGTGAGAGCCTTCCCTACTTCCTGAACCCGAGTTGGCCTCTCCCCACTTCCCACTTTCACATTTGCAAGAGGTGAGAAGAGGAGGAAAAAACCCTAGAGCCCCTGTGAGAAAACCTGAAGTTTGAGGGCTTTGATCCGACGATCCAAGGCTTCTTCTGAGGATCTACTTCGACAAGGAGGAGGACAACATAACCGGCTACACATCCCCGGCCCTGGATTTCAGAGGGGAGCATCACAGAAGCCGGAGTGGAGGCGTCTTGGAGGCTTCTTGGGACTGCCCAAGGAGAGCTTCTCCAACTAATTTGATCCCTTTAGGAGTTTTTCCAAAGGCAAGTACCCCTTCCACATTGTCCATGTATGTGTCTAGGAGGCTTTTACCATTTTTACAGATTTTCCTCGTGTCCTGGATCCCCTACATTCCCCATTTTTCAGAGCTCGGACTGTGTTTTTACACAGGTCCGAACTTGACGGCAAGCCCCATGGACGTTGAGATCTTGAGTCAGCGGCCAACGATCTTGCCGCCGACTCTGTTAAACGTCCGTAGTATGCCGTTTAGTTCTTCTTGACAGAACAGTGAACTGTTCTGCCTTATATCTTTAATTTCCGGATTTCTACGCATGAGGATATAATGTAAATTTTATATGTTATGTAAAATAGGTAATGTGATGTGTGTGGAATTTCCTGTATTTTTCTGTAGATGGCATAATTTATTAGAATTGTTGAAAAGCATGTGTAGGAAAGAGGTTATGCTTGGTTAATTTGTTTCCCATGATTTGAGGAATTAATGCTGTAGAATTTTATGAACCATGTTGTATGTATCAGTCCATGCCCTGCAAATTTGGGAATTTTCCCATATCCATGTGAATTCTTATAATTTCTACAATGAGAAATAGAAAGCATGTGTAGACCTTGTGAAAATTCTAGTAAATCATGTGTTGGGAAATAAATTCGGGAAAAATTTCTGTGCCAATATGTATGTGTGGTTCATGACTGTGCATGATCAAATCTGAATTCCATGTCATGTTCTATGTTGACTTAGTTTAAGAATGGCATGAAACTGAGTGTTTTAATTTCTATAAATGCATGTGAATTCAGAAAAATGTGAAAATTTGTATGTGTGTTATTATACCCGAAAACAGCATGTGGTAAAATTTTCAGGAAAATTTGATAACAGTAGCCTACATTATGAGATTTTCATGTGAAAATGAGTATGAATACATGTACCATGATTAAGGTTAAATGATGTGTGTTCCAATTAATCCATGAGAGCTACTAAATGCTTGATTTCTGTATTAGTAGCATCATGATAGGGATGAACTGAACCATGTGCATAAACAAGAAAGTGTGAAAATCATATGTGAAACGTGTGTTAATCGGAATGTGTAATGTGTAAAATGTGCCGTGTGTGACACTGCTTCCATAGAGGGCTGTGGAACGTATCATGGAAAAGTCCCCATGAGAAGGTTCAATGTGTTAAGATATCCTAAGGGCATTAGGATGAAATCCTGGAGGTGGACAAGTACCACTGGTTAGGGTGGAGACGTGTTCTCCCGGTCTGCGCAGTGCCAAGAGTCATCACTGTATTGCCTAGGTGATGTGCTATGTGTTATGTGTATGTGATGTGTCCTTCTAGTGGTGGTTTGGACTATGTGTCACGGCAAATAAATTGTAAATGTGTATATGTGAATATGTGTAATGTGTAAGTGAACATGTGTAAAATGTGTATATGTGAACATGTGTGAAATGTGTGTAAGTGAACATGTGAAAATGTGTATATGTGAATATGTGTGAAATGTGTGTAAGTGAACATGTGTACATGTGAATGCTTGAAAAATGAACCATGTGAAATATGGGAATGTGTAACCATGTGAAGTAAATGTGTTAGAATATGATACGTTAATTCATGCTATGATATTTCTAATCCCATATAATTGCTATCATGTTATAGTCAATTGAAGTGTAGTCTTCATGTGATTAAATGAGTAGAAGCATGTGATAGGAAGTGTTATTGAACATTTTAAACCATGTACCATGTGTTTTGATTTTGTAGAAATACCATGATAGGTTGTCTCTCATAAATGTTCAAGCATGCTATATGTTGCCTTGCAAATAGAAATAGTAAACCCTACTATGATGTATGCATGAATGATGTGTATGGAGCTACTTGCTGAGTCTGTTAGACTCACTCCTTGCTTCGGCGTACAGGTGTAGTTGGTGACACACCTTTGGAGGTGACAGTGGAGAGCGACTCCGAGCGTGGAGATTAGCTGGTGGAGTTGACATGTGCCCTTTTTGTTTCATAGTACGTGAATTGTAGCTTGTATTAGGATTATCATTATGTAATTGTGGACAAACTATGTATTAAATGTAGAACTTTAATTTTGTGGACAATGTAGCTTGGTTTAATTTCAATTATGAAAGTTTAGTCTTTTATTTTGCTATATGGATCATGTATGATAAATGTGGATGATGGAATGTGATGACTGTTAGTCCTTTACTTCCGCGACTCTGTATCTATATTTGTGTATATCTCAATCATGTGATAGTGTTGGGTAAATGTCCCACTGTGGCAGCACTCGTTATATCGACGTGGGTCGGTATGACCGTACCGGTATAATGAGGGCCGTCACAGAGATTGGTATCAGAGCAACCGATTGAGATCTTACATAAATATACATGAATCATCATCCTCATTGCATGCTAAATCTTATAGATTGTCCACATGGGTAGAAATGACTAATAATGAATGGAAAATAGATAAGAAAATGGTTAGAAAACTTAGTAACCTAACTCTAATGGTGGCTGAAACTTTATGACAGCCATGGCTTCCCGTGGACGACGTGGAGGTGCGCCAGCTCGCGACGATGAGCAGAGACGTGATGGTCAGGCGGAGCAACAGGCCCCAGCACCACGAGGCCCTGTGCTTCCCCCACCGCCGCCTGTGGACTATGGAGTGTTCATGCAAGGTCTGGTGCAGGCCATGCAGACCCAGGCACACACTCAGGCAGCACTTCAGGCCCAGTTGGAGGCCCAGGTAAAATAATAAAATAACTAAGTAGTCTGCTATTTGAATTGTATGCTATTGTGTTTATTGTATATTGTTTGTTGTATAATGTAGCAGGCTCAGGCCCCAGCTCAGGACCATGGTGGACCTTCCATCATGGAGCGGTTCAAGAGGATGACCCCACCCTCTTTTAAGGGGGAGAGCGATCCGTTGCTAGCAGAGAGTTGGATGAGGGAGATCGAGAAAATCTTCCGGGCCATCAGGTGTGTGGATGAGGACAAGGTTACCTTAGCCACCTACATGCTACAGGTATGTGTTAGTTATGTGTTTCCATTTCTCTGTAAGTTGAAGTTGTTTAGCGGTGCTTATGAAGGTTATGTTGCAGGAGAGAGCCGATGTGTGGTGGGCTTCATTACTACGTACGCGGTTTGAGGACGGCGCGATTGATGTCGCTTGGGACGAGTTCGTGAGGCTCTTTCGGGCCAAGTTCGTCCCCGAGCACATCCAGGACAGGATGGAGCAGGAGTTCCTCACCTTGACTCAGGGCTCCATGACCGTACTTGAGTATGAGGCCAGGTTTGCAGAACTGTCTAAGTATGCACCCCATATTGTGGCTGATGAGCGCAGGAAGGCGAAGAAGTTTGTGATGGGCTTGAAGCCATCACTGCGGACGAGGCTCGTAGCGTTTGATCATCGTACCCTGGACGAGGCCCTCAGCGCAGCCTGCAGACAGGAAGGCGAAATGGAGCAATACTTGGAGGAGAAGAAGGCTTCGCAGAAGAGGCCGGCAGCAGCTTTCCAGAGGCAAGACAAGAGGAAGACGGTGTACCAGACACCGCAGAAATCATCGACAACCAGCAACTATCAGGTACCTTCTGTACGTTCCTCTGGTGACAAGAAGGAGTGCCCTCATTGCGGAAGGGCACATGGTGGTACGGAATGTTGGATGATAGCGGGCAAATGCCTAAAGTGTGGGAGCAGCGACCACAAAATCAAGGACTGCCCTAGGCTTCAGCAGGGAGCTCAGCGAGGAGCGCCAGTACCAGCAGTGGCGGCAGCCGCGCCAGCGACAGGCGACCAGGAAGGCCTCGAGCCCCGGCTCGAGTGTTTGCGTTAGCTCGTGAGGACGCCGAGCAGGCGGAGCATGTCACCGAAGGTACAGTCTTACTTTTCGGTGTGCACGCTCGGGTTTTGTTTGATACGGGTGCTACTCACTCGTTCATTTCCGAGCGGTTCGCTAGGCAGTTAGCCCTAGAGTCAGGCATAGAGTCTGAGGAGTTAGAGGTTCCTTTGTCTGTGCACACCCCTGCGGGTACGGTATCGACTAGGAAGTGTATTCCGTCGTTACCTGTGTGCATTGAGGATAGATTCCTAGATGGGTGTTTCTTCTTGCTAAAGATGAAGGACTATGATTGCATTCTTGGTCTGGATTGGCTAGAGGAGCATTATGCGCTAGTAGATTGTCGTAAGAAGAAGATTGTTTTCCGCATTCCTGGCGAGGACGAGTTCTCTCATCCCTTGCCAAAGAACTTAGCGGGAAAGTTAGTTATCTCTGCCATGAAGGCGATGCGCATGGTGAACAAGGGCTGTGACGCATTTCTTGCCAGCGTTATGCTAGTACCCGATGCTAGTTCGTCACGGACTCTTGCAGAGATTGATGTGGTGCAGGACTTTCCAGATGTCTTTCCCGATGACTTGTCTGGATTGCCACCGGATAGGGAGATAGAGTTCACTATAGAGTTGCTTCCAGGCACCTCTCCTATCTCGAAGGCCCCATATCGGATGGCGCCTGCAGAATTAGCCGAGTTGAGGAAGCAATTGCAAGAATTGCTTGATAAGGGATTTATTCGCCCTAGCGTTTCCCCTTGGGGAGCACCTGTATTGTTCGTCAAGAAGAAAGACGGGTCACTTCGGTTGTGCATCGATTATAGGAAGCTAAACCAGGTGACTGTGAAGAACAGGTATCCCTTACCTCGTATTGATGATCTGTTTGACCAGTTGCGAGAGGCATCAGTCTTTTCCAAGATTGACTTGCGATCTGGTTATCATCAGTTGAGGATTAGGAGTGAGGATGTGTCCAAGACGGCGTTTAGAACCCGTTATGGACATTATGAGTTCTTAGTTCTTCCCTTCGGATTGACCAACGCCCCTGCAGCGTTCATGGATCTCATGAACGGGTGTTTAGTCCGTATTTAGATAGCTTTGTTGTTGTGTTATTGACGATGTGTTGGTCTATTCTCCGGATGAGGCCACGCACCGTCAGCATTTGAGGTTAGTCTTAGAGGTTCTCCGTGAGCACAAGCTGTATGCAAAATTCAGCAAGTGCGATTTTTGGTTGCGCGAGGTTCATTTCTCGGGCATGTTATCTCCGGCGCTGGTGTAGCTGTTGACCCAGCGAAGGTCCAGGCAGTTATGGATTGGGAAGTTCCCAGGACCCCTTCGGAGATTCGTAGCTTTATTGGGTTAGCTGGTTATTATCGGCGATTCATTGAGGGTTTCTCATCCATCGCCGCCCCCTTGACAAAGCTGACTCGGAAAGGTGAGAAGTTCGTGTGGTCTGAGGCATGTGAGCATAGCTTTCAGCTATTGAAGGCTAAGCTTACTTCTGCTCCGGTATTGGTATTGCCTAGTGGTCTAGAGGGCTTTGCCATTTATACAGATGCATCTCAGATTGGTTTAGGCTGTGTGCTCATGCAGTGTGAGAGGGTTGTAGCTTATGCTTCTCGTCAGTTGAAGGAGCATGAGAGGAACTATCCGACTCATGATTTGGAGTTAGCAGCTGTGGTTCATGCACTAAAGATCTGGAGGCACTATCTTTATGGTGTCAGATTTGAGGTGTTTACCGACCACAAGAGCTTGAGTATCTTTTCTCCCAAAAGGAATTAAACCTGAGGCAGAGAAGATGGATTGAGTTCTTGAAGGACTATGACTTCGACCTTCAGTATCATCCTGGAAAGGCGAACGTCGTAGCGGATGCTCTTAGTAGAAAGAGGTCTTCGCTCCAGCAGGATTGGAAGATGTTGGAGGATGCAGCGTGCTCTATGACCGAGTTAGAGCCATCGTTGTGTCAGGCTTTTGTAGCTCAGCTATCCCTTAGATCCTCAGTCTTGGATGAGGTGATTGAGCAGCAGAAAGCCGATCCTAGATTGTTAGAGTTAGTGGGTAAGGCGGGCATTGCTCGTGATGAGGACGGTGTGATTAGATTTCAGCACCGTGTTTGTGTCCCCGATGTGGTAGATGTCCGTGAGCATGTGTTAGCGGAGGCTCATAGATCGCGATTCTCTATTCATCCGGGTAACACTAAGATGTATCAGGATTTGAAGAGATCATTTTGGTGGTCCGGCATGAAGAAGGATGTTGCGGATTATGTGTCTAGATGTCTAGTATGTCAGCAGGTGAAAGCCGAGCGGCAGCGACCATCCGGCCTTATGCAAGGATGGATATCCCCGTATGGAAGTGGGAAGCTGTCACTATGGATTTCGTATCGGGTTTGCCTCGATCTAGAAGGGGCAATGACTCGATTTGGGTAGTTGTAGATAGATTCTCGAAGACTGCTCATTTCTTGCCTATGAAGAAGAAGCAGTCGGTAGAGAGCTTAGCTAGATTGTATGTTAGTGGTATCGTTAGGTTGCATGGTGTGCCGAAGTCGATCATTCGGATCGAGATCCGAGATTTACTTCGAGATTGTGGAAAGGTCTTCAAGATGCGTTAGGTTCGGAGCTTAAGCTCAGTTCGGCGTTTCATCCCCAGACCGATGGACAGTCCGAGAGGACTATCCAGACGCTCGAGGATATGTTGAGAGCGTGTGTTCTGGATTGGAAGGATGATTGGGAGCGTCATTTACCTCTTGTGGAGTTCGCATACAACAACAGCTTTCATGCTAGTATTGGAATGGCTCCATTCGAGGCGTTGTATGGTAGGCCCTGCAGATCTCCTTTATGTTGGGAGGAGACTGGTGATAGGCAGTTGATCGGACCGGAGTTGGTTCAGGAAACTTCGGATAAGATCCAGCTTATCAGGAAAGGCTTGTTGCGGCACAGGATAGGCAGAAGAGTTATGCCGACAACAGGAGAAGGATTTGGAGTTCGAGGTTGGTGATCATGTCTTCTTGAAGATATCGCCTACTCGAGGTGTTGTTAGATTTGGCAGGCATAGCAAGCTAAGCCCCAGATTCATTGGCCCGTATGAGATTCTCAGACGTTTGGGCAACGTGGCGTACGAGCTAGCTTTACCCCCAGCTTTGGCTAGCGTTCACCCGGTATTCCACGTATCTATGCTCAGGAAGTATGTCCGAGATCCGTCTCATGTGATTAGTCACGAGCCAGTGGAGATCCAGCCAGATCTTTCGTATGTCGAGCAACCGGTAGCCATTCTTGACCGGAAGGTGCAGCATCTCCGGACAAGAGTATCGCGTCGGTGAAAGTTCTATGGCGGAACTTCTCACGTGAGGAGGCTACGTGGGAGCTTGAGGATGCGATGAAGAAGAAGTATCCCCTTTTGTTTGAGTAGTGTCGTTCTAACTTCGAGGACGAAGTTTCTTTAAGGGGGAGAGGGTGTAAGACCCTCGAATTTCCGTCGTATTTTTTTTCGTATTTATGTGTGTATATTGTGTTGTGTATGTATGTACGTATTTTCGTGGTATTAAAATAGCATAAATACGTGTGCATGTGTTTATATTAAACATAAATAATGTGCTTATTGCATGATGGTAGTGTGGATACGATATATATGTACATTGCATGTATATATGTCCGGTATGCATGGTTTTCTGCATAATTAGGGTTCTGGCCGAAGGCCTTATTGGCGTCAACCCCTGGCCGCTGAGGTGGTGTCAACGTCCAACCCTGGACGCCAACACTCACTCCGGCGTCCAGCGATCTGGACGTCGACTTCTCTGGCCTGCATGCGCAGCAGAGCTGCTATCTTCTGAAACAAGGTATGGTGGCCATTGGGGGGATGTCCCCCAACGGCTCCAAAACTGTCAGATAGGCATGGTGAGTGGGTGAGAGCCTTCCCTACTTCCTGAACCCGAGTTGGCCTCTCCCCACTCCCACTTTCACATTTGCAAGAGTGAGAAGAGGAGGAAAAACCTAGAGCCCCTGTGAGAAAACCTGAAGTTTGAGGGCTTTGATCCGACGATCCAAGGCTTCTTCTGAGATCTACTTCGACAAGGAGGAGGACAACATAACCGGCTACACATCCCCGGCCCTGGATTTCAGAGGGGAGCATCACAGAAGCCGGAGTGGAGGCGTCTTGGAGGCTTCTTGGGACTGCCCAAGGAGAGCTTCTCCAACTGATTTGATCCCTTTAGGAGTTTTTCCAAAGGCAAGTACCCCTTCCACATTGTCCATGTATGTGTCTAGGAGGCTTTTACCATTTTTACAGATTTTCCTCGTGTCCTGGATCCCCTACATTCACCATTTTTCAGAGCTCGGACTGTGTTTTACACAGGTCCGAACTTGACGGCAAGCCCCATGGACGTTGAGATCTTGAGTCAGCGGCCAACGATGTTGCCGCCAACTTGTAAACGTCCACAGTATGCCGTTTAGTTCTTCTTGACAGAACAGTGAACTGTTCTGCCTTATATCTTTAATTTCCGGATTTCTACGCATGAGGATATAATGTAAATTTTATATGTTATGTAAAATAGGTAATGTGATGTGTGTGGAATTTCCTGTATTTTTCTGTAGATGGCATAATTTATTAGAATTGTTGAAAAGCATGTGTAGGAAAGAGGTTATGCTTGGTTAATTTTGTTTCCCATGATTTCTGAGGAGTTAAATGCTGTAGAATTTTATGAACCATGTTTATATGTATCAGTCCATGCCCTGCAAATTTGGGAATTTTCCCATCTCCATGTGAATTCTTATAATTTCTACAATGAGAAATAGAAAGCATGTGTAGACCTTGTGAAAATTCTAGTAAATCATGTGTTGGGAAATAAATTCGGGAAAAATTTCTGTGCCAATATGTATGTGTGGTTCATGACTGTGCATGATCAAATCTGAATTCCATGTCATGTTCTATGTTGACTTAGTTTAAGAATGGCATGAAACTGAGTGTTTTAATTTCTATAAATGCATGTGAATTCAGAAAAATGTGAAAATTTGTATGTGTGTTATTATACCCGAAAACAGCATGTGGTAAAATTTTCAGGAAAATTGATAACAGTAGCCTACATTATGAGATTTTCATGTGAAAATGAGTATGAATACATGTACCATGATTAAGGTTAAATGATGTGTGTTCCAATTAATCCATGAGAGCTACTAAATGCTTGATTTCTGTTATTAGTAGCATCATGATAGGGATGAACTGAACCATGTGCATAAACAAGAAAGTGTGAAAATCATATGTGAAACGTGTGTTAATCGGAATGTGTAATGTGTAAAATGTGCCGTGTGTGACACTGCTTCCATAGAGGGCTGTGGAACTGTATCATGGAAAAGTCCCCATGAGAAGGTTCAATGTGTTAAGATATCCTAAGGGCATTAGGATGAAATCCTGGAGGTGGACAAGTACCACTGGTTAGGGTGGAGACGTGTTCTCCCGGTCTGCGCAGTGCCAAGAGTCATCACTGTATTGCCTAGGTGATGTGCTATGTGTTATGTGTATGTGATGTGTCCTTCTAGTGGTGGTTTGGACTATGTGTCACGGCAAATAAAGTGTAAAATGTGTATATGTGAAATGTGTGAAATGTGTGTAATGTGAAAAACATGTGTAAAATGTGTAATGTGAATATGTGTGAAATGTGTGAAGTGAACATGTGTACATGTGAAATACTTGAAAAAAATGAACCATGTGAAATATGGGAATGTGTAACCATGTGAAGTAAATGTGTTAGAATATGATACGTTAATTCATGCTATGATATTTCTAATCCCATATAAGTTGCTATCATGTTATAGTCAATTGGAAGTGTAGTCTTCATGTGATTAAATGAGTAGAAGCATGTGATAGGAAGTGTTATTGAACATTTTAAACCATGTACCATGTGTTTTGATTTTGTAGAAATACCATGATAGGTTGTCTCTCATAAATGTTCAAGCATGCTATATGTTGCCTTGCAAATAGAAATAAAACCTACTATGATGTATGCATGAATGATGTGTATGGAGCTACTTGCTGAGTCTGTTAGACTCACTCCTTGCTTCGGCGTACAGGTGTAGTTGGTGACACACCTTTGGAGGTGACAGTGGAGAGCGACTCCGAGCGTGGAGATTAGCTGGTGGAGTTGACATTGTGCCCTTTTTGTTTCATAGTACGTGAATTGTAGCTTGTATTAGGATTATCATTATGTAATTGTGGACAAACTATGTATTAAATGTAGAACTTTAATTTTGTGGACAATGTAGCTTGGTTTAATTTCAATTATGAAAGTTTAGTCTTTTATTTTGCTATATGGATCATGTATGATAAATGTGGATGATGGAATGTGATGACTGTTAGTCCTTTACTTCCGCGACTCTGTATCTATATTTGTGTATATCTCAATCATGTGATAGTGTTGGGTAAATGTCCCACTGTGGCAGCACTCGTTATATCGACGTGGGTCGGTATGACCGTACCGGTATAATGAGGGCCGTCACATTGCCCTACCTCCGCAACTGGCGCAGTGTGCATAATGTGTTCCACAATCCATGCTGAGAAGTATTTATTCGATGCGACATGTAATCAACCATGAGACTTGGAGATTCGGGAGGACCTGACTATGAAGAGAAGCGATCAAAACTGTTAGATCGGAAGATCAACGACTCAGGAATCGTACATACCTATGGTGAAGGTTTTCCAATAAGAGTCGGACAGAGTTACTAAGCTACCTGGGAAACAGAGGGGAAAGAATGGAAGAAAAACCACCCAGAACTTTCTCAGGTAGAACTACGCAATATGTTTAACTTTGGGGACCAAAATTTTTTTTAGTGGGGGAGGTGTAACACCCTGAAAATTAGTGATTTAAAATTTGGGAATAAGGGAGGATAAATTAAAATAAAATATTAGAGAGACTTCCACACCTGATTAATGGACCATTAACAAGATTGGGCAATGGAGCACATTTGGCCAAGGATATAAATAAACTAGGATAGGAAATTACCTAGAAATTGTGTATGTAATTATGCCATAATTAGAGAGGGCAAGTTAGGGTTTAAATTAAGGTAGTAGTCATGTAAGGTAAGCCAAAACCGGACCCAACTCTAAGAGGTGGTTTCCTAAACTTTGCTACCTCTTTTGGGTGAGAGAATCCCAGATTTTGTGAAAAGTGGGAAACCGAACTCGCAGCCCCTTTCCTAGTCCCGTTAGGACTCATAACTACACCCTAAAACTATAAGAACTCGTCCCTAAACTCTTAGGGAAGGTTTAACAACAAGTTGGGGTCGAGAGTAGCAAGTTTGGAGCACTGGGGAAGTGTAGAACGGCTGGGGAAAATCATGGTCTTCTACAACCTCGCTCTGCATCAACCTAGAAATCTGCAGAGAGTTCTTAGCATCCAAAGGTAGGTGTTCTCAGGCCAAGATTAAAGAAAACCAACACCATCATGTAGTTCTTTGAGTCTAGGTTTATTTGCACTTGGTTTGACTAGTTTTCATGGAGTATACATTGTGTATTCGTAGTTTTCCCGAAGTCTCGCACAGTTAGGGTTTTTCCCGTTCTTCTTATTATGCATGCGATTTGACACCGAATTAGACTAAACTTCCTTCATGAAAGTTATTCTACATGTAGTCACGATCATTTTTTATGTTGGACGTTTTGTCCAAAAGCGTTTCGTTAGAGAGTTATAGGCATGGTAAGAGAGTCACTGCATGATACTGCGATTTCGGGCTGCACTTAGCTTTATGTTCTTCATATGTTTTCCTAGGATTTGAGACCGAATTAGATCAAACCCCCAACATCAAAGTTCTTCTACTAGTTGTCCTTGTCATCTTTTATGTTGAACATTTTATCTAAATATCATTCGTTAGAGAGTTATAAGTGGTCTAAGTAAACCGCTGCATGAGATGTGTTTTCGGGTTACACTTGACCTATGGGTTTTGTTCTGGGAGGGCCTCTAGTGTCAACACTACTTGAGCTAGTGTCGACACACTGTCCCAAAACAGCCCAAAAGGTGTTCTGGGAAGGCCTCTAGTGTCGACACTACTTGAGCTAGTGTCGACACACTGTCCCAGATTGGCCAGAAGGTTTTCTAGGAGCTGTCTCTAATGTCGACACTACCTGATCTAGTGTCGACACTACTTGACCTTTTTGCCTTGTATTTGAAGCACTGTGTCGACACTACCTGATCTAGTGTCGACATTACTTGATCATTTTGCCTTGTATTTGAAGCATTGTGTCGACACTACTTGATCTAGTGTCGACACTACCCTTACAAAAATTGCATATTTTAGGTCTGACCATTTCATGATGTCTACTAGTATGTGCATGATATTATATGGTATGCATGGACCTAAAATAAATCAACCCATTGAAAAATAGTAATGATATGAATATGATTCTAATGTGTAATTGTGATTGATCTTATGTCCATTGGATTATCTTGTGATCTTGCTTATTGTCCATTGATAAGATAAGAATATGATATGAATGTGGGGATGAATACATGTTAGTATGGACTTGCTAGTGGAGTTAATGTCATAATTTGCATATGAGTTTCAATAGTTTTATGTTTTCCGGTGTTCAAATAATCATTTGTCAATTTCATACATGATAGGAAAGATCTGTAACTCGTCACCTACATATTTGCACGAATAGGCACACCCTTCTTGGGAAATTGAGAGCACATGTTCCACATACAATCTGTCTTTAGAAACATCCTTATGTCAAGACATTAATGGATTATGAAACATGATACGTCATTATACTGCCTTTTGTTCTCTTCAACTATTTGTCATACCTTGACTCTATGAATGATCATGTTCCTTTTACTACGAGCTTGTTATTGAAACTCTGTGGCCATAATATGAATCTGTTTGTTCGGCACAACGTGGGACTCCGGTCCAAATTTGATCCAATGCCTGTGCAAAAGAAAGGGGCCTGGTCCGGTCCTGGGGAGGAGCACCCCAACGTACTTATTAACCGCAGGAGTATGGACTTCTGGTGCTTGGCATAGCACAAACAAATAAGCAAGATTAGTGTGAATGTGCCTTTGTATGATATGATAAGTCTGCTTGATCTGATATGATATGATTTGATATGATACGTCTGATCATGTGAACGCATGATATCTGTCTGAATATGGCCAATCTCTTTTGATACGATTCTACTCTTGAAATATCTGTTCATTGTATATGCAACTCGACATTTTGATCTGATATGATATGTTCTATTCTGCTATTCAATCTATTAGTATTGCATACATTGTCATCATATTCATGTGCATATCTGCCTATTTAAAATGTTAATCATGTATATTAGTACCCGCACAATATTGAGATGTAAATCCTACTGAGCTTGTTCGCTCACCCCTATCATCCTGCTCTTTTCTGGAAGTGATGAAGAACTAGTGGAGTCCGATGGGGCAGGGCAAAAGTGATGAGCACCCGCCATATGAGTAGATGACAGTTTAGAAATAGACAATTGAGTAGTTGATGTATTAGAGAAACATTGTTATTTGAAAAATGAACCCTTTTCAGTGAGTTCTTCTTATGTAAGGTTGTAACTAGTTGAATGGAATGGAATAAAGTATACTTTTGGTGACCATATTATAGTCTCGAATGTGTTATTATATTCAATTGTGACTCTGCGCTATTCAACTGTGATACGCCTATTTGTATCGTTCACGTCCCCCGGTATTTATTCCGCTGCTAAATATCGGGGCGTAACAGTTCTGCCTTTAAATGCATTAAATACTTAAGCCTACTTGAGCCTGAGATTTAAGTCCTACTGGGCGATGTTCGCTCACCCTGCGTTATTTGTCGTTGTGTTCTCAGGTGAGACCGAGGATGAACCATACACTCACGAGGACGGGAACGATCTGATGTGATGTCATAAGTACCCTAGTGTCCTATTGCTATGTTTAGTGTCGTAGTAGTTAGGTTTGATGTTTGGTCTTTTGCTTTATTCCAATGTAATCAGACCCCATAGATTGGCTATGATATTAGTTTTTGTAACTAGACATCGGAAAGTTATTAATGAAATGAATTCGCTTTAGTATTATTCACTGTGCAATGGTTTGATGTCTAGCACTCGCTCTATATCCTTTACTTGCAACTGCCTTGCGTTCTGATATTCCGCGTCGGGGCGTGATAGTTTTGTGGTATCAAAGCCTAGGTTATTCTTAGTACAGGATGATCTAGGTTAACCTGCCTCGACTAGAGTCAATTTATCCTACCTATGTGAGTTGTTGTGACGGCCCTCGTTACACCGGTACGGTTATACCAACCCACGTCGGTATAGCGAGAGTCCTTACAGTGGGTCATTTACCCAACGATACAAACAGCTGAGATACACGCGAATATATATAACAGAGTAGCGGAAGTAAAAGAGAACTATCTCCATTCATTCATCATCCACATTAAACATACATGCAGTTTGCAATTTGCAAAAAGGAACTAAAATTCACATGATTAAATTGCTGAAATAGAGATACAAAATGTCCACATATTACATTCTTTTCATGATAATCATAATACAATGTTCAAGTACATACGACGAAGTACACAATCACAAAAAGCTCCAAGTACTAGTCTCCGTGCTCGAGTCCGTCTCCACCATCTCCTCCAACGGTGTCGTGTCACCAACTACACCTGTACGCCGAAGCAAGGAGTGAGTCCAGGGACTCAGCAAGTAACACTATACATGATATACACGTACAAGTCCTAGTGGTTTCTACAACACATACAATTAGCAACACATAGCATGCTAGTCCATTTAAGTTTTCAACCTATCATGAAGGCTCTACAATTTTATACATATGCATGCTTTCAGATTTCAAAATATAACATTCACCTATCACATGGTCTCTAATCCGTTCACTATGAACTTTAACCTTATAAAGAACCAAACAGAGAGTTATCAACATGGACAACTTACATACATAAACGGAGAACATAATTAGCATGGATTCTACATGTTCTTAAGTACATACATAACTTTTTCACATGCTTTAGGTTGCTGATTTCACATGGTCCAAAGGCTATAATCAACACATGAGAGCTACAACGTTGCTTAAAACATAATCTATGAACAATCCGTCATGCCATCTTGCACACATATTCATTTGTTGTCCCTATCTTGGGTTCTAAACACTTTGCACACATAAACACAAGAAGGATAACATGCATTTTCTGAATTCACATGGTTTCAGATTTAGCCTCACATGGTTTCAATAACACATTGCACATCTAGATTTTCACATTTTCCTTTTTCACAATTTCCTCTTTTCACATAGTTACACTTTACACATACACATGGTCACATACACTTTACACATTACACTTTACACATATTTTAGGTGCCGTGACACATAGTCCAAACCACCAAAGGACACATTCACATCACATAACACATAGGCACCATCTAGGCCATGCAATGGTGACTCTTGGACTGCGCAGACCGGGAGAACAAGTCTCCACCCTAACCAGTGGTACTTGTCCACCTCCAGGATTTCCCCCTAATGCCCTTAGGGTCACTTAACACAATGAACTTTCTCAGGGGGACTTTTCTCTGATACAGCTCCACTGCCTTCTCGGAAGCAGTATCACATTGGCACAGTTTACACTTTTACACATTTAACGTTTTACACATGGTTTTACACTTGGCACTCTTCATTTCATTCACACTTTCTTACTCACATGAACACCTCTGTTTTCCTAACATGGTACTACAGAGTTTTCATATTTAACACATAGTAAACACACCCATCATACTGTTTTAAACAAAATAAAATCACATTACGATCATATGTACGAATTATTCACAATTCACATGAAAACACATAACTTTTTATTTACTGTTCCAAATAACCTGAAATTTTAACCACATGTTGTTTTTAGGTTCAAAATCATACCCTCAATTTTTCAGATTTTTCTGAGCTAAATAGGATTTACAGAAAATCAAACACCTAATTAGCATATTATTCACAACTTATGCTAACATGGGTCTACACATTTGAAATTTACCCACTTACTGTTTTGCACAGAACACAATGCATGATTTCAGGATACAACATCATCCTAATTCATACATCTATAAATCCGTTACCACAACCCATTTTTACATGCTTTCATTTTACCGAATCGAACTTTCTAGCAATTCCACAAGTATGCATGAATTACAAAAATTCAGAACATACATACATGTCCCACAATTCTTCATGATAGACTGAAAACAAGACATTTAACTAATCCTAATCATGGAACATTAATTTGCAAGAATTATCTACAAGTTATGCCCACAAGTTTAAAGACACCATTTTCCACATTCCCAACACACCACATTCATTCACAACCACAATGCACAAAATACATAGCTTATAGGATACCATATATCCTCATCACGGAAATCATAACGAATTAACGTATAAGAGGGACAGAACAGCTCATTGTTCTGTCCTGAAGAACTAGACGGCGGTCTCTGGCCGCTGACTCAGAGTCAGCGGCAGGGTCGATGGACGCCAAGCTCATCACAGGCGTCCAGGCCTTGCCGTTTACTCAGGTCTGTGCAGAAACACAGACCCGAGCTCTGAAATTTGGGTGAAATGGAGGGTCTAGGACTCGAGGGAAATTCCATAAAAATCATAAAAACCTCCTAGACTCATACGGGGATACCATAGATAGGTCACTTGCCTCTCTAAAAATCCTCCAAGAATTTATAGCTCGAAGAAGACCTCCTTGGCAGTTCCAAGAAGTTGCAGAAGCACCTCCAAGATCGCCTTCCTCCGAGCTTCTGGTTGATCTCCACGCCGAGGGGATGATGGGGAAGCCTTCCCCTTTGCTTCAGCTCCCTCCTTGATGCAGAAGATCTCCAAAACTAGCTTCAAGGGGTCGGATTTTAGGGGTTCAAACTGGGTTTTTCTCACAGATAGCTCTAGGGTTTCTTTCTCACCTCTCTCCTCTTGCAAGGGTGAAGGGGAAGAATGGGGTGAGCCAATTCGGGTTCAGACCTAAAGAGGGTCTTCCCCCACTCACTAAGGTGATGGGACACCCTCAGAGCCGTTGGGGGACATCCCCCAATGGTTGCCATGCCTTGCTTCAGAAGATAGCAGCTCTGCTGCGCATGCAGGCCAGAGAAGTTGACGTCCATATCTCTGGACGCCGGAGTGAGTGTTGGCGTCCAGGGTTGGACGCTTACACCACCTCAACGGCCGGATTGACGCCAAAAGGGCCTTCGGCCAGAAAAATAATTCATGCAGAAAACCATGCATACCAAGCTTCTATACATGCAATATGTACATGGTATTATATTCACACTATCATCATGCAATACATACATTATTACGTTTAATATAAACACATGTACACGTATTTATACTATTTTAATA
This sequence comes from Colocasia esculenta, assembly GCA_014218235.1. Taxonomy (NCBI): domain Eukaryota; kingdom Viridiplantae; phylum Streptophyta; class Magnoliopsida; order Alismatales; family Araceae; genus Colocasia; species Colocasia esculenta. The sequence goes on along the minus strand of CM024761.1, from coordinate 43,467,007 downwards.
TCCACGTAAATACGTACATACATACTCAACACAATATACACACATAAATACGAAAAAATACGGCGGAATTCGAGGGTCTTACAGTTGTGGTTAGAGCCAAGGGTAACTAGCAAAAAAAACTCACACACGCACGAATTAAATTTCACATCAGTATCATAACACTAAGTTATTTTTGTAGGAACTAAGCAATCAAGATGACTGCCGAACGTGCTCAAATGAGGGGCATGCAACAAACCATCCAAGAACTGACACGCGCCATTGTGCAAGCCACTCAAGGAGGTGGCAATCATGGGGCAGGCGACCTGCATCGCAACTTCAGAAGTCTAAACCCACCTAGGTTCAGTGTATCCACGGATCCTGATGAAGCTGAGCACTGGCTCCAAGAGACGGAAAGAATTTTCCGTGTCATGCAATGTGCAGTGGGGGACAAGCTGCTACTTGTCACGTTCCAACTAGAGAAGGACGCCCGCGCCTGGTGGGAGTTAGTGGAAGCTACTAGAGAGAATGGGCCATTCACCTGGAACGAGTTTAAAGAAGCATTCAACTCCAAATACTTCTCCGAGCATGTTCAAGAAAGGAAGGCTGCGGAATTCGCTGCTCTTAAACAGCGGAGCTTGACTGTGGCCGAATATGAAGCCCAGTTCTCTAGACTGGCACGCTATGCTATACATCTGGTGAACACTGAAAGGATGAAGGCTAAGCGCTTTCTAAACGGCCTTAAGCCCCACTACATCACTCAACTCGCACCTTTCGACATCCCGACCTACACCGAGATGGTGAAGAGGGCTCAGTTGCTAGAAGATGCTACGGACTTCACCGACCGTATCAAAGGGAAGTTCGTCAAGAAGGAAGTGACCTCGGGTCAGTCATCTGCTAAGCCTACCAACGGAAAGAAGCGTCCCTTCAACATCACGGAGGGATCTAGCCAAGAAAGGAAACTCAAGGTTTTCGTACCCAACACTCCAACAAAGAGCCACTGCAAACACTGTGACAAGCCTGGTCACACGGCTGATGAATGCTGAAGGAAAGCCGGCGCATGTCTGCGCTGCGGAAGTCGCGAGCACCGTGTCCCTGAGTGCCGCTACTGAAAGAGAATGAAAGGGCCCTAATGCGCCTAAGAAATAGGGCCGACTGCAAGCCCTACATGATGAGGAACCTGCTATGGAGGGTGGCATGGTAGAAGGTACCCTTCAAGTTTTCTCATTATCAGCATTCGTTTTATTGATACTAGAGCCACTCATTCATTTATATCTCAAAACTTTGCTGATACTGTGAATGCTAAACCTATATCCATGGGTTGTGGGTTCTCAGTCACAACGCCACTAAGGGAAAAGGAGAAAGTGAAAAAATACTTTCCCTCTGCCGATGTAATGATCGGAGACCATAACCTAAAAGCCGACCTGGTGTGTATGTCCATGGAAGGCTATGATGTAATTTTGGGAGCCAACTGGTTGTCCGCATATGGGGCAAGTGTCGACTGTAAGAAAGGGAAGGTTACTTTTAGTGACTTTCCTAAACTGGCATTCTCCGGGATTAGACATAAGAGATGGATGTCTCTAGTCTCCGCCATAAAAGCCCACAACATGATGAGGAAAGGCTGTATTGTTTTCCTAGCAGCCGTAGTAGTGGAAAAGAAGGGTTCCAAGATAGAAGACATGACCTTCCAGGGATTCCCCCTGAACGAGATGTCAACTTCGCCATTGAGTTGATTCCTGGAGCCGCATCGGTATCGCGTCAACCATACCGGATGTCACCTGTCGAGTTGAAGGAATTGAAGGCGCAACTGATGGAGCTACTAGAAAATGGGTTCATCAGACCAAGTACTCCCCATGGGGAGCACCTGTGCTATTTGTAAAGAAAGAAAGATGGATCGATGAGGCTGTGCATCGACTATCGACAACTCAATCAGCTTACCATCAAGAACAATACCATTGCCTAGGGTCGATGAACTATTCGACCAAATTTCTGGAGTGCAATATTTCTCGAAGATCGATCTTCGATCTGGCTATCACAAAATGAGGATCAAGGATGACGATATTTTCAAAATAGCTTTCAGGAGCAGGTATGGACATTATGAATTCGTCATTATGCCTTTTGGTCTAACCAATGCTCCTGCAGCCTTTATGCAACTCATGAACAACATATATCGGCCATACCTCGACAAGTTTGTGGTCGTCTTTATTGACGGCATCCTCATATACTCCAAGACCAAGGAAGAGCATGAAGAACACCTAAAGACAGCACTACAAGTTTTGCGAGATAACAAGCTGTACGCAAAGCTTAGCAAGTGTGAATTCTGGCTCGAAGAAGTATCCTTCTTGGGCCATGTCATCTCAAAGGACGGCATCTCTATTGCCCTCCAAAGTCAAAGTTGTACTCAACTGGGAGAGACCAACTAATGTCACCGAGATAAGAAGCTTCCTAGGACTGGCTGGCTACTATAGGCGGTTCATCAAGGACTTCTCAAGGATCGTTGTTCCTCTCACGCGTCTAACATGAAAGGAGAATCCATACTCCTGGGAGTAAAGAGTGTGAGAAAAGTTTCCAAACCCTCAAAGACTGTCTTACCTCAGCACCTGTTCTCGCTCTGCCAATAGAGGGAGAAGGCTTCTCTGTCTACACCGATGCCTCAGGAATCGGGCTAGGATGTGTACTCATGCAAAAGGAGAAGGTCATCGCCTATTCTTCAAGACACCTGAAGACACATGAAGTCAACTACCCTGTACATGATCTCGAGCTGGCTGCCGTGGTCTTCACCTTGAAGATTTGGAGATACTATCTATATGGTGAGCAATTCACTGTCTACTCAAACCATAAAAGTCTGAAGTATTTATTCTCTAAGAAGGAACTCAATATGAGACAAAGGAGATGGCTGGAATACTTGAAAGATTTCGACTTCCACATCCAATACCACCCAGGCAAGGGAAATGCCGTGGTTGATGCTCTTAGTAGGAAGCCAATGGCATTTGTCTCAAGTCTAGTCCTTGGTGAGATGCAACTACTAGAACAATTCGCAAGGTTAGACTTAAGTATCGAACATAGAGATGATCGAGTCTTGGTTGCCAATATCAAGATTCAATCTGATCTGCTAGAGGAGATTGTTGGGTTGAGTGTGTTTTGGAATTTCCTAAAGTTGTATTTTAATGATATCCAATGAACATCACTCATACTTTGATTTTGATGATGACACATTGTGATTTTAATGATGACATGTTGTGATTTCAATGCTTAATGGGTGAAACATGTTAATGTTCAAACAACATGTTTTTGATGTTTAATATCTCATATTTTAATGATAATATCTTGTACTAATGATTAATGTGTTAATTTTGCAGGTGTACACAGATTTTGCCTTGGTAGTGTCGACACACTCCTTACTGGTGTCGACACAGTGTTTCAAACCCTAAGGCAAAATGAGGAAGAAAGGGTCAAGTGTGTCGACACAGTCTTAGTGGTGTCGACACTAGTCCCAGATTCCAGAGATCCCAGTTGACAGGTCTGCATGGTAGTGTCGACACAGGCTCAAGTAGTGTCGACACTAGATCCAGTTCCTAGAAGACCTGTTTGGCAGTTCTGGATAGTGTGTCGACACTGCCTGAAGTAGTGTCGACACTAGTGTCTCTTCCCAGAAGACCATTTCTGCCAGTTTGGGATAGTGTGTCAACACACTCTGAAGTAGTGTCGACACACTCCGGCTGAAACTCAAAATCGTGATTTTGTCTGGACACATGGCTGCTTGGGAATTAGGGGATTTGACCTAGGTTTCCGTGCCCATGCACCCTAAGGCACTTTATGGACTTATGGGGCTATAAATACCCATGCTCCTTGTACCCCAAAGGAAAGAGAGCCCACACACTTCCTGAAGAACCTTTGTGGTGGCTGAAAGGGGGTTTCCAGATCTATCTCCATCTCCAGAAGCTGCAAGCCATCCTTTCAAGAGGAAGGACAAGGGAATCAAGGGGAATCCCTGGAGAGAAGGTTTCTGTGCAAGGCAAGGGAGCAGATCCAACTGAAGAGGCGCAGGAGAAGAAGGATTTCTGGCATTTCAGATGCCATCAAAGCAGAGCATAGCCAATTGAGAAGAATCTCCATCGATTTCCATCAAGGCTCCTCAATTGAAGCGTCTGCAAGTCTTCTTCATCAAGGAACATCCAAGTCACATCTATTTCATTCATTTTATTGGAGTGTTCATCCAGATTTTCATTATGTGATCTGTGCATGTGTTCTGCACAGACCACTTAATTCTATTTGTTCGATTTTCATCTTTGTATTGAGATAGATCGGGCTAGAGGATCTATTCTCTAATTGTGCCTGTTCTAGCAGAACTTGGATCTTTCGTGGTCCAAAGGTTTGGAGTCATAGTGCTCTGGTTTTGAGCTGTTGTGCTCAAGTGCTTGTGAGTCGTAGTACTCATAAGTGGTTTATGGAGTAGGTCGTCGTACCTATCTCCTGGGTTTTCTTTGAGTCGTCGTACTCAAAGGGTTTGGAGTCGTCGTGCTCCAGTTGTTTCTTGAGTCGTCGTGCTCAAGGGTGTTTGGAGTCGTCGTGCTCCGGTGTGAGTTGTACTCAACGTTTTGAGTAGTGTGGCCTCACTGTGTGACGGGTGGACGTAGGAGTCACTGAAGGTGATTTCCGAATCACCTAAAAATCCTCTGTGCAATGGTTTGAATTGTGGTTTGACTTTGTATTACGCTAGATGCATGCATAGGGATTTCGTTCACACTACTAATCGATTTGTTCACACACACTAATCACACTTCAGATCAGTAAATTGTTTGGGTGAATTGATCTCTGATTCGAAGTAATTTTAAATTGCTTAAGCTTCCGCATTAATTATTTTAGATCTATTCAACCTCCCCCCCTTCTAGATCTGATCCATCCACCCATCCGATCCTAACAGAGATCAAAGCTCAACAAGACGATGATCCATTCTTAGTTCGCGTCAAAGAAACTCTAACTGAAAGACCGGACTTTGCAATGACTGAAGACGGAAGGCTTGTCTTTCAAGGAAGGACATGTGTTCCCGACAATGAAGAACTAAAGAGAAGACTAATGGATGAAGCTCACAAGACAAGGTATACTATTCATCCGGGAGGTACCAAAATGTATCAAGATATGAAAAGAACGTTTTGGTGGCCGAACATGAAAAGAGAGGTAGCTGAACATTCCGCACACTACCTTACTTGCCAACAAGTAAAAGCGGAACACCTGCGCCCTGCTGGTATACTTAGACCGCTTGATATTCCGGAATGGAAATGGGAAAGCATTGGCATGGACTTCATCATGGGTTTACCCAAGACTCGTGGTGGACTCGACGCCATATGGGTCATTGTGGACCGACTAACCAAATCCGCCCACTTTTTGCCTATAAAGAGTAAATGGTCAGTAGAGGTACTAGCTGCCTTATACGTCAAAAAGATTGTAAGACTACATGGCATTCCATCATCTATTGTTTCGAATCGAGATCTGAGATTCACATCTCATTTTTGGAAAGGACTGCAAGGTGCACTGGGTACTAAACTCAACTTTAGTACCGCATTCCATCCACAAACCAATGGGCAAACTGAAAGAACCAACCAAATAGTGGAAGACATGTTGAGAGCTTGCACTATAGATTTTCAAGGTTATTGGAATGAGCACCTATCACTAATCGAGTTCGCCTATAACAACAGTTATCAGGCAAGCATTAAGATGGCACCATTCGAAGCGCTCTACGGAAGGAACTGTAGAGACCGGCTCAAAATTGCCCAATCTAGGCAGAAGAGCTACGCCGACAAAAGAAGGCGAGATCTGGAATTTCAAGTGGGTGATCATGTATTTCTAAAAGTGTCACCTACCCGCGGCATCCAAAGATTTGGTGTAAAGGGAAAGCTCAGCCCTAGATTCATTGGTCCTTTAGAAGTACTCGAAAGGGTTGGTAAGGTTGCATACTGGCTGGCATTGCCACCGGATCTGTCATGTGTACATAATGTGTTTCATGTTTCCATGCTTAGGAAATATGTGTACGACCCCACACACATCATTCGCAACGAGAAGTTGGTGTTGAACAAGGATGTGACATACGAAGAGAAGCCAGTCAAGATACTGGAACGGAAGGTACAATAGCTCAGGAATCGTCCCATTCACGTGGTGAAGGTCTTATGGAATAACTGCGGAGTGGAAGAAGCCATATGGGAACCAGAAGGAATCATCAGACGCAACTACCCCGATCTTTTCGGTAAGACATTTCCTCCCTTATGATCAGATGAATTTGGGGACCAAATTCTTTTTAAGAGGGGGAGGATGTAGCAACCTGGATTTTTCAAAAAAAATATATAATAATAAAATAATAATAATAAAAGCAATTAGAAAATCAAAGAAAAGAGAATTAAATAAAACTCATCAAATGAAAATAAGTAATGGACTTTATTAAATGGATCCATTAGAAATTAGTGGGCAAAAATAGAGATTTTAAAAAGGGGAATAATAGAGAAATACACAAAATTCGTAACTAAAATATTACTAAAATAGAAAAGAGATATTTAATACATTAAATAGCTAGTTTGAATTAGGATTGGATTCCTAAACCTATCCTAATGGTTTGGCCACGAAATCCTCTCTCTCCAACCCAAATAGGAGATCTCTTGCTTAAAAAGGGGAGAGGAAAATAGGAAATTTGGAATTTTATAGGAATTAAACTTAAACTAGGAAAGGGAATAGGGAGAAGCTTAAATACTTCTCTTAAACCCTCATGGCCGGCCCTAGCTCGTGCCAAGAGGTTCCTAGACCAGGAGGAGAATTCGTGGAGAGGAAGGATCTCTCAAGTTCTTCCTCGAGTTCTTCAAGTCTTAACCCTAAAAGAGGAAAATGATCAAAGGTAGGCATTCTCACAAGCATAAACCATAAAACTTTTTCTGTAGGATGTCTCGTCTATCAGGAACAAAAGCCCTTTGGTTTGATAATTTTCCATCGAGCATATCTGTCGTTCTTGATTCTTCATGTTCTGCAACTAACATGACCCCAAACCATCTTCTTAATTCTTGATCTTCTTGTATACTCAACCCCATGCCACGAGATTTTTACTGTAGGAACTGATGAATGTTAGGCATCTTTTGCCCCTAAAAGCCCTAAATTTGATTCATCCTATCTTGCGAATTTAATCGTTGATCTCAACTATGTACTGTTTCATGTTCATCATGAATTCCTGTGTTTTAAACATGTCCAAACCCTGATTGTTTTCCAATTCCTATTTATTGTAAGTACCCATGCATGTCTAGGTCATTTTGCAACTAGTTTCATGATTTTTCGTTGACTATACAATTAGTTGTGATTTTCTGAACCACCCTATGTCAAATATGGTAAGTTCTGGCCCTCAATCCAATGTAAAGTTCCTTCCCTGTCGGACTCGGTCGCAGACCCTGTGAACGCGACAGCCTGATAGGCCGCGTTCACAAGGTCTGTCGCGACAGTGCCCTCTGTCACGATCTGATCGTGACAGAGCCTACCGTCGCGATCTGCTGCCCGACCAGACTAAGCCTGTTGCGACCCGTACAAGCACCCGTCGCGATCTCAGTTGACCCCGTCGCGACACTCATCAGGGTACGTCACGATCTAGGTTCTTTTTGCATGAAACCTCCTGTCTCAGCAATGCTTGATTACCTACAGTGTTTGTACTCTTGTTTAACAGTCATACATACATAAAATGACTCTTGTTATAAATTAAACATTTATGTATATTGAAATACATGCACATGATCTTTTCTATCTACAATTTCATGACACTTACACACACTTTGAACCATCCAATTATGGCATAATTGGGCATGAAATCATTTCATAATACATCTGGTAATTTATGTAATTAAATTACCCTATTTAAATGTACTTGTCTATCGTTTCTCGCGATGTTTTGGGAATACCGATATCGACACTCCACTATTCTAGAACTCCTCTAGAACGTCGAGCACTTGTTTCTATAGACACTCTCTCTTGACTTGGACGAACTCTCCGTCGGATACTCCATCTTCCGGACTAGTAAGTCTTTGTTCAAGGCCTCCGTAAGTCTCCTCTGTCCATGGATTCCCACATGGTCGACGAGCCGGTTGTACCCTAACAACTGTTACACCCATTAGGGATCAATATGGTCCAAACGACTATTATAAATTCACTCTGGTCTTGAATCACGCCGGACCTCTAGACCTGTGCTTAACATGGCCAGTGGTAAGGTCGTGAGTTCCACCTGACTGCCAACACCAAGTGCGCGTGTTGTGCAACTGTTACTATCGCCTGTTTACTCAACGCGTTATGTGCAATGTCCACTAACTCTCATCTATACTCTACTCGCTCATCTATTCACGTTCACTCTACTATCTCGTCTATTCATCTAGTGCTCTCATCTACTTCTTGGTACTCTATATTGGCCATTGACTGATTGTCTAAAGATAAACAATATAACTAATGCTTGGCAATATATAAAGGGCCCGATCTAGTCCTGGGATGTGCGCCCGAAAGTGCTAGTGCCCATGGGAGTTAAATGATCAGAGTGTTTGGCATTACACTCAAGTGCTATCTATCTTGACTATCTAAATGACAATCAAGTGCTATCTATCGTGACTATCTAAATGACAATCAAAAGTGTTATGTTCTCTCGTTGTCCATGACAACAAAGTGCTATCTATCATGACTATCTAAATGACAATCAAAAGTGCTATGTTCTCTCGTTGTCCGTTGACAACAAAGTGCTATCTATCGTGACTATCTAAATGACAATCAAAAGTGCTATGTTCTCTCGTTGTCCATTGACAACAAAGTGCTATGCTATACTCGTTGTGCTATGCTATACTCGTTGTGCTATCTGTACTATGGCCATCTTACTATACTTGACATTGTGCTATCTTGCTATCATTGTGCTATTCCCGACACTTGTGCTATTTTTGGAAAGTCTATATTTGGAAAGTCTTGCTATTTCGTTCACGTACTGTCCTGCTATATTTTTACTTGACACTCTCACCCATTCTATCATTAGTTACTATGCCTTTAAATGCATTAAATACTTAAAGCCTGCTTGAGCCTGAGATTTAAGTCCTACTGGGCGATGTTCGCTCACCCTGCGTTATTTGTCGTTGTGTTCTCAGGCGAGACCGAGGATGAACCATACACTCAAGAGGACGGGAACGGCCTGGAGTGATGTCATGAGTACCCTAGTGTCCTATTCTATGTTTAGTGTTATAGTAGTTAGGTTTGAAGTTTAGTCTTTTACTTTATTCCAATGTAATCGGGCCCCATAGATTGGCTCTGATATTAGTGGTTGTAACTAGACATCGAAAAGTTATTAATGAAATGATCTCGCTTTAGTATTATTCAATGTGCAATGGTTTGATGTCTAGCACTCGCTCTATACCCTTTACTTGCAACTACCTCGCGTTCCGATATTCCGCATCGGGGCGTGACAGATTGTCTTAAACATCGATTATGTTTCACTTGAACATCGATTGTCCTAAACATCGATTATGTTCAAACTTCGATAACATACACTGTCATCATCGATTACATACATTTGAACATCGACTACCTTTATGAAACATCGATAGTCTCTATATTTCAAACGTTTCAAAATGTTGGTGGCGGCAATTAAAAAATCCATATGTACTTCACATGTTATCTTATTATTTCTCTGTCTGACTGAAGATCTTTTTGTTGTTTATCCTTCAAGGTAGGCGAGATGTTGTCAGCAAAAAATAAGGACTCCTTCCTTCCTGCTATACAAAAAGGGTCGTACCTAACATGTCTGGATGTCAGCAGAAAACATGGAAGTAAGGCAGGTATGGGACTTCTATCAGAAGACCTTTTTATCTAACTCTGTCTTCTGTGCCTATAGATATCTAGACTTCCCTCTACACCAAGTGTCTATTAGACAAAAGAAGAAGGAAAGCATATGAAGAAGAAGATGAGCAAAAGATCCAAGAACTCCAACGGCTATAGCTCAACGAATCTATCTTTCTACCCTATAAAGGATGAAGTGTTTGAAGCAGAAGAAAGAGAGCCTTTCTGAAAATCATTCAAAGAGTGTACATCTAGTGAGAAGCCTCAACGCCATACACACTCAAAGCAAAAGAGAAAGAGCTCGAGGCCAAGAGAAGTGTGCATGCATGCAATCATCTGAAGTCTTCAAGTTCCAAGCATTCAAGCTTCTTTTCCCTCTTCACTCTCTTTGTGCATCATTGTAAATCTGGGGGAGAGTCTGTGAGTTGAGAGTTTGAGTTCCTTAGTGTTCATCTTGTATAGCTCTTAGTCTATTCTTTCTTTTCTAAGAAAGACATGTGTCCAGCTGTAGGACTGTATACATTGTTCCTCTTCTAGGGTGAAGAGAAGATCAGCCGAAGTGCTGGGTGTCTGTCCAACTATGGGACTGTACACAGTGTTCCCCTTGGGTTAATGGAAGAACCTAGCTAGGGTTGGTTGTCAGCAGAACTAGCTAGGGGTTTAAGTCTAGCAAAATCGCACTGGGGTTTGTTCCAGGAGGGTGGCTTCTTGACCTGTAACAGAAGTGAGTTTCCTTCCTACTCGGAAAGGAAGAGGACCAACAGAGAGCTAGGGCTTTGTATATCCTTGGGGAGATTGTACCCTGGCTAGTGAAATGCTAAGATTTGCTTGGGAAATGGACGTTGGTCTTCCATTTGAGAAGTACCAAACCAGGATATAATTCTCTGTGTTCTTTTGTGTGATTGTTTGTTTGAACTGCTTCCGCATAGCTACTCTATCTACTGCACACAACTATATTCACTAACCAAAGTTTTTCAAGTGGTGATTTTTATTTCAGTTTTGCAGATTACCTATTCATCCCCCCCCCCTCTAGATTTATCCTTGCTGCCATCCGTGGGCCAACAAGTGGTATCAGAGCGCTGGTCTCTGAACTTCAAGAAGATCTAACGATTTTAGAGCAAAGATCAAATGGCAGCTCAAGGATTTGCTGAAGGCCAATCTATCAACAGACCACCCTTGTTCGATGGTGAAGATTACAACTACTGGAAGACAAGGATGGAGTTCTTCCTCCAGGGTTATGACTATCAACTATGGACTATCATTGAAGAAGGAGATCTGATAGTCCTCAACCCAAGAGAGGAGTGGACAAACAATGACAAAAAATTGCTCTCACATAATAGTAAAGCCAAGAATCTCATTTGTTGTGCCCTGACAAGGAGAGAATTCAACAGGATCCCAGCATGCAAATTAGCAAAATAAATGTGGGATGAGTTGAAGCTCACATACGAAGGGACTGACAAAGTCAAAGAAACCAAGATTGACATCTTGGTCACATAATATGAGAAATTCCAAATGCTAACAGGTGAGACCATTACCCAAATGTATAGCAGATTTACTGACATAACTAATGGTCTTGCAGGGCTTGGAAAGATGTACAACACTAAAGATATGGTAAGAAAAATTCTCAGATCCCTACCAAGCCAATGGACTCCAAAAGTCACAGCCATCGAAGAAGCTAATGATCTTACAACTATGTCATTAGAAAAGCTTATAGGATCATTGATGGCACATGAGATCAACATGGAGCGACAATCTGAAAGCTCATCCAAAAAGAAATTTTCTAATGCGTTCAAAGTTATAGCTGCTCCTTCCACCTTTTCCTCGTCTAGTCCAGGCTCTAAAATAGTGATGTAAATGATGTATTGTCCAAGCTTCAGAGAATTCTTAAGAAAAAGAAGAATGGATCAAGAAGGATCCAAAAGAAGGAGAAAAAGGAGAAAGAATCAGTCTGCTATGGATGCAAAAACCTGGACATCTGAGACCAGATTGTCCAAGACTCAAGAAGACTAGTCAGCTAGAAAAATCTAAGAAGATGCACAAGAAATTCAAAAGAAAAGTCATGGTAGCTACTTGGGACAATGAAGAAGTCTACACTTCAGATTCATCAAGCTCAGATTCAGAAAAAGAGCAGGTAAGTTCAGCCCTCATGGCAGGACTAGATGAGGTACATTCTGACCCATCTTTTAATTCTTGCACTGATTCAGGGTTAGAGTCTGAAGATTTAAAAGATGTCTTTAATGAACTTTATGAAAAACATAAAGGTGTTGTAAAAGAATTAAAGAATCTGAAAAATAACCTTACTTGCTTAGAAAACACTAATTCTGATCTTAAATCAGAAATGGAACAACTGGAAACACAATTAAAGGAAAGTAAAAATAATAATTATCTTTTGAATGAAGATTTAAATAGCAAGAACAATGAAAAATTAGAGTTAGAAGAAAAATTAAAAACTCTAACTGAAGAAAAAATTTATTTAAAAGAATCAGTTAGAAAATTAACAAAAGGTAAAACATCTCTAACTCTATGCTTAAAAGGCTCAAAATCTGACAACAATAAATAAGGTCTTAGATACGAACCTCTTGAAAAAGGAAAATAAATTAAGTATCCTGAAAAATATCCATTACCAAAATTGTGAAAGAAACCAAGATGCCTCGGAAAAGGGCCCCTATAATGAACCAATGCTCTCAAAAGAAAAATGTGTCTAAAAATCATGTTCTAAATAAACATCACAAAGACAATAAGGCCTGCAAAATAAATTATATTCATTGTTATTCTCATTGTAATAAATTAGGCCACATAGTAAACACCTGCACTACTAAGCACTTATTATGGATTCCGAAAGGATACTTTTATGCATCTAACCATCAAAGACCCAAAAAGATTTGGGTACCTACTTCTAAGTAGTTTATTTGCAAGATACCCTTGGAGCATCAGGATCAAAGGATGCTCAAGGCATTGGTGACTGCCAGCTCTTCATCCAACTCATATCTGAGGAGGGAGTAGTCACAAATTTGTATTTAATTTACAAGTACTACTAATAAGGTTTTGCAAGTCTCTTTTTATAAGATCAATGTAGGTAAAACTCTTGAAGACTTGTCAAATAACAAGTAGATATGTCAAGAAACAGCAAGATCAAACAACAGGTCGACACACATTCAAGACTATGTCGACACACATAGAAGATCAGGTCAACGCACTATGAAACAATTGTCGACAGACAAGTGAAGACTCATCAAGCCTCACTCTAAGGGGGAGCCTCACATCAAGGAGGAGCCTCATATTAAGGGGGAGCCATACACTATAAGCGGGAGCAAGTAATAGAGATGTAAATTCATGACAAGTATTGTTAAACTCCTCTCCTTCAAACTCACAACATATTGGTAAGAAGTCTCTACAAAAGATATGAAAGCAAAATGGTAAGATCCTTCCTTTTTGGTTATTGACAAAAAAAGGGGAGAGTATTCTTAAACTATGAATTTTGAATTTTTTTGTTTATTTCATGCTTTGAGTATCTAACTTTCAGAAAATTCACATGAGTTTTGTCATCACCAAAAAGGGGGAGATTGTTGAACCACTCCTATATTTTTATCCTTTTATTTTGGTGATAACAAAACCCATGTTTACAACAAAACTCATGTTTACCTTAAAAATATCATTAATATATTTTATATTATATTATCCCATGAATAAAATATATTCTTGCATTATCGTTATAGATTTACACTTAGTTTTAATTTCATCATGCATGTTTTGATCATGTTCAGTCGAAGCTAGCTTCGTCATATCTGAAGCTACACTTTGTCATATCTGAAGTCCACTTTGCCATATACAAAGCTGGCACTTCATCATGCATGTTTTGGTCGTGATCAGTCGAAGCCCAACTTCGTCATATTTGAAGTTAACTTTGTCATATCTGAAGTTATATACGAAGTTCACTTCGACCGACTGCGGGTTTCAACTTCGACCGACTACGGGTTTCAACTTCGACCGACAACGTTATAATCTGTTTTATGCGAAGTCCACTTCATCATATACGAAGTTCACTTCGTCATATGCGAAGTTTCAGCTTCAACTGACTGTGTTGTTTTTCATTCTATACGAAGTTCACTTCGTCATATACGAAGTCCACTTCGTCATATCCGAAGCTTCACTTCGACTGTTTACATTATATTCTTTTCCAATCAATTTTTGCTTTATTACACATCGATTACAGTTATACTCAAACATCGATTGTCTGAAACATCGATTGTCTGAAACATCGATTGTCTTAAACATCAATTACGTTTCACTTGAAGATCGATTGTCCTAAACATCGATTATATTCAAACATCGATTACATACACTGTCATCATCGATTACATACATTAGAACATCGACTACCTTTATGAAACATCGATTGCCTCTATATTTCAAATGTTTCAAAATGTTTGTGGCGACAACTGAAAAATTCATATGTACTTCACATGCTATCTTATTATTTCTCTATCTGACTGAAGATCTTTTTGTTGTTTATCATTTGAGGTAGGTGAGATGTTGTCAACAGAAAATAAGGACTCCTTCATTCCTTCTAGACAAAAAGGGTCTTACCTAACATTTTTGGATGTCAGCAGAAAACATGGAGGTAAGGCAGGTATGGGCCTTCTATCATAAGACCTTTTAGTCTAACTCTGTCTTCTGTGCCTACAGATATCTAGACTTCCCTCTACACCAAGTGTCTATTAGATAGAAGAAGAAGGAAAGCATATGAAGAAGAAGATGAGCAATGGATCCAAGAACTCCAACAACTATAGCTCAACAGATCTATCTTTCTACCCTATAAAGGATGAAGTGTTTGTGTAAGATCCGGCTCTCTTTGGGCCTTGGCCCAGTCCTCAAGGTTGCGATGGGCTTGCTGGTCGCGACAGTGTTGCGACAGTAGGGTCGGTCGCAACATGCTTCTTTTCGCGCCCCCTTTGGGCGTCGCTGTGGACGTTCTGTTTGACCCCGAAACTCCAGAGTCCCCCCGAACGTTGATGCTCCCTCGTTGGGCGTTGGCGTGTGACGTTGGTTGACCCTCGTTCTCACTTTGCGTGGACTCCCATTGACCGAGTTGACCAAGGAGAGAACAAGGAAACCAGCAAAGAAAGTGAATGGGATGTGATCTCCAAGGCCTTACCTGTGCCCAAGGAAGTGTTCAGATCGTGCCGGTGATGTAGCCTCGCGAGCGGATGATGACGGGACACCGACTTTCTCCCCTTCGGCCGGCCAAAAGGAAGAAGCTTTGCGGTATCATGGGAGGTATTCCTGTGACAAAGAAGACTCTATTAGACTTATGTGAAGTGTAGTAAACGTCCAGAAGCAAAGAGAAATGACCCAAAAGGTGAGCCCGGTACCGGTTTCGGGCTTGAGAAGAGGGGTGGCCAAGTGTTATGACCACCCTTATTCTCTCCATTTTTGGTTTGGAAAACCCCTTTTAGGTGTGTAGGAGTGTGTACTACATGCTTGGTGGGTGTGTGTGTAGAGTGAATAGCATGCAAAGCTAAGAAAGGAAGAAGGGAAAGAGAAGGAGAAGAAGGAGATGATCCTCATTTGCAGGCGTTGGTGGCTGCTTTGTGGACTCCTCCAACTCGTGGTGAAGCCTCCTGGATGCTCCAAATGATGAGAGGCAGAGAGGAAGCAAGGGTGGAAGCTCTCAAGGCTTGAAGTGGATTTTCTCTCTCTTCCCTCAAGGCATCAAAGCATGGGCTCGTCCAGCATCTCCCCCCTTGCTTAGAAGGATGAGGACCTTCATATATAGGCAGTGGGGGCGGAGCTAATGAGCATAGGATGCTCAAGTGTGAGAAAACACACTTAAACATGTGGCAATCCAAGTAGAAAGTCTAAACCAATGGGAGGGGGCCAAGTAGGACTTTTACTGGGTCAAGGGCCCCATGCGCTGCATGGCCGAGGTAGGGGCACAAGTGGGCGAGAATCTTGGGCAGTTCTGCAGACCACCCCATGCAGACGTCAACATATGTGGACGTCAACGGGAGTCGACGTCAAGGGTGTGTGCCATCAACCTGGAGTAAACGGCATGATGTTGACGTTAACATTGGATCCAAGGCAAGTCAACAAGCGGTCAAACAAGTCTTATTAGGCCATAGACCAGGCGGGGATGGGCAAAATCTCACGTCTACAAATGCCCCTCCGAGACATCCGATCTTTCAAGGGAGTGAAGCAGACTAAAAGGTTGGTGTCTCGATAAACAAAGGATGCAGAGATTTGATAAAAGGGTCATCTCTGAGGATAGGAATTCTAGCAAGCCACACGAATGAGTTAGGCTAGAAACAAGTGATGAATCATATGAGAGACAAGTGTGTGAAAAAGGGAGGGTGATCTACCCGTGTAATTACAACTGCAACCTAACGGTAGGGTTCCCGGCATTGCCAAGTAGGACTTTGACTAGTTTCTAGTGTTGTCTGAGTCAAAGGAGTCGTAATATGACGGTTGAATCAGGGAAATCTCACAACCAAAGTCCGTCAGGACCTGCCAACATAATCAGGACATTTTTCGAATCAGGGGGTTGTGAAGACAAAAGGGATTGATTGTACTCTCAAAGGATTATCAAAGATTCTAACTGGAATCATTATTTGGAAAGCTGGAAGTCCATAATTAAGCTCATGACTGGCAAAAGGTTCACATGAACTCAATAAGACTGGTAGACTGAAATGATAGCACAATGATAAACTCGGTGGGATTGTTTGGGATAACTTGGGGAATGGGCAATAAGGGTTTGATATCAACTTTGATATTTAGGAAGATGGTGCTGATTTGGTTGGCCACTTGAGCTGAGTGCCATGCAGCAATTGAGGAAAAATCTCCATTTTTTTTTGAGTTAGTAAGAGAATGTTAGTAGGGAAATCCTAAATGCATGTTGGTGTGGATTTCCTATCTAAAATGCAAGTTAACCAAAGGAATTTTAAGGCCAAAAAAGTAACTGAGAGATCGCAAACCCGTCATTGTAACGACCCTCCTTATACTGGTACAGTTATACCAACCCACGTCAGTATAATGAACATCGTCACAGTGGGACATTGACTCAACACTAACACTAAGCTAAGATGTACACAAATATAAATATAGAACAGCGGAAATAAAAGAATTACTTCATTCTTATTCCATCATCCACATTAATTATTCACAGTCCTTATAGCAATTAAAGAAAACTAAAGTCCACATAATTGGAATTCTAAATCAAATTACATTGTTCATTTACAATTACATAAGTCTCCAATTACATACTATGAAAATGGAAGTACAATATCAATATCTCCACAACAATCTACTCCTCTCGCTCAAAGTCGCTCCCAACGATCTCCTCCAAGGAAGTAGAATCACCTACTACACCTGTACGCCGAAGCAAGAGTGAGTCTAAAAGACTCAGCAAGCTTACCATATTCAACATCCATATATATATCTTATACACATATTGCATGATTTTATCCAATTCAAGTATAACACATGGAAACCTATATCAATTTAAGCACATGGATTATGGTTAAGACATTAAACAATGTAATATGATCACCTACACATGCTTTCTACGTGAAACATGTAACATGATTTATAACCAAACATTATTCATGTCATGATAACATTCTACTAATCTAGAGAATGGAATCTAGCACAAAGTAATAGTAATCTAACATGTATTCTAATCATTTCGACATGCTCATTTCACATTCGTTTACACAATTAACTTGTTGTTTTAATGCAATAAATTCACAATCATACATGATACCACATTTTATCAAGCATGGATTGAATGTTAAAACAACTCGAGTTGATTGACAATACTATACAAATTTAGCATGAAACTAGATACTAATTGAGTAACATATTTAACATGGAATCTAGACATTCTTTCATGCATTTACCACAATTGTAATCACACTTAGCTTGTTGTTTTAACATGCATTACACATTATTCACATGGATTACACTTATTCACATGCTAGCACATTCACTTTATATTTTCATATACTCAATTACACATTTCACAAGTTCACATGCACATATATTCACATTTCACATTTAGTTGTCGTGACACATAGTCCAAACCACCACTAGAATGACACAAATAACACATTCACATACCTATCACCTAGGCAATATAGTGATAGATCTTGGTTAACTGCACAGAACTGGGAGAAGCACTCTCCACCCTAACCAGTGGTACTTGTCCACCTCCAGGATTTCATCCTAATTGCCCATAGGATTTCACACACTATGAACCTTCCCATAGGGACTTTACTATGGTAGGGTCCACCGCCCTCCATGGTAGCAGTGTCACACACGGCACAAGTTTTTATGTACTTCACATTATTTACACATTTTTTACACACCGTTTAATATAATTATGTTCAATTTCACATATATGCATAGGCTTCAGTTTTCCTAGCATGATACTACTGTTCACAGTAAATAAATAGCTCACATCATGATTCTATACATGCTGTAAATACTAAATTACACAGATTGAATTTACCATGCTCATTACATTGATTTTCCATGATGTAACCAAGAATCACACTTACTGTCATCAGAATGAATCCAAATTTTTATCACAGGTTATAAACAGGCAGTATGTTACATGCTCGATTTTCCAAAATTTTCAGATCATTACACTAATTATAATAATTAAAATAGTTCGTAGGCATGTTTTCGCTAATTTCATATACATAGCTTCCACAATGAATCAATCATTCCCAATAGATTCAATACACGCATACAGTCATTATGCAGTCACAAAAAATTTATGCAACCCTAAATCAGCATGGATCTAATTAACAGGAATTTATATGGCTGAATCATGCTGAACATCTCATTTCAGAAATTCTAATAAATGACATAATGTGCGGAAATTCAATGTAATCATATGGCGTGTTCTAATGGATGTACTTGACCAAACGGAAATTTTATAGCATGCACTTATGTTCAGAAATTCGAAGATTAGGTCACAATTATCAAGACATGTTTTCTGCAGAAACCAGAAGAACTCGGCGACACACAGGTGGCCGCCAACCGGGTTAACGGCACCATCGGTGGCCATTGACCCTGGATCATAATGGCACAGAAACTGACGTAAGTTTACTGTCTGTGTGCAAACACAGACTGAACTCAAAAATGATGGTGAAAGGGGGGTTCCAAGACACAATAAAAATCTGGAAAAATATCTAGGACCTACTAGAGATGTGCATGGATGATGTCCAATGGATACTTGCCTTTAAGAAATTTACACAATGCGATTAGATGCCGGAGAAGCTCTCATCGGCCTGTGCCAAGAAGCCCTCCTAACCTCCTCGATCCGGCTTCAGTGTTGATGGAGGAAGTATGTCGGGGTCGGGGAAGTCTTCTTCGATGTTCCAAGTGTCCTCCCGTCGATGCAGATCGCCAAGAACCACACCAGCAAGAGAGATCCACGGCCTCCAAGTTCGGTTTTTGCACAGCAAAACTAGGGATTTTGACAAAATGCCAAAAAGGGTTTGATCCGGCCGGAGAGTGGGTATTTTATAGAGCCAAGTGTTTAGGGACTTGATAAGGTAGGGCATCCGACCGTTGGGAGTCAGTTTCTAAAACCAGGGCGAAAGAATCGTGGGCGTTTCCAGATCTGGAGCCGCAACAAAACTAGGAAGTAGACGTCCACATAGGTGGCCGCCTACAATGGGTTAACGTCCATCGATCTGGATGCTGGCTCAGCCCTAGGTGTCCACTCATGTTGACGCCAACTTGATTTTCGGCCAGAACACAAAAATGCAGCATTTTATGCATACTTTATGTACATATATATATATTATATATATATATATATATATATTTGTTCACATAACTATGCACACTATGCATCCAAACACTATACAACCAAACAACCTAAATAAGAGGCAAAATTCGAGGGCCTTACACCCTCTCCCCCTTAACGAAACTTCGTCCTCGAAGTTAGACCTACTCTACTCAAACAATTGGAGATACTTCTTTTTCATCACATCCTCCAACTCCCAAGTAGCCTCCTCTCGCAAAAAGTTCCGCCATAGCACCTTCACAGATGCAATAGTCTTGTTCCAGAGATGCTGAACCTTCTGGTCAAGAATAGCTACTGGTTGCTCAACAAAAGATAGATCTGGCTGGATCTCCACTGGCTCGTGACTAATCACATGAGATGGATCTCTGACATACCTCCTGAGCATAGATACGTGGAACACCGGATGAACACTAGCTAACGCCAGGGGTAAAGCTAGCTCATATGCCACGTTGCCCAATCGTTTGAGAATCTCATACGGGCCAATGAATCTAGGACTTAGCTTACTATGCCTGCCAAATCTAACACCTCGAGTAGGTGAAATCTTCAAAAAGACATGCTCACCTACCTCGAACTCTAAATCCTTTCTTCTGTTGTCGACGTAACTCTTCTGCCTATCCTGCGCCGCAACAAGCCTCTTTCTGATAAGCTGGACCTTATCCAAAGTTTCTTGAACTAACTCCAGACCGATCAACTGCCTATCACCAGTCTCCTCCCAACATAAAGGAGATCTACAAGGCCTTCCATACAACGCCTCAAATGGAGCCATACCAATACTCGCATGAAAATTATTGTTATATGCGAACTCCACAAGAGGTAAATGACGTTCCCAATCATCCTTCCAATCCAGCACACATGCTCTCAACATATCCTCGAGCATCTGGATAGTCCTCTCGGACTGTCCATCTGTCTTGGGATGGAACGCCGAACTAAGCTTCAATTCAGAGCCCAAAGCATCCTGAAGATCCTTCCATAGCCTCGAAGTGAATCTCGAATCTCGATCTGAAATGATCGACTTCGGCACACCATGCAATCTAATAATGCTACTAACATACAATCTAGCTAAACTCTCAACCGACTGCTTCTTCTTCATAGGCAAGAAATGCGAAGTCTTAGAGAATCTATCTACAACTACCCAAATCAAGTCATTGCCCCTCCTTGATCTGAGCAAATCTGATACAAAATCCATAGTGACAGCCTCCCACTTCCATACTGGGATTTCCATCTTTTGCATAATGCCAGATGATCGCTGCCGCTCGGCCTTCACTTGCTGGCACACTAAACATCTAGATACAAACTCCGCTACATCCTTCTTCATACCAGACCACCAAAATGATCTCTTCAAATCCTGGTACATCTTAGTGTTACCCGGATGAATAGAGAATCTAGATCTATGAGCCTCTGCTAATACATGCTCATGGACATCCACTATATCGGGAACACAGACATGGTGATGAAACCTAATTACACCATCCTCATCATGAGCAATGCTTTCCTTGCCCACTAACTCTTGGAATCTAGGGTCGGCCTTTTGCTGCTCGATCACCTCATCCAACACCGAAGACCTAATGGACAATTGAGCCATAAAAGCCTGCCATAATGGCTCTAACTCAGTCATCGCACAAGCCGCATCCTCCAACATCTTCCAATCCTGCTGGAGTAATGATCTCTTCCTACTAAGAGCATCTGCCACGACATTCACCTTTCCAGGATGATACTGAAGGTCGAAGTCATAGTCCTTGAGGAACTCAATCCATCTCCTCTGCCGCAGGTTTAATTCCTTTTGAGAGAAGAGATATCCAAGCTCTTATGGTCAGTGAACACCTCAAATCTGACAGTATAAAGATAGTGCCTCCAGATCTTCAGTGCATGCACCACTACCGCAAGCTCTAAATCATGAGTCAGATAGTTACGCTCATGCTCCTTCAATTGACGAAAAGCATACGCCACAACCCTTCCCTGCTGCATCAACACACAGCCTAAACCAATCTGAGATGCATCCGTATAGATGGCAAAACCCTCATCACCACTAGGCAATACCAATACCGGAGCAGATGTGAGCTTAGCCTTCAATAATTGAAAGCTACTCTCACACTCCTCGGACCAAACAAACTTCACACCCTTCTTGGTTAGCTTCGTCAAAGGGGCAGTGATAGATGCAAATCCCCTAATAAATCACCGATAATAACCTGCTAAACCAAGGAAACTCTGAATCTCCGATGGGGTTCTGGGAATCTCTCCAATCTAACACATCCTAAACCTTAGCTGGATCAACAGCTACACCAGCGCCGGAGATAACATGCCCAAGGAAATGAACCTCGCGCATCCAAAAATCGCACTTGCTGAATTTTGCATACAACTTGTGCTCTTGGAGAACTTCTAACACTACCCTCAAATGCTGACGGTGTATGGCCTCATCCGGAGAATAGACCAACACATCATCGATAAACACTACAACAAAACTATCTAAATAAGGCCTAAACACCCTGTTCATGAGATCCATGAATGCTGCAGGGGCGTTGGTTAGACTAAATGGAAGAACTAAGAACTCATAATGTCCATAACGGGTCCTAAAGGACATCTTGGACACATCCTCACTCCTAATCCTCAACTGATGATAACCAGTCCGCAAATCAATCTTAGAAAAGATCGATGCATTTTGCAACTGGTCAAATAGATCATCGATCTGCGGTAAGGGATACATGTTCTTCACAGTCACTTGGTTTAGCTTCCTATAACAATGCAATAACCTAAGTGACCCATCCTTCTTCTTTACGAATAAGGCAGGTGCGCCCCCAAGGAAAAACACTCCCTTATCTATCTAAATTTTGCAACTGCTTCCTTAGCTCAGCTAACTCTGAAGGTGCCATCCGATATGGAGCTTTGAGATAGGAGAGGTGCCGGAAGCAACTCTAGGGTAAACTCTATCTCTCTAACCGGTGGCAATCCAGATAAATCATCAGGAAATACGTCTGGAAATTCCTACACTACATCAATCTCCTCGAGGGTAGGTGACTGATCAGCTTTTGGTACTAATACTACGCTGGCAAGAAATGTGTCACACCCCTTGCTAACCATCCTCATCGCCTTCATGGCGGAGATGACAAACTTTCCCGCAAGGTTCTTTGGCAATGGATGTGAAAACTCATCCTCACCAAGAATACGGAAAAGGATCTTCTTCCCACGACAATCAACTAATGCATAGTGCTCGTCTAGCCAATCCAGACAAAGAATTGCATCATAGTCCTTCATCTTTAGCAAAAAGAAGCATCTATCTAAAACCCTATCCTCAATGCACACAGGTAAAGACGGAATGTACTTCCTAGTCGATACCGTACCCGCAAGTGTGTGCACAGACAACGGAACTTCTAATTCCTCTGACTCTAAAGCTAACTGCCTAGCAAACCGCTCGGAAATGAATGAGTGAGTGGCACCCGTATAAAAAAAAACCTGAGCATGCGCACCCATGAAAAGAACCGTACCTTCGGTGACATGCTCTGCCTACTCGGCATCCTCACGAGCTAACGCGAACACTCGAGCTTGGGCTCGAGGCCTTCTTGGTCGTCCTGTAGCTGGCGCTGGTCGCTAGACTCCCTGCTGAAGTCTGGGACAGTCCCGGATCTGGTGCTCACTGCTCCCGCACTTGAGGCACTTTCCCGCCAACTTCCAGCACTCTGTACCACCATGTGCCCTTCTGCAATGAGGACACTCCTTCTTGCCACTAGGCCTACTACTAGGGGAACACTGAGAAGCTACCTACTGACTTCCCGCTGCCATGGGGCGCTGCTGTGACTATACGCCTTCTTCTTTCTATCCTGCCGTTGGAAAGGAGCTGCAAGCCTCTTCTGTTAAGCCTTCTTCTCCTCAAGGTAATGCTCCATCTCACTCTCCTAATGGCACGCCGCACTAAGAGCCTCATCCAAGGTACGATGATCGAACGCCATAAGCCTCGATCGCAGTGATGGCTTTAGGCCCATCAAGAACTTCTTCATCTTCCTGCGCTCATCAGCAATGATATGAGGTGCATACTTCAACAGCTCAGCAAACCTAGCCTCATACTCGAGTACGGTCATGGAGCCCTGAGTCACGGTGAGGAACTCCTGCTCCATCTTGTCCTGGATATGCTCGGGAACGAACTTGGCCCCAAAGAGCCTCACGAACTCGTCCCAAGCAACCTCGACGGCACCATCCTCAAATCTAGTACACAGTAACGAGGACCACCACACATCGGCTCTATCCTACAAAACATCCTTCATAAGCACCATACTAGACAACTCTAAACGTAACAAAAAAAAATACATAGCAACTAACACATACTTGTAGCATATAGGTGGCCAAGCTGACCTTGTCATCCTCAGCACACCTAATAGCCCGGAAGATCTTCTCGATCTCCCTCATCCAGCTCTCTACAAGCAGTGGATCACTCTCCCCCTTAAAAGAGGGTGGGGCCATCCTCTTGAACCGCTCCATCATTGAAGGTCCACCATGGTCATGCCCCTGGGGAACTGGAGCTAGGGCCTGAGCCTGCTACAACAATCAATACAATTTAACATTTGTAACACAATAGCAATGTAACAATCATATATTTAAAAGAAAATAGACTACTTCTATCCAACATTGCTAACCTGAGCCTCCAATTGAGCCTGGAGTGCAGCCTGGGTATGCGCCTGTGTCTACATAGCCTGCACTAGGCCTTGCATGAATACTCCATAATCAACTGGTGGTGGTGGAGGAAGTACAGCAGGTCCCTGTGGGGCTGGGGCCTGCTGCTCATCCCTCTCCTCATGCCTAGGCTCATCCTCTCTAGCATGGGCACCACGCCTGCCACGAGAAGCCATATTGTGCAAAACAATTTAATCAATATTAGAAACTAAGTTATTTAGTTCCTAACCATTTTCTTATCTATCTTTCATTCATTATCAATCATTTCTACACATATGGACAATTCTATAAAGACTTAGCATATAATGAAGATGATGGTATATATTCATGTACAATCTCAACCGGTTTCTCTGATACCAATCTCTGTAACGACCCTCCTTATACCGGTACGGTTATATCAACCCACGTCAGTATAATGAACGTCGTCATAGTGGGACATTGACCCAACACTAGCACTAAGCTGAGATGTACACAAATATAAATATAGAACAGTGGAAATAAAAGAATTAACTTCATTCTTATTCCATCATCCACATTAATTATTCACAGTCCTTAGAGCAATTAAAGAAAACTAAAGTCCACAAAATTGGAATTCTAAATCAAATTACATTGTTCATTTACAATTACATAAGTCTCCAATTATATACTATGAAAATGGAAGTACAATATCAATATCTCCACAACAATCTACTCCTCTCGCTCAAAGTCGCTCCCAACGATCTCCTCCAAGGAAGTAGAGTCACATGTTGCACCTGTACGCCGAAGCAAGAGTGAGTCTAAAAGACTCAGCAAGCTTACCATATTCAACATCCATACACATATCTTATACACATATTGCATGCTTTTATCCAATTCAAGTATAACACATGGAAACCTATATCAATTTAAGCACCTGGATTATGGTTAAGACATTAAACAATGTAATATGATCACCTACACATGCTTTCTACGAGAAACATGTAACATGATTTATAACCAAACATTATTCATGCCATGATAACATTCTACTAATCTAGAGCATGGAATCTAGCATAAAGTAATAGTAATCTAGCATGTATTCTAATCAGTTCGACATGCTCATTTCACATTCGTTTACACAATTAACTTGCTGTTTTAATGCAATAAATTCACAATCATACATGATACCACATTTTATCAAGCATGAATTGAATGTTAAAACAACTCGAGTTGATTGACAATACTATACAAATTTAGCATGAAACTAGGTACTAATTGAGTAACATATTTAACATGGAATCTAGACATTCTTTCATGCATTTACCACAATTGTAATCACACTTAGCTTGCTGTTTTAACATGCATTACACATTATTCACATGGATTACACTTATTCACATGCTAGCACATTCACTTTATATTTTCATATACTCAATTACACATTTCACAAGTTCACATGCACATATATTCACAATTCACATTTAGTTGTCATGACACATAGTCCAAACCACCACTAGAAGGACACACATAACACATTCACATACCTATCACCTAGGCAATACAGTGATAGATCTTGGTTAACCGCCAAGAACCGGGAGAAGCACTCTCCACCCCAACCAGTGGTACTTGTCCACCTCCAGCATTTCATCCTAATTGCCCATAGGATTTCACACACTATGAACCTTCCCATAGGGACTTTACTACGGTAGGGCCCCACAGCCCTCTATGGTAGCAGTGTCACACACGGCACAAGTTTTTATATACTTCACATTATTTACACATTGTTTGCACACCGTTTAATATAATTATGTCCAATTTCCAATATATGCATAGGCTTCAATTTTCCTGGCATGATACTACTGTTTACAGTAAATAAATAGCTCACATCATGATTCTATACATGCTGTAAATACTAAATTACACAGATTGAATTTACCATACTCATTACATTGATTTTCCATGATGTAACCAAGAATCACACTTACTGTCATCAGAATGAATCCAAATTTTTACCACAGGTTATAAACAGGTAGTATGTTACATGCTCGATTTTCCAAAATTTTCGGACCATTACACTAATTATAATAATTAAAACAGTTCATAGGCATGTTTTCGCTAATTTCATATACACAGGTTCCACAGTGAATCAATCATTCGCAACATATTCAATACACGCTTACAGTCATCATGCAGTCACAGAAAATTTACGCAACCCTAAATCAACATGGATCTAATTAACAGGAATTTACAAGGCTAAATCATGCTGAACATCTCAATTCAGAAATTCTAATAAATAACATAATGTGCAGAAATTCAATCTAATCATATGGCGTGTTCTAATGGATGTACTTGACCAAACAGAAATTGTATAGCATGCACTTATGTTCAGAAATTCGAAGATTAGGTCACAATTATCAAGACATGTTTTCTGCAGAAACCAGAAGGACTCCGCGGCACACAGGTGGCCGCCAACTGGGTTAACGGCACCATCAGTGGCCGTTGACCCTGGATCTTAACGGCACCAGAAGCTACCGTTAAGTTCCTGTCTGTGCAAAACACAGACTGAACTCAAAAACGATGGTGAAAGGGGGGTTCCAGGACACGATAAAAATCTGGAAAAATACCTAGGACCTACTAGAGATGTGTATGGACGATGTCCAATGGATACTTGCCTTTAAGAAATTTACACAATGCGATTAGATGCCAGAGAAGCTCTCCTCGGCCTGTGCCAAGAAGCCCTCCTAACCTCCTCGATCCGGCTTCAGTGTTGATGGAAGAAGTATGTCGGGGTCGGAGAAGTCTTCTTCGATGTTCCAAGTTTCCTCCCATCGATGCAGATCGCCAAGAACCGCACCAGCAAGAGAGATCCACGGCCTCCAAGTTCTGTTTTCGCACGGAAAAACTAGGGTTTTTGACAAAATGCCAAAAATGGTTTGATCCGGTCGGAGAGTGGGTATTTTATAGAGCTAAGGGTTCGGGGACTTGATAAGGTAGGGCATCCGACCGTTGGGAGTCGGTTTCTAAAACCAGGGCGAAAGAATCGCAGGCGTTTCCAGATCTGGAGCTGCAACAAAACTGGGAAGTAGACGTCCACATAGGTGGCCGCCTACAATGGGTTAACGTCCATCGATCTGGACACTGGCTCAGCCCTAGGCGTCCACTCATGTTGACGCCAACTTGATTTTAGGCCAAAACACAAAAATGTAGTATTTTATGCATACTTTATGTACATACATATATATATATTATATAATGCATTACATATACACCATATGTACATAGGTAAACAATCATATACATATACATGCACACTTTACTTAATTATAATATGTATAAGAATACATATATATATATATATATTTGGTTCACATAACTATGCACACTATGCATCCAAACACTATACAACCAAACAACTAAATAAGAGGCAAAATTCGAGGGCCTTACAGTCATAGTTTTTAGTAAAGGGGAACTCTGGGTTCACGGTCGCCAAGTTATTTGTCTCTGGTGACTAAACCTATGTTAGACATACCTGTACAACACTCAAGGTCGCATGAGTGTTCTCAGATTTGAAGCATTACCTATGTTTAAATATCCTGCAAAATAACTCGAAACACAAGATGAGAAATAATGGCCATATGTGTGATAGAGAGCTTGAAAATTTCACCAAGGTTGACGTTCAGCTCGATTGCCATCAACTCGCAGTTGACGTCAACATGGTGTGTCGTCTACCACAGTAGATGTCCACATATGTTGCCGTCAATAGCGCACTGATGTCAAACGATGTTGACGTTAACCTGCCAGCAGATTAAACCGAAAAAATAGCAATTGGGAGGCCATTAGGACTCTTCCATCTTCAACCTCTGTTCTCCCTTCCTCAACTCCGAACCAGAGAACGTTTGGATGACCTGCAACAGCTACCATGGCCTCTACATCGACTGGAATGTCCTCGAGCACGAAACCGGGTGTTTTGAGTGAAGTTCTGGGGCATTTGAGCACCCGACTAGCCAATGGGGAGATACGTAGTGCTATTCTTGCCCTTTCTTTCTGAAAACACCCCAACCTCCTTCTCATGGTGCTTCCTAGATGTTGCAGGATGTGCCCGCCTTCCCAAGCCAGGGCCAGGTACGGGCCTTCTCCTGGCTGATCAACTTGGTAAGCGCAATAACGATCGACATGAGGAGCTACATTGAGGCATGGAACCTGAGCTTCATGATCGTCCTGGCCAAGAACATGAAGGACATGTGGTGGGGATTTGATGCCCTGGAAGCACTTATGGAGCACTGGCACCCACACACACACACATTTGTGTTCCAGGGATTCGAAGCAACCGTGCTGTTGGAGGAGGTGGAGCTATTCCTGGGCTGAAAACACTGCCTGGATATGACATCATGACCCCTCTTCTCCATGGGAAGAGATTCTGGAAGACATTGTGCATGACAAGAAGGAAGTAATGAGGATGACGAACAAGAACGATCTTCCTGGACCAGTTGGCCTGGTGGTTGATCCAGCACGTGAAGGAGATGGGCGGTGAGAGGGCGACCCGTGGACTGACACTCTGCCTCGCCGGTGTGTTTTTATTCTCTACCAGTGGTGATTTCCTCCTATATGAGCATGTGGGAATCCTATCTCTGCTACGGCATGGGCAGTCACTTGCCCCTGCAGTGCTGGCACACCTCTACAGCTCCCTCACTATGATGAGCTTAGGAGGACGCACATGCGGGAGCTTGTTCCTGCTTCAGGTATGGATGGAAGGCCATCTAAAGTTTGATTATGCTAAGAGACAACTTGTAACACCCCAAAATTTAATACCAAAATAATAATATGATCTAAAAAAATTAGAAAAATTCAGATTTTCATAAAACACATAAATATCCACAAGAAACTTGATTATTTTTACTCCAGAAATATTTCTACATTATTAAAGTAATCTTGATGCTGTCTTCAGATGTGCGCACTCTGACAGGATGCCACCAGAATTTGGTAACGAAATTGAAATCTGAAAACACTGTAATTCTTAGAAAAATGTGTTGGTTTTAGAAACGTAAATATCCTGAATTATTAACGCACGGATATCAAGATTAAGTCGACACAATGATTTTCGGGGTAAATTTTGCTGGATGAAAAATTAAATCTAAAAACTAAAATAAAATCACCATAATTTATAAAACCTTTCAATTAGCTTATGTTTGAAATTTCAACTTGATTGAGCATCGTTTGAGTATAAAAATAAAGGGCCAAAGAGTCTGGATGAATTATCTTCTAATTATGTAAACTATTTTCTTAGAAATGTTTGTTTACGTAACCTTGGCTACATATGGCCTTTTCCTCTTTGTTTAAATGGGTTACACGTTCCATGTTACATGTTGACAGTAAGAACGTTTCACTGTGAACGTGGCTAAGAAAGGAGAGTAGGGGGTTTTAACTTCAACGTGTGGGTTTTTACAATGATGGTTGGAGGATTACGTGCCGACCATGCATGTAAACTTAGGGTTTATATAAACTCCCTTGGTTGCTTCCACGAGAGTTTTCTTCCTCTTGTGCTACAATTGCTGCTACGACCATTGTTGGAATTGTACCTTCTGTTGCTGTTGTAGCTGCTACTGCTACGACTCCTGCAGTTGCAACTCTTGCAGTTGCTACTGCTACAACTGCTGCTGCCGTAGCTCCTGCTGAGCTGCCACTGCTATCGTTGCATCTTCTTACATGGATATAGGGGGATTTGCATTCCTCTTTGGCTAAGTAGGTTCCTCCCTACGATTCTTCTCCAATTTCTTAACTTCATGCTTGTAGTCTCTTCATCTGTATGAACCCATGTTTCCTATTTATTCCATGCTCTATAGGAATTTCTTTTCTCTTGTTCCCACCTTTTGTTAGAATCTCTAAGGATAATCGTTTACCATGGTATTATCTTTGACTTGTGTTTAGTAAGGATGTTAGAAGTGTGAACTCCCTATTCTTCTTTCACTTTGTTCATATCTTTAGTGGAAGTAAGGATGTTAGAAGTGTGAACTCCTTATTCTTCTTTCACTTTGTTCATATCTTTAGTGGAAGTTCATGTCTTTAGTTATTAATTCATGTACTTGACGTGAGCTTACTTCTAGCTTCAAGGAAATATTCTTTTCTTCCATAAGTGTTCCACATTTCCACATCACCCATACTATAAAGATCACCTCTCTTTATCTATCCTTTTCTTCAGGAAGGATGTGTGAAGAAATGTACGTAGGACCCACAATTGTTGTTTTGATCATTCATGGAACAATAGAAACTCTTAGAAGGGTCTCTTTAGTCGGTTTAAAACCATTCCATACAGAAAAACATGCGACTGTCGACAGACAGAACCTAGCTGTCGACAGGTACCTTGCTTTCAGAACCTAGAATTCCAGAACAACTAGTAGATGTTGACAGACAGAACCCATCTGTCGACAGATGACAACCATCTGTCGACAACTACCTAAAGCCTCTCGACAGCTAAGGGCCAGATTCCATAATTTAGTTCTGGGTGAACCAATAGCTGTCGACAGCCACCTCATGGCTGTCAACATCCACCAATCTGTGATTTTAACAAGAACCATTTCTTCCTCAATCCAAGGTGACACACTCTTGTATTGTCCAAACAAGTTACCTTTCTCATTTTCTTGGATTCTAAACTATTATACCACTGAGTTGAATCATGTAATCATCATTTATATCCATCTTTGGATTATTTTTGGGACATCCTAAATTATTTTGATTCTTATACCTTTTGGATATCTTTGAGCATTAACTCCTAGAACCTTGCCTCTAGTGATATTGTATTACTCTTGATGAGTGCCCAAGTACCATGTATGTATATCAAAAATGGAAATGGGATGACGTATTTTTGGGTCTTCGGATTCTCTCATGATTTAATTCAAGTGCAAATGGGGCAGATCCAATCCCGAGAGGAGCACCCAAATTTGTTCAATCTATGCAGAGCGGTATGGATCTCTAGGGTGTTTAGCGTGACACCACTACATGCTAGATTGGTCGACATTTCCATGAACTATGTTGAAACATGATTGTTTATTGCTTACTTGAGGAGTGGATAGGGCATCTCTACACATACACTTTCTCTATTTCCTTCTGAATTATTGATTATATACACTCGTGCTTTGTTATTTCATTGATGGTCACCTTATGTCAGTTCATTGGCATACTACTTCATGCTTGTTACTGTTTGATAATCATGGTTCACTTCATCTATGATTTGATTTGTACCATTTTCCATTACTTGTAATCAATACTTACTGCATTCTTGTACCTCAATTATCCTTGACTCATGTAAACTCTTATTTTCCTTGATTTTGGAGGATAAATCCTACTGGGCAAGAGTGCTCATACCTATTTTTTCTCAAGTAATCTACAATTCTAGAAGGTGGAACATTGGGATTTGTGCGCTGAGAGATCAACCTTTGCGGCGTCTACCTTTGAGTTGTAAATTGATAATCATGTAATACCTGTAGAATGACAGTTAATAAATTTTTATTTAGTGAAGCCCCCGAGCTATTTCTGCTCGAAAAGTTCAAATTTTACTCTTGATTTCTTATTCGTTCACATTTCGACATTTATAGATATATTAAATGTCGGGACATGACACAACCTACCCCCTCCAGAATCTTCCTTTGGAGTTCAGTGTACTGCAGCAGGGATTGGTATGAGCCAGAGGATGAGATCAAGTGTGTAACAGCACACCTGAAGAGCAGAGATGCCTGGCATGACTACCTTGGCAATTTCCCAGCGGAAGACTTCATAGTGAGGCCAATGTTCATGAGAACCATTGAGTTCAAAGTTCACACCAGGGAGGACATAGATTTGTGGCTGACTGGTCCTAATCAGATGGTGGTGTATCAGCCACACTGGTGCCAGCATCAGCTAGGAATACCACAGGGAATTACAGCTTCATCTCACTGCACTACCATGATCATCTCAGGAAGGAATGAGAAGGTGATGAAGAAGGCTAAGAAGACTTGGGGGAAGTACACAGTGAGCCAGAAAGTGGGACAGGCAGTGCAAGAGAATTGGAAGGATGTTCTGGCCTATGAAGAGTACATTGACACAATTTGTCACATCTCATGTGATTTCTTTATGGCTCGTAGAGCAAAATGTTGTACTTTTCTCAATTCAATAAGTGTAACACAAGTCTGATGAATAAATAATGAATTGCATAAGGCCCAATGTGTTGAAGTGTTGAAATGGCTTGAATGGTGTGGAATTGAGTGTTCTGTGAGCGATATGTTGGCATCCACATTGATGGACGTCAAGAATAGGTAAACGGCCACCCAACTGCCGTTAACCGCCAGATAGAGTATAGACGCCCAGATCGATGGACGTCAACCTAAAAGTAGACGTCCACAAGCAGGCCGCCGACCGTGGTATGGGGGTCTGACAGAGTACCTCGAGGCAAGATATAGACGGCCACACCCTGGACGTTAACTTGAACTCAGCGGCCACAAGGTTGACGTCAATTTTAAAACACAGCTTTTTGCTACCCAAGGCCTCTCCGGCACCTCTTCACCCATTTCCACACTATCGGAGCACCTTCTCACCTTCTCACTTTCTTGCTCTCACTCTCACTCTTTCAAATCTTCTCAATCTTCCATCATCTTCTGCTCTTGGACTGTTCTGTTCTGTTCTGCGGGTTGCCCGATGGCGAGGGAGAAGAAGCAGGCCCTCCGAGACCGCCCCCGCCGAATGAAGGAAGAGGAGGAGGTGACTGCGGGGGGCTCATCGGCAGAGGAACACCTCGAGGAGGAGGCTGACCCGGCCACGGAGGCCGGCGGTAGCACACCGGAGGGGGAGGAGACGGCGGGTGACAATGGAGAAGAAGAGGGAGAAACAGAGACGGAGGCACCCCGGAGGACCCCACGCTGGCCAAAGGTATGTAACCAGACCTTAAATTCCCCTCTCTGTGTGATTGAATGAATGTGTACAAAGTGGGAAAGAAAGGGGAAACAGGGGAGGTGCCATCGGTCTATCAGGAACTTGACTTCAACATCGGTTGACATCGAGTTCCTATTAACGTCAACCTCTTTGCCGTCAAGGTGAACTTAACGGCAAGGAGATACATGTCAACTTATGAATTCGACGTCAACAACTCTGCCGTCAACCATGAGTAAACGGTGGTACCCTGGATGTCTATTTTATATAAACGAAAACATTGTTTCCGTCAACGTTTTCTTAACGACAATCGATCCTGACGTCTATTTTTCTGTGTTTTGTGTAGGGAAATGGTTGGATGAGGAGCAGGGTGACTTGGGACTTGTGTTGGGCATGGTACAGGGCACTGCCAGAGGCCCAGTAGACGTGGGTTGCACATATGGGGTTTGGGAACCTCCTGGCAGTGCACCCCTTTCACGTGGACGTCCCCTACCTCAAGGCGTTGAGGGAGAGGTGGGATGAGGATTGCAAGGCATTCATCATGCCTTGGGGACACATGATACCCACATTGAAGGATGTGGCATATCTCACAGGACTACCGGTTCAGGGAGAGTCGGTAGTAGGGCAGGAGAGGAGGGACTACCATGACGAGGTGGTAGAGTTGCTGGGACCAGAGTTCGTGGCCGGACGGAGGAGGCCGATCCGAAGCATCTTGGTTGGAGCCCTCTTAGACACAGTGGGTCTAAGAGGAGGGAGGAGGGGTGCACTAGAGACCCTAGAGGAGTTCAGCACCGGAGTGCGGGTGTAACGACCCAGAATCCGCATTACCAGTAACAACCAGTAACCCGAATTCTGACCCGCTAACCCACGAGACAAGCTCGGAAGGGTAGGAAGTGAAAGTCCGAGGAGACTATATGTAAGAAGATACACACCATGCAAAGCAGTAAAATTCCACTATGAACATAATATATACAACCTCAGAGTCTGAGCAAAGTACAGAGTACAACAAAAAGGTACTACTCACTGCAGCTAGGGAGCATCAACACCGGAGTGGCTAGACTCGCCTGGAACGGGAGTCGACGAAGACCCACCTGAAAGGGAAGGGAGTGAGTTTCAAGAAAAGAGACCCAGTAGGGAAAAGTAACCCCACCGGCAACTAAACTAAAGTGCGGAAAGTAAACACTGAAAGTAAGTACACGTCGCACCACAACACAAAACTGTAAACCACGCGGCTCAGTAACACACACTCACACACACAGCAAGTAGGACTCAGCTAGGGTCTGTGGCTCGGCGTCCCGTCACCACAGAGGCTCTCAACCCCAGCCACGTGTGCACACTACAGACGCTCTCTCTTGCGTCTGGTCCATGACCGGTTTTTCCCCTACGCTTGACCCTAGCGGTAGAGAAGGGGCTCCACGGAGACCGGCTCAAAACCACCAAAAGGAGTACGCACAGGACAGAGTCGCACTCGGTGTCCTGGCTCACTAGCGGAGGACAACCACACGCTAGTCGTCTAGACGGAGTCGCACCCACGCCTAGGTAACACAACAGAAACGGGTACACGGTAACGCAACGCGCATACAACAGATGGAACACATTCAACGTCTGAAACCTCGTACAGTAGGTAAACACCTCGTGTCACAAACAGGCGGAGTCACACTCTAAGCCTGGCCCACTTGTGCTATTAGGGCGGACATCACATGTCAATCGCCTCTAAGCACACAATTCAAGTCTACTGGGACATAGAATATAAACGGCCACATCGATTGCCGCCAATAAGAGATAAACGGCAGCCCCTATGCCGTCAACAATAACTAAACGGCAATCGACCTTGTCGTTTAAATCACCCCTGAAGATCTCAGCGTCCAGGGATGTGGACGTTTAGGTCTTCAGTCCCCCAAACCCAGAACTTAACCGAATCAGTTCAAATGGGCAGAAAAACTAAACAACATTCTGACTGATAGAGGGAAACACATCCTCTCATCAATCCACACTACCAAAACATCTAAACTAAACAGTCTAACACTTAGATTGTCTAATTTACTCAAATCCCGGCATGATACAACCCAAACCCTAAACCATAAATTGCATTCCAATTCACTTAATTGGGCATGCTAGTTTGCTGGGGAGGGTTATAGGGGTTAAGTCCCTACCTCAGAATGCCTTAAGAATCCCCAAACAGCCACTAATCGCGCCGGATTCCCCCGAAGACTTTGTGCGAATCGCACCAAAACCACGCGTTTCCCGCCCGATCTAGCAACGCCACACGATCCAGGGCCTTCCCACGAGCTCAAATCACCAACAGAAGCTGTGGAAAACCAAGAAAAGCAAAGGTGGAAGAAGGGAGAGGAAAGGAGAAGAAGAAGCTCTGCTCTCGGGCTGCCCTATTTCAACAGGACTGGTTAGTCGACGTCAACATCTCTGGCCGCCAACTGAACCGCCTATAGACTGACGTCCAGATCCCATGTCGTTGAGTTCAACATCAGACGTCCACATCGCTAGACGCTGACTCTGACTCAACGGCAAGCCTTGGCCGTCAAATCCAAGTCAACGACAATGGTCTTGTCGTCGACCACACAGAACCATTACAGACCCAATAAGGAACCACTAAAGACCCGAGACCATATAGCGGGCGTCGATCCAGCTTGGGGGGAGGAGCGAGGAGCAATCTGTCCGGATCTTCGTGATGTACTTGTTTGGACGACTCCTGTTCGTGACGCAGTCATCCCAGATGAACTGCAAGTTCCTGCTTCTGCTGAGAGACCTGGAGCAGCAGGTCGCTACGCTTGGGGCGTCGCGGTGCTGGGACACCTCTTCTCTCTCCTCCCCAGCAGTTCGCGGCGCTCTCAGAGCACCGGGGGCTTCACCCCCTTCCTTCAGGTATGCAACAACTCTTTAATGCTCATCATTGATTATAAATAGTGCCTGACTGACGTGTTCTTTTGTCTTGCAGATCTAGGGGTACACCCACCTCCCGATGGGGCACAGTGTGCAGGCAGAGGGGAGCCGGGCCATGGTACCCCTCATGGCCCGGTGGGAGGTGACGCCCGATATGAGGGTGATGGATCTGCGCGTCGAGGATGTGCAGGTGCGACTGGACCTCTTCCCCCACGACCAGGTATACTCCACAACTAACTCTCTCTTTTGTTTTCATTTTCTATTTGATTAGATTGGACTTGATTGACCAGTGTTGTTCTTCTTGCAGGTGGTGTGGACTCCCTATGTAAGGCCCTCGAAATTTGTCATATTATGCTTACTTGATTTTGTGCATATTATAATTATTTAATTCCTTATGTGCATATGTATATACATGTTTATTTCTGTACATATTGTCTTTATTTAATTATGTGCATATTGTATATACATAATATGTGTAGGTATGTAAATTGATATTTCAATTTTCTGTCGGAATCCCCGTTAACGTCAACATCTATTGACGTTAAGGGCAGGTTGACGAAAACCAGTGTGCTGTTGACTTCATGTTGACGTCCAGATCGATGGACGCTGACTTCCTGTTAATAGCAGCAATGTGGTCATTTACTTCTCCAGTTATGTTGCGATTCCAGATCTGAAAACGGTTGCATTTTCTCCGATTCTTGATTTGGAAACCCACCCCAACGGTAGGAAACCTAATACTAATTGTACCCCGACGCATTAGCCCTATAAAACATCTAGATTTCGGCTAGGTTAGGTCTTTTTTCTCAAGAGGAAAACTAGGGTTAGTGGAGAGAAAAATCAGACTTTGTGGAAGCTTGATCCGGCGATTGGGGAGGTCTTCTGGCAATCTACATCGACTGGGAGGTGCTCCTTGGATTGTTGAATCTTCCCCGACTCCGGAGATCAATCTACATCAGCAGGAAGACCAGATCTGGGAAGAGTTTTCTGCACCTTCTTGGCTTGGCCGAGGAGGGCTTCTTCGACCAAATAATCCCATTAGAGAATTTATTCTAGGCAAGTAATCGAGGGCTAACATCCCTAGACATGTCTCCTAGGTCCTAGTAATTTTTACGGATTTTATTCGGGTCCTGGAAACCCCAATTCATCTTTCTATTTGCCTTCAGTCTGCACTTTCTGTAGACAGGAAATTGGCGGCAAGCTTGTTGCTGGCAAGTTCCTGAGTTGACGGCAGCATTGTGTGACGTTAACCCATGTTGGCGGCAAGGCCCTTGTCGCCAAGTTCTTCAGGTTTTTCAGAACAGTTGTTTGATCTCTGTGCTGTGATTTTTGGACTTCTGGTTATATGTACATGTTGTAAAAATTAGGGTTGTCAGATATGGTATGTAGGCCATATCATGAGGTTCTGTCAATTTTAAATATGATTATATTTAATATAAATTTTGTATTGATGAAATAAGCATGTTATGACTGTGTTTAATTCTAAATAATTAGATTTTGCATGTTAGGGTTTCAGAAATTTTCCATGATCTTATGGTTACTGTTTTTAGGTTTTAGAACTATTAGGTATGACTGTTTTTCTATGAACCATGTTTAAGTGAATAATTTGCTAATCTAGCATGAAATATGTATTAATTATTAAAATTCATTTTACTATTGCAAAAAATATGAAAAATTAGGTATGTGATATATTACCTATATGAAGCCTGTGCTAAAAAGTTTATACTATTTTGACAATAGTAGGTACTATTTATATTTTAACAAGGGTAATTGACCATGATAAGCATGTTTAACTTAAATCATGTGAATTTTAGTGTTTAGCAGTATGTTAGGGCTCTGTTATGATTTATTTATCACTGTGAAATAGTATGGTTAAGTTTTGTAACCTGAGATAAGAATGTTATTTAAAGTGCATGTGAAAAGGATTAAATTGTGCATATAAGTGAATGTGATTAAGTGAGATAATGTGTAAATTGTGCCGACATTGACACTGCTACCATAGAAGGTTGTGGAGCCGTACTGTAGTAAAGTCCCTATGGGAAGGCTCATTGTGTATGTGATATCCTATGGGCATTAAGATGAAATCCTAGAGGTGGGCAAGTACCACTGGTTAGGGTGGAGAGGGTTTCTCACGGTTCTGCACAGTTACCAAGATTCGTCACTATGTTGCCTAGGTGACGGGTATGTGTTATGTGAATGTGTGTCCTTTATGGTGGTTCGGACTATGTGTCATGGCAAATTAAGTGTAAAAGTGTGAACAATGTGAATATGTGCAATGTGAACATGTGAAAGTGTTATGTGAATGTGTTAGCATGTGAAAAGATGTGAAACCATGTGAATGTGATAAATCCATGTTAAAACAGCAAGCTAAAGATGTGTATATGTGTTTTAAAGGAATGTGAAAATGGTTAGATATCATGTTAGGATTGCTAGTTACCTTGTGCTAAGTCCCATGCTTTAATTGTTTTAGAACATGATTGATATGAGTTATGATTAGCAACATGAATCAAGTTATTTATCATGTGTAGAAAGCATGTGTAGGTTGTTTATGTATATTTGTAAATTGTCATAAAGCATGTGCCATGTATTTCTTTTATTGTTTAAAAGATAGCATGTGTGTAATATGTATAAGGATGTACCTTAGGTTGCTTGCTGGGTCTTGTTGAAAGACTCATACTTGCTTTAACATACAGGTGAGACAGGTGTCCCTATACTTGAGGAGGACATAGTGAGGAGTGACTCCGAGCGCGAGGAGTACCTTCACTTGTGGAGATTGTTGCGTAGTTACTTTTCTTTCATAGTATGTAAACAATGTTATTCATATGAACATGTATAATATGGACAATTGTTATTTACTTTTTCTATATAGACTGTGGAATTATGTGAATGATGATGGAATAAGAGTTACTTTCTATTTCCGCTGTACTTTCCTTGTTATTTATGTACATCTTGACCTACTGTGTAGTGTTGGGTAAATGTCCCACTGTAATTATGCCCTTTATATCGATGTGGATTGGTATAATTGTATCGGTATAAGGAGAGTCGTTACACCCTACAGGAGAGAGGCAGATGCATCCCACCCAGCCATGGCGGCGGGTCGCCCGCTCTTTGACCGCCACGTGCTGCTACAGTGCCTGGGGACCTGCGAGCCCCTCTTCCTAGAGCTCGTGGTACGAACTCTGGGTTGGCATCAGCCGGCCTCTAGAGGTACCCTCTCTAGGGAGAGAGGGACACTCCCGCCGAGGACCGCGACTGGGGCGAGGAGCACGGCAACACCGTCGCCTACTGGAGGTGCAGAGGGGAGCAGGTCCTACGACGCATCGACCTCCAGGACAGCATGACGTACCTGGCTGACTACTGGGTATGCTACGCTGGGTGACTTCGGCTGGACTGGTGCGTGGTAAGTGAACTCCTACCCTAACTCTTGATTTGTGATTAATTTATTCTGACATGAAAGTGTTGATGACAGATGCCCGAGTCTGAGGCTGTGAGACACCTAGAGGGGCGACTGGCAGAGCAAGCCGTAGAGGTTGAGAGGCTCCACACTGAGACACGATGTTTTGTAAGTGAAAACTCACCTCACCTTTGTGAATGATCATGATTTGATTTGTGGACTGACCAATCTATGTGATTGCAAAGGGAGGAGCTAGCGAGGATGCGGGCGAGCCGAGACGTAGGGGCGAGCTCATCCGCACAACCTTCCAGCGGGGACCTGGCGGTCCGACTGCGAGAGGCCTTGGACCGAGCGGAGGCGAGGATCCAGGAGCTGGAGATGGAGGTAAGACATTGAATCACTACCTTTCTGCACATGTTTTGACTTTGATGACATATTTCATGATTCATGTGCAGCGGCAGGGAGTGGGGGCGACCCTCCAGACGGAGATGGAGAGTCTGCGACTAGACCTGGTGAGGACGGAGGGTCGCCTGATCGAGGCGAGGGAGAGGGAGGGCTAGGCAAGGAGGGCCCGAGCCCAGGCCATCACAGATTTAGAGTTTTTGAAGAACCAGGTGCTGAAGAAGAGCCGGGAGCAGCAGTGACAAGCCCAGCCAGAGACGCCAACGAGGACGGGGTCAGTCTTCGGGTCCCTTGATGATCTCCTATCCCTAGGAGACCAGTCAGTGGGGCGAGGAGGAGGAGCACGGCCAGAGGCATCGACGGCGACGAGTCGCCTCTCCCAGACTGGCGACGAGGAGAGAGAGGAGGAGGAGGTGAGTAGCTCGCATAGGCAGAGGCCTAGCGAGGGGGAGAGGAGAGAGGAGTGAGGAGCGAGGCTCCAGATGTACCACCAGGGGTATGCCTCTATCATGCTATGTACAGAACTTGATCATTCATAGTGGACTTTTGTTCATTTTGTTAATCCAATGTGTGCTTGAATGGTTTGCCGATATTTGTTCTTGCATCCACAACACTTAAAGGAAAAATGTTAGTGTAGATCTGTCTTTAGCCCCTTGCCTAAAAGACATACATTTCTTGAGATCTGGTCAAGGGGCTAAATCTAATTAAAGATAGGAACACAAATAAAATACTGAAGGGAAATATGTACATGTATTTTTTTTTATCAGAAAATAGGGAAACAAGTTA
The DNA here is from genome assembly GCA_014218235.1 of Colocasia esculenta. Lineage (NCBI taxonomy): Eukaryota > Viridiplantae > Streptophyta > Magnoliopsida > Alismatales > Araceae > Colocasia > Colocasia esculenta. The sequence continues at coordinate 43,426,400 of CM024761.1, read as the reverse complement.
GTATATGTACATGATACAACTAAATTTTTTTTAGATTTTGATTTTCTGATTTTTTTTTTTGTTTTTTTTTTGTGAGAGACCGGAAATATGTACAATAGTAGAACTTATCAACAAAAATATGTACACACCAACAGATTTTTTTTTTTTTTTTTTTTTTCATCATTTGACTCTAAGACATATTCATCACCAGCCAAGGTATAGGGTCTTCATAATCCACCTAATCACAGAGGCCATGAGCCAAGGGGATCGTGCATGATATTATTGACATTGGAGACTTCCCCTAGCCTTCTTGATATTTTCCACCATGGAAGGTCTTACAAGGTCAAATTGCCCCTAGAGCGAGAAATTGGAAGAAGTAAATAGGAAGAAGTAAATAGGAAGTCATGTGAGGATTCGGTTCAAACCACTTTTTGTTTCCAAACCAACATCTCACACTAAAAGACTTAGTTTTCAATTATTTTAAGGGTACTTTTAATTTTGATTCTATGGTGGAGATACGTACTATTTGCTACCTCCTTAATTTGGTCAGCCTTTTTCTGGCTACGTACTTTTTGCTACCATTTTTTTTACCTTTTGGCTTTTCTTTGCCATATAGACTTGGTTTGGCATTTTGCCTTTGCATTTGCAAGACTTTGTCTTTCAGGTGAGAGTGGGTGGTCCCCTACTTGTAGTTTGCCCCTTTTCAAAACTTGACCGAGTGAGAAGAGAAAAGGGGTTACATTGACCAAATTAGACACAACCAAGTGTATTTATGATTTGTCAGTTAATGGTTAATACTCCAACATCGTGTGGTGTGTGAAAAGACCCTACCTTACTAGTGGCCAAGTGAAAAAGTAGAGTCTCAAACCCATGACATTGACAAGTGATGAACGACAAACTTGACTGACTGACTGACTAACCAACTTGTTGAACCACTCATATATTTTACCCTTATATTTTGGTGATAAAAAATTTTATGATTAATTAAATATTATTAAATATATTTAATATTATGTTTTCCTAATAAATATAAATTTTTGGCACTATCTCTATGTGATTTACACTGAAAACTTAAATCGATGTCTATTCAATATACATCGATTTCAATTCACAAAGTGCCACATAGATTTCACTTAAACATGGATTCTATTGAAAACATCGATCTCACTTAAACATCGATTCTATTGAAAACATCGATTTCACCCAAACATGGATTCTGTTGAAAATATCGATTTCACTCAAACATGGATTCTGTTGAAAACATCGATTTCACTTAAACATCGATACTATTGAAAACATTGATTTCACTCAAACATGGATTATGTTGAAAACATCGATTTCACTCAAACATGGATTCTGCTGAAAACATCGATTTCACTTAAACATCGATTCTATTGAAAACATCGATTTCACTTAAACATGGATTCTGTTGAAAACATCGATTTCACTAAAACATTGATTCTGTTTAAAACATGGATTTCCAAATATAGATTTCAACTTAAACATCAACTCTGTTGAAACATGGATTTCATTAGAACATGGATTCTGTTCAAACATAGATTTCAACTTAAACATCGATTTCCTTTATATTTCAAAATGTTTTTGGCATCCAGTGAAAAGTCAAATATATTTCATTTGCATAATCTTCTATCTTTCTGAAAGAAGATCTTTTTTATCTCTCTAGATCTCTTCTCTCCTGTCAGAAAAAAAAGGGCTTACCTACCACTTCTGGGTGACAGCAGGAAACACAGAAGTATGAGCCTTTTTTACAGAAACACTCTTTGATCCAAACACTTTCTTCTATGCTTGCAGACCTCGAAGACCACCAAGTGGCTGATAGTAAGAAGAAGAAGAATAGATAGATCAGCAACGACTAGAAGAGTTCCAACAGATCTCTTCAACGGATCTATTCAAAACTGCTCATATAAAAGATGAAGCAAGGCTGAAAAATAGGAGAGAACTTTCCTGAAGATCTTTAAAGGAGTGTACATCCTATGAGGAACCTGAACTCCACATACACTCAAAGAAAGAGAGAAGAGCTCAATCCCAATCAAGAGAAGCTTTTCATAGCAGAAGTTTTCGAAGCTTTCAAGCCTTCCTCTCTTCACTCTGCCTCTGTGGTCATTGTAATTCTTGGGGAGAGTTCTTTGTTGAGAGTTTCTGGGTTAGAGTCCATTCTTGTAAAACTCTCAGCTTCGTTCTTTCTTTTCTAAGAAATATTTGTGTCCAGTTGTAGGACTGTATGTAGTGAATCTCTTTCTGTGTGAAGAGTTGGCCAGTGTAGTTGCTGGCATTGTTTGTCCAGCTGAGGGACTGTACTCAGTGTAGAACCTACCTGGGAGTTTAAGTCTAGCAGAACCGCACTGGGGTTTGTACTAGGAGGTTGGCTTCTTGACCTGTAAGAGAAGTAGGTTGCCCTCTTGCCTAGGAAAGAGAAGAAGACCAGCTGGGGTGTTGGGTGTTGTATTGTCTTGAGGGGGACTATACCCTTGGTTAGTTAAATCCCAAGAGATTGCTTGGAGACTAGACGTAGGACTTCCATGTGGAAAGAGCCGAACCAGGATAAATTCCTTGTGTTCTTTGTGTGATTGTTCATTTACTTCCGCACTGCTACTCTCTATCACACTCAACTAACCAAACTTTCAAGTGATAATTTTCTGTGTTTAAGTTTCTGTTTCAGATTTCAGAAAACCTATGCACCCCCCCCCTCTAGGTTAGCTTGCTGCCGTACCAAAAGGGCCAACACAACTAAGGGTAGAACTTCTTGAGGTAGACTGCGTTCCATGGATGTGACAACTCAACTCCCTCGGCGTCCACTAACCTGTAGGCATTCCCCGAGTATACCTCTTTGACAACGAACGGACCTTCCCAGTTCTCTTGCAATTTACTCCTGGGACCTGGTGCCTTAATGACTTTGCATTTTAGGACCATTTCATCCACTTCAAATTTTCTCTCAAGGACTTTTTTGGCGTAAAAACATGCAATTCTTTGATGATAAATATGTGCATGGTCGGCCGCTATCATTCGCCTTTCGTCTAAGAGTTCAAGCTATGCTAATAAAGCCTCCCGACGTTGACCGGGGTCAAGTTCGGAATCCAGTTGAACTCTTAGTGAAGGAATGAAGATCTCATATGGGAGTACCTGTCTGATCTGTATGTTAAAGCATAGGGGGTTTGCCCTGTAGGAGTTCGGATCGAGGTGCGGTAAGCCACAGAGCCTCAACTAAGCCGTCTGGCCAATCAACGTTATTGTGAGATCTGCAAGTTTTCTTTATAATTTTGATGAGAGTTTATTGGTAGCTTCTACTTGTCCATTACCTTGTGGATAATATGGAGATGATGATACAAGTTAATACCATATTTACCACACATGTCGCAAAGCTCCTGTGAAGTGAATTGTGGTTCATTGTCGGTGAAGATGTCTCGAGGCATGCCAAATCTTGCAAGAATGTTGCACTTGATGAACTTAACAACTGTTGAAGCTTTGACCTCTATGAATGCTTCTGCTTCAGCCCACTTCATGAAGTACTCAGTGGCGGTCAGAATGAAGGACTTCTTACGGATTTCTCTGGTTCTGTCCTCGAGTGGACCGACCACATCGAATGCCCACATGGAGAAAGGCCATGGAGCGATGAGAGGGTGAAGAGAGGAGGAAGGAGCATGGATCTTGTCACCGTGGAGTTGGCATTTAGCACAGTGACGAACAAAGTGAGTGCAATCTTCTTCCATGGTAGGCCAGTAATAGTGTCTTAGCAACTTTTGGGCAATTGCTCTACCATTGACATGGCCACCACATTCACTAGAGTGAGCGGCTTCAACAATGCTTTGGGATTGGATCTCATCAAGGCAATGGAGATAGACTCCACTAAGGGATTTCTTGTGAAGAATACCACCTATGATCTTGTAATGTTCAGAGACGCGGAGAATGGCCCGTCTATCAGAAGAGGTGGCATAATCAGGGAAGGATCCATCTTTGAGATAATTTTCAATGTCAAAGTACCAGGGATGGCCATCATCGAGATCGATTTTTGGCTCTTTTGAAAGTGCATGGACTCGAAAAGAGAGGAAGACTTGAGTTGAGAGAACCATGGATCAGCATGAGAAGGGATTTTCAATCTTTGGACGGAGATGGTTTCAGAGGATCTCCCTAGCGAGATAGGGAGAGAAGAAGCTAGGGAAGCGAGTGAATCTGTTAGAATGTTCTAAGCCCTAGGAGTGTGAACCAGAGTGAGCTTCCTAAACTGCCGGATTACTCTTCCTACCAAGTACTAGTATGGTTTCAACTTGGGATCCCGGGGCTGGTACTTGCTAAGGGACAGCCGGAGCATCAATTATGAATCTCCAATTATCCTTAACTCCGAGCAATAATGTCATTTTCAGCCCAACTAGGAGTGCCTCATATTCGGCCACATTGTTCGTGGCAGGGAAGGTGAGTTGGTAGGCGTGCAGATCAACACCCCTTCTGGTGAGAGGAGGACTGCCCTATTCAACTCCCTTTAAAATTGGGGCTCCGTCGAATAAAGTATCCATGAAGGTTCACCATCAATAATGGTCTTAACTCTTCATC